>CM050167.1:272118566-272203566 GCA_027410445.1 Discoglossus pictus
GCACTAGTGAAGCTTGGGATTCTGACCTCAATATCAGTCTGAAAACAGATGTTAGAGTCTAATGTAAGTAACAGGGAATCTGGACCTTTGTGTCTTCTCTGTATTAATGGGTATTTTCCCATATTGCTGATTATCCAGATACCTAGCTAATAGTTAGTAATGCTTGCAAATGGGAATCAGGTGAATTGGTATATTATTACAGTTAAAGTATTTAGCACAGTCCTGTACATGCATGCTGATTAGTTTTTTTTTTTATCCTCCTCTGCCTTTTTTTAATTGGCCACTTTTTTTTCAGGTTTTTATTTTTTTCACCACATTGTATGTATAAAACTGGATTGGATTACACATTCCAGAGGTATTATCATCTGTTTCATTGAGCAGAACTAGACAGGTTGCAAGTTCTATGCACATTAATGGTTTCTTCAATTAAATTGAGTGATTTCTGATGATCCTTTTTCAACAGATTCGGGTTGCAGTGGTGTAGTGACCACATGTGACCCTGGTAGCTATGCATCATGCTTATTCTAGACAATGACATGACCCCCTTTAAGTATGCCCCTATTCCCCCCTATCCTCTTGCTCTCTCGGAAATCCGCCCACACCACACCCATAATTTTAATGCACATTATTGACCATTTCTAATTGTGTTTTGTGTATGAAATAAAGCTTTGTTATACCGTTCTAACCATGTCAGTGTGTTTTCAATGGTTGGGGTTATGGGACATCCACATTCAAGATCAAAACAAATGATGATCCTTGATACACTTGTTATATGCCGGTCGTCTGTACATTCATATCACAGCAGTATATCCTCACAGGATGATGGTATTATCTTTGGTGGGTATATATCTGTTAGTAAAGTCCAAACACCCAGCAAAAAAATGGAAAGGAGGGCAGCTGTCCACTAGGGGAGAAACTAATACAACGGGTTAGGCTACTATAATGCTAATAGTACTGATACTCAGTAGAAAGTCACACAGTCAGTGCAAGGTCATACTGATGGGGTTAGCTGTTCCCACTGTAATGAACTCACCTCTGGTGGTGAACAAAACATATATTAGCCAAGCTTGTAACCATTGAGAAAAACAGAGTCATGGTCAAAACACGTCTGGTTTTATACTATTACTTTTTTTTTTGTTTGTTTCTACACCATTTATGTATTGGTGTCCTGGTTATTCCTTCTCATTCATATTCTACTTAGCGGGGTAGAGACACACAACCTCCCACGGGTACCATGTGGCCTCTGTGGATCTCCTGTGGGTTCCCTGTGGACCCCACAGGTCCCCTCTGGCCCCAGCAGACGTCCCACAGTTCCCTGTGGCCCCCATAGATCTTCTGTGGCCCCATGGTCCCTCTGCGGGTCCCCAGTGTCCCCTTGAAGCTCCCTGTGGCCCCCATGACCCCTGATGGCCCTCAGTGGCCTCCCTCTGCCCCTTGTTGACCCCCTCAGTCCTTGCTGTCCCCTGTGGCCACCCACAGACCTCTGCATTCTCCCTGTGGCCCCCTTGGCCCCTTGTGCCCTCACTTGGCCCCCTGTGGGACCCCTTGGTCATTGTGGGCCACCTGTGGCTCCCGCAGCCACCAGTGGACCCCATCAATTCATGCAGCCTTCTGTGGACCCCTGCAGAACTCTGCAGCCTTCCTCAGCCCCTTTGGCCCCCTGTGCCCCCCTCAGTCCTAGCAGGCGCCTATGGTCCCCTCGATCCTTACAAGCTCTTTGGTCCCTTGCAGACTTGTGCAAGCTGCTTCTGCTCTCTCTGGATATTTAATATGATCATATTTTACTAATAGAAACAGATTTTAGAACCACTGATTCACATTTTAGTGAGTGTTCCCGTGAGTAAAATATTACTGTTCACCAACCAGACAGAGCTTGAGTGTGTGTCTCTGTGTGTGAGTTTGTAATTGTCTCTGTGAATGTGTCTTTGTGAGTGTGTCTCTGTGTGTGTCTCTGTGTGTGTCTCTGTGTGAGTGTGTACATCTGTGTGTGAGTGTCTCTGTGTGAGTGTCTCTGTGTGTGTGTCTGCCTGTGTGAGTGTGTGTCTGTGTGTGTCTGCGTGTGTATCTGTGTGTCTCTGATTGTGTCTCTGTGTGAGTGTGTACATCTGTGTGTGAATGTCTCTGTGTGAGTGTCTCTGTGTGTGTGTCTGCCTGTGTGAGTGTGTGTCTGTCTGTGTCTCTGTGTGTGTCTGCGTGTGTATCTGTGTGTCTCTGATTGTGTCTGTGAGTGTGTATGTGAGTGTGTCTATGTGTGTCTGTGCGACTGTCTGTGTGTGTATGTGAGTCTGCGTGTGGGTATTTGTGTCTGTGTGCGTCTCTGTGTGCGTGAATCTCTGTGTGCATGAGTCTGTGTGTGCGTGAGTCTGTGTGTGTGTGTGTGTGTGTGTGTGTGAGTCTGTGTGTTTGTGTCTGTCTATGTGGGGGAGCAAGGGGGAGTAAGGGATTGTAAGGGGAAGCGAGAATGAAGGGGGAGCGAGAGAGAAAAGGGAGAAGAGTGAAGGTTGGGACTGAGAGAGGGAGACAGAAGGGTGATAGAGCGGGGTGGGGGCATCAAACCCAGGTGTAGCCCTGGGCAACAAAAGTTCTAGCTATGCCACTGCCTGAAATGCTACATATGGAAGCATGGTTTAAGGTTTTGGCTTTTGGCCATGTAGTTGCGGGCTTGTTCAATTTATGCACTCTGTAACTGCTGCAAATTTCTGTGATCACTGGTTAGTTTATGAAGTTAGTCAAGCTCCTGGCAACAGAAAGGTTGTAAAACACTGTGCTATATTATTAAGGACAGCCCATTCTGAAGATAACCCATTGGTTATGTCTCTCCAATAGATGGAAAGTAAATTTAGTGGTAATCAATATCAAGGTTTATATACAACACAAACAACATGTCTTAAATAACACAACTAGAAGAGCAAGTACGAAAGTACGAGCCTATGATTTCCCTGGAAAACAGGTGTACTCCAATTAAATGTGCTTTCTATATCAGTGATTCTCAAAAGCCGTTGTTAGGACCCGTGCCATTTCCTGAGATTTTATTTGCTGGTCCTCAATGACAGACATATGAGAAGAAATTAACACTCTAAATGTATCAATATTATTAGTAACAGTTATAGATGGATTATTTAATTTATATGCTGTTAAAATGTACTCTATTCAGATCAGTGCAAAAGTTAGTGTGCCACAGAGAACCATCCTGGATCATTCTATGTTGTGGAATTTAAACTGCATCAGACCAAAACAATCATAACAATAGAAATGAATAGTAAATAAATAAAATACTTATATATTTGGACAAGATACATTAATAAGAATGTGTCTTCAGATCTGATTTGTATGTAACATGGATCCCTGATGAACAACAATAATAATAATAATAATAATAATAATAATAATAATAATAATACTATAATGGCTTATATGTGGTAATAATAATGCAGTGTATTACTGTAATAATCACATATATAGTTGTGAGCGTATGAGTTGTTGCTAACGCTGCGGGCTCGCGCAGCGAGCCGAGGCCCTCGCGAAGCGAGGGCACTGCCCGAGGGTCTCAGTTGCTGGCATGGAGCGCCGAAGCGAGGGCACTGCCCGAGGGTCTCAGTTGCTGGCATGGAGCGCCGTAGGCGCTCCATGCCAGCACCTGAGGACCTCGCAAAGCGAGGGCCGCAGTTGCTGGCATGGAGCGCCGAAGGCGCTCCTTGCCAGCAACTGCGACCCTCGCAAACTTCACGTCGCAACCCAAACAGTACGACACACACATTACGACACTCGCAAACAACATACGACACACGTTCACACACATTACGGACTCGCAACACTCGGACGCAACTCGCAAACATTACAAAATGTCAAACACAATACATACACACACCACATACATAAAAAACTTACCTACACCAAGAGGGAGCACCCAGCACCTCAAAAATACAACTTACACCTCGATTTTACTTCAAATAAAACAGTTTAGAGACTAAAAAAAAAACGAAGCGAGAGAAAAAATGGCCGCCGAACAAAACGAAAACGAGGCTACAGCACTCTAAACTCGCAAAACACCACAAGAAACTCGCAAAACACCACAAAACACCTACGGATATTCCGATACAAACGTATAACACACATTACTCGCCATTTCTCGCCAATGCGGAAGTACACGACTACGCTAACGGTTTGGTCTCGCGCACGCACAGTGTTACACTGCACACATTCAGCACGCTTACACAGCAGATCCACACCACTAATGCTGCAGCAACATCAAAACACATTCACAGCTCTTCCACACAATGCTTTAAAATAGGTAAAGTATATTCATTTATTAATGTATTATATATTTCATTATTACACACTAAACAGCATTAGCTACCTTACAATTTCATTGCCGTCATTTTTTGACGGGCAATTCGCTAGTATTATTAATAACATATATAGTTGTTAGCAGCGCGGGCTTGACAAAAATCGTTGTTAAAATTGCTGGCTCACGTATCGAGCCCGCAGCGAGGTCCGCGGCTTGCGGCCAGGCAAAGGGTGCCGAAGGCGCTCACTGCGCTGGTGGAGATGAGCACCGTAGGCGCTCATCCCTATGACCCCCTACAACTTACGCATCATCCCTACGAACCGCAGGACTACACATGAACAGGAACCTCAATTATACAATTTACAATGAGAGAAAAAGTCACGTTAAAACATTCATCCCTACGACCCCGCACCACGTACGCATCTTCCCTACGACCCACGGGACTACAGATGAACAGGAAGCTGCATTTTACAATTTGAACTGCGAGACCTATAGGTGTTTGAAAAAATCAACCTAAAAAAATACAAACCGTAACACTTTAAAAAAAAACAACAACAAATATCACACAAATTAACTTAAAAACTCACACACACCACAGGGGAAAAATCAGGATGCCTGTGAGTGAGGTTGCAAGTTAATTCGAGCCATATTTCGCCTTTTTCCACGAACGAAAATCGCCTAAGTGACAAGAAAAATGGAGTCCGAAAAACGAAAACGAGACCCAAGCGTGTAAAAATCATCAACGAATTTGCAACACTTACAACACAGTGTATTACTGTAATAATATTATTAATCACATATATAGTTCTCAGCAGCGCGGGCTTGCCAAAAAACGTTGTTAAAATTGCTGACTCACGTATGGAACCCACAGCGAGGTCCGTGGTTGCGGCCAGGCAAAGGAACACTTACACCAAACCACTAACACATTGCGAGACACGTAACAGAACATTTATGCCATTTTGCATACACCAAGCACATAACTTGTACGAAATGGAGGATAGAACACAAATTGCGAATGCGCACTACATTTTAACGGTTTCTACTTGAACTGACAGAAGACTTTATAGAAATTTCTCCTCAGGTGATGAACAGTGGGCCTGGAAATTTCACTGCTGGCGTTACTTCTGAAGCAACTTGCCTATCACTTTAGAAGTTTTAAACCTGCAAATTACACCAAAAAGGTAAGCTATAATAATTAATTATAACTTAATAAATTAAGAATAAAAAAATATATATATATAATATTGAGAAGAATAACATTATTCATGTACAGAAGTAATTAGAATATATTATTCATGTATAGTAAGATGGAAAACATAGATAAATGTTTAAAATTAATACATTAATAATTAAAAAATAATAATAATATTGTGAATATCAACATTATTTAGATAGAAGACAAGATTTAAAACACAGATATATTTTTCTGTTTGGTAAAATATTGGACATTTAGAAAAATATTTTATGCTCTTAGCAAAATAAATTATCATCAATATTTACAGTGGATTTCAACATTTGCATATTTCTATCATTTACAACAGACTCTCCATCAAGAGTGCCACTGAATACTTTGTAGCACTGCACAGTGTAACACAGCCTGTAAACTCTGCAGAAATGTACAGAAAAAAATTACACCAGACAGGTAATGTACAGAAATACATTTGCTTAACAAAAATATTATGGTGTTAGTCAAAAAAAAAGAAGAAAAGTTACATTTCCATATCTGTTTCTCATTTTTATCAGACACTGCCTGAAGAGTGTCGCAGGAAGATTGGCAGCAGGGGACCCTCTGTCATTTATACACAACAAATTCAACACAACAGGTAAATTATAACAAGTGCAAAAAAATAAAAATAATCTATCCTGTTTGGTGTGCACCAATGTCAAAACCTACTGCAACCTAACTAACCCTCTAAGCCAAACCCCATAACCTAAAAGCCTAATGCCAACAATGGTGCACACCAAAAAGGATAGCACAGAAAATGTTGTTTAAATAAACAAAATGGTAGGATTTATCCTGTTTGGTGTGCGCCAATGTGGAAAAGCACTGCAATATAACTAAACCTCATGAATAACACCATAATGCAAACAGTGCCACACACCAAACAAGATAGAACAACCAATGCTGTTAACACATAAAAAATTGAAGCATCAATCCTTTTTGGTGTGCACCAATGTCAAAATGCACTGTAGTCTAACTAATCCTCTAAGCCTAAACCCAGAAACATGAGCCCATAATGACAACAGTGGCGTCCAACAAACAGGATAGGACAAGAAATGCTTACTCATACAATATGGAAGGATCTATCCTGTTTTGTGTGCACCAATGTCAAAACCTGCTGCAACCTAACTAAACCTCTAAGCCTAACCCCATAACCTAAACCCCTAATGCCAACAGTGAGGTACACAAAACAGGATAGCACAGCAAATTTTGTTCAAATAAACAGAATGGAAGGATTTATCCTGTTTGCTGTGCGCCAATGTGGAAAAGCACTGAAATATAAATAAACTTATAGCAATAACACCATAATGCAAACAGTGCCACACACCAAACAATACAGGACAATTAATGCTGTTAACACATACAAAATGGAAGCATCAATCCTGGTTGGTGTGGACCAATGTCAAAATGCACTGTAGTATAACTAATCCTCTAGCCTAAACCCAGAAACATAAGACCATAATGACAACAGTGGCATCCAACAAACAGGATAAGACAAGAAATGCTTACTCATACAAAATGGAAGGATCTATCCTGTTTGGTGTGTGCTAATGTGGAAACGCACTGCAATGTAACAAACCCTCTAAGCCTGACATCATAACCCTAACTCCATAATGGTGCACTGGTGAACACAAAACAGAATACCACAAAAAAATGCTAATAACACATACAACATAGAAGGACGTATCATGTTTTCTGTGCACCTTTAATAAAATGCACTGCAACAAAACTAACACTAAACAGGATAGCAGAAGAAATAAGCAAAATAAAGAAAGTTGAATTTAAGAAACACAAATCTAATGTGCTATTTTTATTTACAGATTACTATGGCGGATAACAAAAATAAAGAGGAAAAGAAAAGTTGGCAAACACAAGAAGGTGTACAAAGATGGAAAGATCGCCAGACGCTGGAGGAAAAGAAAATTTTACGTGAAAAAGAATGCGAGAGAATCGCAAGCAAAAGACAAGCGGCTGAGAAAGTAACATCCAAGCCCAAGAAGGCAACCAAAAACATCTTGAAAATGTATCAGAACAATCTGATAACAATTATAATGTTGATTTACAGAGTCAGATTGATAGATATTCTCACAATTGTCCTTTAGTTACATCATTAGCAGTAGAGGTTTATAATTGTGGTATGATGAATATTGTCTGTCAGTTTTGTGGGGCTTATTATTTCAAACAGGAAAGACCCAGAGATGGTGAGTGTGTTAGTTGCTGTCAAAAAGGCAAGGTAAGACTTCCACAAAGACAACAATTCCCAACATATTTACAAAGTATTATGACTGAGCCTTCTTTCCCTAACTACCAACATTGTAAAATAAACATAAGATCATATAATAGTGCCATATATTTTGCATCTATGGGTGCAACATTAGCTGGTAATGTTGCAGGACATGGCGCTTACTGCTTCAAAGTACAAGGACAAATTTACCATCGTACTTCTCATTTACATCCAGAAGAAGGGGAGAAAAGAAAATTTGCTTAACTATATGTCCTAGATACAATGGAAGCTGTTGAACAACATATGCAGCTTCCAGAAAAGAAAAAATGCTTACCCAGTGTTCTTATAGAGCTTGATACAATTTGGGCCCAAAACCCATACACTCAAGCTTATAAAAAATTGTCACAAGTAAAAAAGGAACAACAAATTAATGCAGGAATACATCAATTACCAATCCCAAAAGTCAATATGGTTCTTAAAAGAGATCGCCATACTGATAAACGCTGTTATAACTTGCCAACATCAAATGAGGTTGCAATGGTCTTTCAAAATGACGAGGGAGAACCACCATTTCAGAGGGATATTAGAATATATCCCAGAAATGATGAGCAACCTTTCTTTAAGTACTAATTTGGATCCAATGACATATCCCATATTTTTTCCACATGGGGAAGCAGGTTGGCAGCCCAAAGTAACACTTGACAGTTACTCAAATTCAAATATATGTGTTAAAAGTGTCAAATACTCATATTAAGTGCAAAACAGAATTTTATTGTCTTAATTTTTTGACGGTCAAGTCGCTAGTCACATATATAATTGTGAGCAGTGCAGGCTTGCCAACAGATGTTGTTACGCTATGTTGAAATTGCCGGCTCGTGCAAAGCAAGGGCCACAGTTGCACGCCGCAAGCGCAGGCCTCACGAAGCGAGGGCCGAGGGTGCGGCAAGGCAATGAGCGCTGGAGGCGCTCATTTCGCTAATGGAGATGAGCGTCATAGGCGTTCATCCCTACGACCCATACGACTTA
This sequence comes from Discoglossus pictus, assembly GCA_027410445.1. NCBI lineage: Eukaryota > Metazoa > Chordata > Amphibia > Anura > Alytidae > Discoglossus > Discoglossus pictus. The sequence continues at coordinate 272,127,327 of CM050167.1, forward strand.
GGCAGTGATGCCCCGAGACACGCAGGACTTCGTACTTTATGCTCTCACTACGCTGGTGGAGATCATTCCGACGCCCGCGGGACAGCCACCAAAAATACGGATTCAACCACCAAAATGGAAAGACCTACAAAAACACACAAATATGCCTCAAATTTACTAAAAATTATCACACACGGCACAGGGGGAGAGCCAGGTAGCTTATGAGTGAGGTTGCCAGTTAATTTGAGCCATATTTTGCTTTTTTTAACGCTCAAAATTTGCCTAAGCGAGGAAAAAAATGGTGGCTGAAAAAAAAAAAACGAGTCCGAAGCAGCTAAAACCCCCCACTGAACTCGGAACACTTACCAAAGCCAGTAGCACATCCTGCAGCACGTAGCACATAGAAAATCAACGCCATTTTCTATGGAGTAAGCAACTAACTTACATAAAATGTCAGGTACAACGCAAATCGCGCATTCGCATTGCGTTTTAACGGTTTCTACTGGAGCTGGCAGTCTATAAATACTGGACACTTTCTAGAATTTTCTCAATTTCTCCTCAGGTGATGAACAGTGTAACTGTACATTTCTCTGGTGGCGTTACTTCTTAAACAACTTGATTATCACTTTAGAAGTTGAAAACCTGCAAATTACAGCACATAGGAAAGCTATATAATAATATATATACAGTATATATAATAATATATTAAGCTATATTAATAATTAATTATGAAAATTAATTATTACATTTGTTTAAGGTTTTAAATATTGTGAATAACAACATTATGTATATAGAGAAGGATTTAGAAGACATAAATCATGTATAGTAAGATTTAAAAGATAGATAAATGTTTATAATGAATTAATAAATTAATAATTAAAAAATAAATATATATATTGTTTTAAATATTGCTAATAACAAGATTATTCATGTACAGAAGGATTTAGAAGACATTATTCATGTATAGTAAGATTTAAAAGATATATAAATGTTTATGTGGAGTAAAATATTGTAAATTTAGAAATAAGAAATAAAAAAAAGGTAAAGCACAAAAATAGCTATGATTAACAGATAATTTACCAAAAAAATCTATGCTCTTAGCAAATTACATTATCATTAATATTTACAGTGGATTTCAACATTTGCATATTTCTGTCATTTTCCACAGACTCTGCCCGAAGAGTGTCACTGACTACTTTGCAGCACTGCACGGTTTAAAACAGAAATTTACAAACAAATTGTAATGTACATGAATTTAACCAACTATAAAAAAAAATGATGGTCGTAGTCAAAAAATTATTAATTGAAAAGTTATTTTAACATTTGCATCACTCTTTCTCATTTTCAGCAGACACTACCTGAAGAATGTCACAGGAAGATTGGCAGCAGGGGACGGTTACAAACACACACCCTTGTCACCCCTACTGCCTGAAGAGTGTCACAGAAAGATTGGCAGCAGGGGACCTTTACAAACACAAACCTCTGTCATTTATAGACAGCAAATTAAAGACAACAGGTACAATATTACAAGTAAAAAAATAATATATCTTATCTACTGCAGTTTACACATATAAAATAGAAGGACCTATCAACCCTCTAAGCCTAAACCCATAACTTAATACTTAAATGACAACAGTGGCGCACACAAAACAGGATAGCACAACAAATGTTCTTAACATATACAAAATGGAAGGATCTATCCTGGTTTGTGTGTGCCCCCATCTAAACCTAAGCCCATAACCTAAACCCTAATGCCAACAGTGGTGCACACAAAACATGATAGGATAAAAAAAACTACCCTAACCCCCTAATGCCAACAGTGCCACACACAAAAAAAGGATAGCACAACAAATGTTCTTAACACATAAAAAAAGGAACCCTAACCCCCTAATGCCAACAGTGGTGCACACAAAACAGGATAGGACCAAAACAAATTACCTAACCCCCTAATGCCAACATTGGCATGCACAAAACAGGTAGCACAACAAATGTTCTTAAAACATAGAAAAAAAAGCTACCCTTACCCCCTAATGCCAACAGTGGCATACACAAACCAGGGTAGCACAACAAATGTTTTAACACATACAAAATGGAAGGATCTATCCTGTTTTGTGTGAACCTCCATCTAAACCTAACCCTATAACCTAAAACCATAATGCCAACAATGGCACACATAAAACAGGACAGGACAAGAAATGTCTCATCACCTCTACAGGAATGTATACACTACAAATTGAAGAAAACAGGTACAATATTACAAATTTAACAAACCAAAAAAAAGTAATGTACCGCTGTTTACACATATAAATTGGAAGGACCTATCCTGTTTTGTGTATGCCTTTGTGAAGACATACCGCAACCTAACTAACACTCTAAGCCTAATCCCATAACCCTCACCCCTAATGCCAACAGTGGCGCACACAAAACAGGATAGAACAAAAAATGCTGGTAACACATACAAAATGGAAAGATCTATCCTATGTTGTGTGCGCCACCCTCTAAGCCTAACCCTAAAACCTGAACCCCTAATGACAAAAGTCGCGGGGGAAAAAAATCCACAAAAAAAAAAAAAAACACTGCTGTTTACACATACAAAATGCAAGTACCTATCCTGTTTTCTGTACACCCCAAGACCCTAACCCCTAATGCCAATACTGGCGCACACAAACCAGTATACGACAAGAAATGCTGTTAACATATACAAAATAAAAGGATCTATCCTGTTGTGTTTGCGCCTTTTTACAAAATGCACTGCAATCTAACTAACCTGCTAAGTCAAACCCCATAACCCTAATCCCATAATGCAAACAGTGGTGCACACAAAAAAGGATAGGAGAAGAAATAAGCAAAAAAAAATTAATTTTTATTTAAAAAAGGAAAGAAAGAAAGGATCAAAAGTACTAATGTACTACTTATATTTACAGATTACTATGGCGGATAACAAAAACAAAGAGGAAAAGAAAAGACGTCAAACACGATGTGCACAAAGATGGAAAGATCGACAGACGCACGAGGAATTGAAAATTTGATGAGAAAAAGAACGCAAGAGAATCGCAAGCAAAAGACAAGCGGCTGAGAAAGTAACATCCAAGCCCAAGAAGGCAATCAAAAACATCTCGAAAATGTATCAGAACAATCTGATAACAATTATAATGTTGATTTACAGAGTCAGATTGATAGATATTCTCACAATTGTCCTTTCGTTAAATCATTAACAGTAGAGGTTCATAATTGTGGTATGATGAATATTGTCTGTCAGTTTTGTGGAGCTTATCATTTCCAACAGGAAAGACCCAGAGATGGCCAGTTTGTTAGTTGCTGTCAAAAAGGCAAGGTACGACTTCCACAAAGAACACAATTTCCAACATATTTAAAAAACATTATGACTGAGCCTACTTTTCCTAATTACCAAAATGTAAAAATAAACATTATAATAGTGCCATATATTTTGCATCTATGGGTGCAACATTAGCTGGTAATGTTGCAGGACATGGCCCTTACTGTTTCAAAGTACAAGGACAAATTTACCATCGTACTTCTCATTTACATCCAGAAGAAGGGGAGCAAAGAAAATTTGCTTAACTGTATGTCCTTGTTACAATTGAAGCTGTATAACAACATATGCAGCTTCAAGAAAATAAAAAATGCTTATCCATTGTTTTTATAGAGCTTGATAAAATTATGGCCCAAAACACATACACTCAAGATTATAAAAAATTATCAGAAGTCGAACAAGAACAACAAATTCTTGCAGAACTACATCAATTACCAATCCCAAAAGTCAATATGGTTCTTAAAAAAGATCGACATACTCATAAACTGTAGTTATAAAAAATGTATATATATATAAAATATTTAATTTACCAACATCAAATGAGGTTGCAATGGTCTTTCAAAATGACGAGGGAGAACCACCATTTCAGAGGGATATTAGAATATATCCCAGAAATGAGGAGCAACCTTTCATTAACATAAGTATCTTAAGTACCAATTTGGATCCAATTACATATCTAATTTTTTTCCCCAATGGGAAAGCCGGATGGCAACCCAAATGAACAGTTACATAAATTCTAAAGTACATGTCAGAAATAATATTTCCATGCTTTAATTTAAAGTGGCTCAAACTGCAATTTCATACAAATTCAATCCCATTTTATTTGGTGAAAAAATTACACAAAAGTGGATCATTGATTCCTATTTGCAAGTTGAGGCAATAATTTACATTTCATAAAATATCAACAAGATAAACTACTTTACGTGTAGAACAGTATTGTGGACTGATGGATTATGTAGCTGAGGTAGCTACAAACAGAGAGCTGCCAGTTGGCAAAGCCATCATTTTACCTTCTTCTTCCTAAGGATCTCCTCACAATATGCAAGAAAGATACAATGATGCAATGGCTATTGTAACTAAATTTGGAAATTCCAGATTTATTACATTTACATGTAATCTACAATGGCCAGAGATTGTACAGAATATGCTAATTGGACAAACTGCTTCCGATAGACCAGATTTAGTGGCAAGAGTCTTCAAAATCAAATTAACTGAATTAATACATGACATAACCATAACTCAGTTATTTGGCAAATGTCTGGCTTATGTTTATACCATAGAATTTCAAAAAAGAGGCCTTCCACATGCACATATGCTTATAATCCTTCAAGAGAAAAATAAATTGGATACTGGTGATAAAGTGGATTCAGTGATTATTGCTGAACTACCAGATCCAGATATACATGGTAGACTACATGAGATTGTAACTCATTGCATGATTCATGGACCATGTGGCGATATTAATCCACAATCATCATGTATGAAAAATAAAAAATGCACTAAAGAATTTCCAAAAGATTATAGAGAAATAACGTATGCTAATTGTGATGGCTATCCATTATATAGAAAAAAAGAAGGCCAAAATGCCATTATTTGTGGAAAAAAAAGTTGATAACAGATATGTGGTGCCATACAATCCACATTTGCTCATGAAGTAATATGCACACATTAATGTGAAAGATTACACTTCTATAAAATCCATTAAATATGTCTACAAATATATTTACAAAGGCTATGATGCAGCTACTGTACTGGTCAAAAGTGCAGAAAATCCAGAACAAACTGAGTTATTACATGATAAACTTGAATCTCATGTAGATGCTCGATATGTTAGTGTGCCAGAAGCAATGAGTCATCTTCTAAAATTTGAAAAGCATGATCGTTCACATGCAGTATATCGATTAGCTGCATATTTGCTGAAAAGACACTCTGTTTACTTTAATGTTGGAGATGAAAGAAATGCTTTGGCACAAAGTGAGTATCGACAAACGACACTAACTGCGTGGTTTCAATTAAATTGTATTGATTTAGAGGCAAGGGAATTGTTATACATTGACATTCCCTATCATTATGTTTTCGTTAATGGATTATGGCGTAAACGAAAAACCAGTGGAAATAAAATAATACCAAGAATGTACACTGTAAGTCCAAGAGACCTTGAACGTTTCTGCTTACTTTTACTCCTTTTAAATGTTCCTGGTGCACAAAGTTTTGAACACTTGAGAACTGTTAATGACACAGTTTATGACACATTTCATTTAGCTACGTGACACAGAAACTACCTGGTTGATTATACAGAATGGGAAAGCTATTTAGAAGAAGCAGCACTGTGTCAAATACCACGGCAGATGAGGGAACAATTTGCGTTCATTTGCATCTTCTCAAATGCTCCAAATGCATTAGCTTTGAGGGACAAGTTTAAAACAAATATGTCTGAAGAGTTTTTGCAAGAATCCAGAGGAAATTACAGTTTATATTGAAAAAAAAACAAAGTCAGTTATTAGATGATGGGAGAATCTTTACAAAAATATTGTCCACTATGAGGTGCTGTAACTTAATCACAAAAAAGGATAACAATACAACAGATGTACAAAAAAATAAATAAAGGAAAAGTGCTTTGATCTCAATGACAAATTCGCAAAAAAAAAAAAAAAAAACATAGAGAGCAGTGGCTTTATTTCGAGGACAAACTTTGATGTCACTCAGACTCTTTTTAGAGGACCACTATTTCACATAGTGTACATCCTCAGTGTACATCCTGTCATATGTATGCACTACTGGAACAGATGATCCAGGGTCCATACCTCTGTGACAGGTGTGAGCATGTTGCCTATCTTGAAACTCAAAGAGAACTGGAGAGGAGAATTGCAGCACTTAGTGATGCTGCTCCATTGGAAAGGGGGTTGGTGCTCACAGTTTAGCTGGGCCTAGCATGGAGGGTGGAGCTGGGGCTAGTGAGGATGTCCAGGGAGGTAGCTGGGTTACAGTTAGAAGGGGAAGCATAGGGAACAGGAGCAAGAGGCAGGTCAGTTCTGAGTTGGTAAACACCAACAGATTTGCCAGATTGAGTGAAACTGTTGGGGATGTCCATTCAGGAATGGCAATGCCAGATAGAGCTGTTCCCTCTAACAGCCGGGAGAACAGTTCTACTGGAGGAGTGGGAGGGCAGAATAGGCAGAGCAACATGCAGGTTTTGGTGGTTGGGGACTCTATTATTAGGAAGGTAGAAAGGGTGATATGTCACCCAGATCCCAGCAATCAAACAGTTTGCTGTCTCCCGGGTGCTCAAGTTCAGCATGTTGTGGATCGGGTGGATAAATTATTGGGAGGGGCTGGAAATGAACCAGCGTTCTTGGTACATATTGGTACCAATGACAAAGTTAGTTGAAGACGGAGTGTCCTAAAGAATGATTTTATAGAACTAGGTAATAAGCTGAAGGCAAGGTAGTATTTTTTGAGATACTACCAGTGCCACGTGCTAGCCCAGGGAGGCAGAAGGAGCTTAGGGAGGTTAATGCATGTCTAAAAATGTGGTGCATTAAGGAGGGGTTTGGGTTTTTAGAGCACTGGGCTGACTTCTCACTTGGGTACAATGTGTATAGCAGGGATGGATTGCACTTTAATGATCAGGGAGCTTTTGTGCTAGTGAATAGGATGGTAGAACGGCTGGGGAAGTGGCTAAACTAGTAGATGTGGGGAGGGACAAGATAGAAGTTATGGTGTAGAAAGTGTAGAGGGGGTAAGGAACATATTAACTAGTCATGGGGGAGGAGATGTGGGAGGGTTAGTACAGTCAATAGGGAGTGCTAAGTAACTCAAGTACAGTGACAGGCACTTCAGAACTACAGACTCATAACATAAGGTGTATGCTCTTTAATGCCAGAAGCTTGCCAAGAAAAATGGGAGAGTTAGCATTATTAGCAGTTAATGAGAAATGGGATTTAATAGGCATTACTGAAACACGGTGGGATGAATCTCATGACTGGACTGTTAATCTGGATGGTTATAACCTATTTAGGAAAGATATGGGCAAGAGGAGGAGGGATGTGTCTGTATGTTAAGCCTGAATTTAAGCATATAGTCAGACAAGATATTTATGGTGGAACTAGCGATAATGTTGAATGTTTGTGGGGAGCAGCAAATTCTAAAAGAATATTAGTAGGAGTATACTATAAGCCCCCAAATAAAATTTAAAGTGAGGAAATCCAATTATTGTTACAGATTGGAAATGCAGATAAGCTTGGTCAAGTTCTAATAATGGGAGATTTTAATTACCCTGAAATAAACTTGATAAATGAGAACAGCAGTTCAGATAAGGGGAGCACCTACTAGAAATTAGGCTATTTTGGATTTAGTTATCACAAATAATATTGATATAGAATCAAATGTTGAAATAGGGCAACCTTTGGGAAACAGTGATCACAACACAGTCTCATTTGAGATTGAATTAAAAAAACATAACTGTAAGTGGCTAACGAAAACTCTTAATTTTAAAAGGGCAGATTTTAACGGTCTCAGGTCAGCAATACAACATATAGACTGGGTCAGAGAACTGACAGGTGAAAAAACTGAACATAAATGGACAACGTTCAAATCCTGACTAAATAAACATACTTATCACCATACACCATATGGAAATAAAAGTAGAAGGAGTAAATCACAACCCATGTGGCCTAACAATGAATTAAAGATGAGGAGTAAAAAACAAGCATTTAAATTATGCAAACAAGAGGGGACAGAGACTTCTTTACGTATGTACAAGGAAATCAACAAGGCTTGCAAAAGGGTTATTAGACTGGCTAAAATACAAAATGAAAAGTTAGTTGCAAAGGAGAGTAAGACTAACCCTAAAAAAATGTTTCAATATATTAATGGGAAGAAGGCCAGGAAGGAAGGTATAGGAACATTACAATGTGACACAGGCCGTCTGATAATTAGTGACCAGGAAAAGGCAGATGATCTAAATAGGTTATTTTCTTCTGTATACACAAGGGCGGTACCAGTGGTTGGGTCACTGCAACATAATGGGTCTACACTACCTTCACCAAATAACTGGTTAACGCAGGAAGAAATCCAAAAGAGGTTGGGAAAAATAAATGTTAATAAAGCCCCGGGTCCTGATGGAATACATCCAAGGGTACTGAGGGAACTGGGCTCTGTAAATGCTATCCTGGATAAATAGAGAGGGAGTATTGATCCAGGGATGAATCCAATCTCCAGTATCTGGGGTCAGGAAGGAATCTTACATTTTTTGCCTGTTGAGACAATTCGCAAAGTTTCACTGTTTTTTTTTTTCTGTTTGCCTTCCTCTGGATCAATCAACAATAAATCTGCGTATTGCAGATCAGAGGTGATCTAAAAAGGTTGAACTTGATGGAATAAATTATTTTTTCAACTTAAATTACTATGTAACTATGTAACATAGGAAACTCTATAAAATGACAAAACAGTGGTTTTACTTCCAGGACAAACTTTTATGTCACTGGGACCACTATTTCACATAGGAAACTCTATGTGCCATTTTCAATAACTACAAGAATAACAAAAAACAAGGGAAAAAAACAAAAAACAAAGACAAAGTAACATATTGGAATGTCTTGGAAGTGGCCTTATGGCATGATTGGCCCCACAAATCAGTTACGTTGCATTTTCTTCTTCTTATTATTATTATTATCTTTATTTATATCGCGCCAACATATTCTGTAGAGCTGTACAGGGGTTGAGTACATAGCAGAAAACAAATTAAACACCTTGTAAAGAATGGAGGGCCCTGTTTTTGAGCATAAAATCAAATGTACACAGAGCTTGTTTCCAAGGCACTGACACAAGATTGAAAACTCGCAAACTTACAATCTAAGGGTTTATGTGTGATACAAGAGGGTGACAAATGCAATTGAAAGCAATTGGTTCAGTAAAGTGGAGGGGTCTGTGTGTTGTACTGTAGAGTGTGGGTGTGAGTGTTATTATGCTGTGGAATGTTCAGTTGTACATGTTAAGGCTGAAGGTGATAAGATTTTTTAAACAGGTGTGTTTTTAATAATTTCTTAAAGGTTTTGAGGCAGGAAGATAATCTAATGGAGCGGGGAAAGGAGTTCCAAATAGATGGGGAAGCACGAGAAAAGTCTTGAAGATGGGAGTGAGAGGAGGTGATGAGAGAGGAGGAAAGAAGAAGGTCGTTAACAGAAGGAAGGGGCCGGTTGGGAGAGTATTTAGAAACAAGAGCAGAGATATAAGGGGGTGCACTGTTGTTGAGGGCTTTATATGTTAGGGTCATGATTTTAAATTTGATTCAGGAAGCTATGGGAAGCCAGTGGAGTGATTGACAGAGAGGAGCTGCAGACACTGATCGTTTGGTATTGAAGATGAGTCTAGCAGAGGCGATTATTATGGATTGGAGGGGAGACAGACGAGAGATGGGGAGGCCAGCAAGGAGGGAATTGCAGTAGTCGAGTCGAGAGATGATGAGAGAGTGAATTAGAATTTTAGCTGTGTCTTCTGTAAGATAATGACGAATTTTGGAGATGTTTTTTAGGTGAAACTGACATGATTTTGTTATTAATTGGATGTGAGGAATAAAAGAGAGGGCAGGATCCAGTAGAACCCCAAGACAACGGGACTGGGAGGTGGGTGTGATGATGGTGTTGTCAACAGTGAGAGATATTTGAGGTGTGGAAGCTGTAGTAGAGGGTGGAAAGATTAGAAGTTCAGTCTTAGACATGTTGAGTTTGAGTTGACGGGTGGACATCCAGGACTATATGCTAGAGAGGCAGTTGGAAACTTGAGCTAGAAGAGAGGGGGATAGATCGGGTGCAGAGAGGTAGATTTGAGTATCATCTGCATAGAGATGATACTGAAATCCAAAGGATTTTAGAAGGGTGCCAAGGGAGGAGGTGTAGATGGAGAAGAGGAGGGGGCCTAGGACAGAACCTTGGGGAACGCCAACAGACAGAGGGAGAGGTGAAGAAGAGGTGCCAGAGAAGGACACACTAAATGTACGATCTTTAAGATAGGATGTGAACCATGAAAGAGCTGTGTCCTGGATGGCAAAAGAGCGGAGAGTTTGGATTAAAAAGAGGGTGGTCAACTGTATCGAAGGCAGCAGAGAGATCCAGGAGAATTAGAATAGAGTAGTGACCCTTTGATTTGGCGGTTAGCAAGTCATTAGTGACTTTTGTAAGGGCTGTTTCTGTAGAGTGTTGGGCCCAGAAACCAGATTGGAAGGGGTCAAGTAGGGAATTGGAGGAAATAAATTGAGTGAGGCGATTGTAAACAAGCCGCTCAAGGAGTTTAGAAGCAAGGGGAAGTAGTGAGATAGGGCGATAGTTGGAGGTAGAAGCTGGGTCAGAAGAGGGCTTCTTGAGAATGGGTGTAACTGTGGCGTGTTTTAAGGAGGATGGAAACTTGCCAGTGTTTAGGGAGAGGTTGAATAGATGTGTGAGAGCTGGGATAAGTGTAGTGGATAGGGGAGGGATTAGCTGTGATGGAATAGGATCATGAGGACATGTTGTAAGGTGAGAGGTTGATAGTAAAGTAGATAATTCATCCCCGGTTACAGGGTCAAAGGAGTCCATAGTGGAGGTGGGATTGGGGAAGGGTAATGGCTGGGTGTTGTCGGTTTGGGGAGAGGGTGGTGGGGTACGGCCAAGCTGGGAGGAGAGCTCATTTCGGATGGTATCGATTTTATTTTTAAAATGGCTGGCAAAGTCATCAGCAGTGAGAGAGGAAGGGGCAGGAGGTGGGGGTGGGCGGAGGAGGGTGTTGAATGTAGCAAATAAACGTTTAGGGTTGGAGGACAGGTTTGATATTAGTGATGAGAAGTAGTGTTGTTTGGCAAGATTGAGGGCAGAGAAGTAGGAGCGCAAGGTAAACTTGTAGTGGAGAAAGTCTGCTGAAGTGCGAGATTTCCTCCATAGTCGTTCTGCAGTGCGTGAGCATCTCTGTAGATAGCGTGTTTGTGTGGTGTGCCATGTTTGTGGTTGAGAGCGAGGGCGTTTGCTTGTGATTATGGGGGCAAGAGAGTCAAGGGTGAAGGTTAGAGTAGTGTTGTATTGTGAAGTGGCGACTTCAGGGCAGGCAAGGGTGGTGAGGGGGCTGAGAAGGGGTGTTAGTACATTTGAAAATTGTTGTGGGTTGAGTGCTTGCAGGTTTCTGCGTGTTCTGGTGGCAGGATTTGAAGAAGGGAGGTGAGCGGAAGATGAGGTGAGGTTGCAAGTTAGCAGGTGGTGGTCAGATAGGGGAAGTGGGGAGATGTCAAGGTTGGAGATAGTGCAGAGATTAGTAAAAATAAGGTCAATGGAGTGTCCACCACAGTGAGTTGCTGAATCTGTCCATTGTGAGAGGCCAAGGGAAAAGGTAAGCGCAAGTAATTTTGCAGTTGTTGGGGAGGTGGGTGTGTCAGTGGCTATGTTGAAATCGCCAAGAATGAGTGAAGGTATATTGGAGGAGAGAAAGTGAGGGAGCCAGGCGGCAAAGTTGTCCAGAAATTGAGAGGGTAATCCAGGCGGGCGATAGATCACAGCTACTCGCAGAGGTATGGGAGAGAAGATGCGAATAGTGTGGACTTCAAAAGATGAGAATTGGAGGGAGGGAACAGGGGGTATGCAGTGAAAAGTGCAGCGAGAGGATAGTAGTATGCCCACACCACCACCTTGTTTGTTCCCAGGTCTAGGAGTGTGGCTGAAGTGTAGACCACCATAAGAGAGTGCAGCAGGGGAGACAGAGTCAGATAGAGTGAGCCAGGTTTCTGTGATAGCCAGTAAATTGAGGGAGTTGGAAATGAAAAGGTCATGAATGAAAGTAAGTTTGTTGCAAACAGACCTTGCATTCCAGAGGGCACAGGAGAAGGGCAAAGTAGATGGTTTGTGACAAGTGATGGGTATTAGATAATGGGTGTTTTGGGCATTTGCTGCCCTGGGGACTCTGAGTGGCTGACAGCAGGTGGGAATGAGTGAGGGCCCTGGGTTAGGGGATATATCTCCACAAGCCATCAGAAGAAGGAGAGAGAGTAAAAGGAGATGGGAGTAGGACTTACAGGAGCATTTCTGCTTTTCAGCTTTAGAGGAGGGATGAAATAGTGACTGGAGGAAGGAGAGGAGCTCATGGGAGCAGAGAAGAGGAGAGGAAAGCAGGGAAGGTGAGATAGTTATATTATTGGAGACATGATGTCTAGAGACTGCATAAGAGAGTCTGAGAAAGAGGCAGCAGATTATAGTGAGGAAGATGGTGTGAGAAAACATTGTGACACTGTATAAACAAGTATTCTTAAAGGGGGTGGTTAGAGGTAATAAGCAGATGTCACTGATTGAACAGGTGCAGGTAATTAGTATGCCTCAATATATTAAGTGTAAAGAGGGGTGGGTGGGTAGAGGGGCAGGGAGGGAGGGGATTGATGTGTTTCTGTGGGATATTCTGTGGAGCAGTGTGTATTACCGATATCTATGAGACAGAGAGGGGGTTATTTGGGTGGGTGGAGAGATAGGAGCAATACATTTGGGTGAGTGAACACAGAGTATTTTTGGTTTCCAAATAAACAGTAACATATCCTGATAATAGCACTTCAATTTAACAGAAATAAGTCTATCTCAGCAATTATCATAACACAGATATGAATAATATGAAATATTCCATTGTAGATGTAGATATGGATCAGGTGAGAGGCTGTTCTTCTAAAATTACCTGTATCAAGACCCACTCTCTGGCTGGGGTCTGTTGATCGGATTTGGGTGACTCTGGACTTTTGGATTACAGGAACATCATGTCTCAGCCCTTGGGTTAGACTGAGCAATATTGACAGTAAGTCTGATGAATCTTACTGCAAGCATATGTCCCCGGGTAAATAATACATCTACACACCACGTCTTGATGAAAATTATGAACAACGTTTTATTTTGGAACAACATATTTAAAACATTTCACACACACACAGTGGAGGGAGTGGATCAACCTTTCCCCTTTCTCTGGCCAATAGGGTAACCTCCAGAGTAACCTAATTACCTCTGTCCAATGTAACAGAGGTAGGCTATGGGAACCACCAGACCCCTCCCATGGGCCACCCCCAGGCGTGGCCACCAAGCTCATTCTGACCCAGGCTGTCCCAGGGGAAACTTCCTGTTTGAGCTCCTAGGCCCCCCCATTGTTATCTAGGTGCCTGGCTGTCCGGCAAATCTCTTTGTTTATACTAAGGACCATATGGCCAACTCCTGACTGAGAGTTTATACAATGGGGAATGGTTAACTAAATACAATCACTCCCTAATACAATATACAACATAATACTAACAAATAAGCACTCATAACACAATATACAGATGGCGGCGATTGGTATATAACAGTCCCTCCTGGTAGGCACAACTAGTGGCCAACTTGAGTTATGACAACTGCCCCCCCAAGTGTAGCCTGAGAACATCAAGGGTCCATGATTTTCTCAGCTACGCTGATACTCATAGCTCCAGTTGGCGTGATAATCCATCTGCATTTTGATGGAGTTTACCCCTACGATGCTGTATTTGAAAATTGAATGTCTGTAGTGCCAGGCTCCATCTTAGCAAACGTCCATTTTCTCCGGCTACCTTAGACAACCAGCACAAGGGGTTATGGTCGGTGGTCACAGTGAATGGTCGTCCATATAAATAATGTTGAAGTTTGCGCAAAGCACAAACTACGGCCAAACATTCCTTCTCCACAGTAGCATAGGCCGTTTCACGCTGCAACAATTTCCTGGTCAAATACGCCACAGGATGCTCCACTCCTTGATCATCTGTCTGGCTTAGCACAGCCCCTATGCCATACATGGAGGCATCTGTCTGGACCACAAAGGGTCGGTTATAGTCCGGGGCAGCCAATACTGGGGAACAAGTCAGAGCTTCCTTGAGGTTCTGGAATGCAGTTTGACACGCAGGAGTCCATGTCACTTCCCTGGGCAATTTCTTTTTGGTCAAATCAGTCAGTGGCTTGGCTGTAGTGCTGAAATCAGGAATGAACTTGCGGTAATACCCAGTGATGCCCAAGAAAGCTAGTACCTGCTTTTTAGTCTTAGGGATAGGCCAAGCTGCAATACCCTCTACTTTGGCTGGTTCTGGCCTTAACTTCCCACTACCTACCCAGTGACCCAAGTACTGCACCTCTGCCTTTGCCCACTGGCACTTATCTGGTCTTATGGTCAACTTGGCTTGCTTAATGGCCTGCATAATTCTAGCAATATGTTCTATATGCTCCTCCCAGGTCTGACTAAAGATGGCTATATCGTCCAAGTAAGCCTGAGCATACTCCTGGTGCCCATGTAACAATTTGTCTACCAGTCGCTGGAAGGTAGAAGGGGCATTTTTCATCCCAAAAGTCATTACCTTAAATTGGTATAGTCCAAAGGGGGTGACAAATGCAGACTTCTCCCTAGCTGACTCTTCCAAAGGGATCTGCCAATATCCCTTGGAGAGATCCAGCGTGGTTAAATACTTGGCAGTACCTAATCGGTCCAACAACTCGTCCATGCAAACAGGGTAGGCATCCGTTTTTGTTTTATCATTCAGCCTACGATAATCCACGCAGAAGCGAGTTGTGCCATCTTTTTTGGGTACCAATACGACAGGAGATGCCCATGGACTACTGGATTCTTCAATAACCCCTAATTGTAACATCTTGCGTAATTCTGCTTGTATGCTTGCCCTAACAGCTTCAGGGACTCGTTATGGGTGTTGTTTTAATGGGCCACATTCCCCTGTCACCTCTACATGAGCTGCTAGGGGGGTACACCCCGGTCAGTAGTAAATAAGGGTTTGAAGGGTTTTAGTTTGCCTAAAAGCTGCTCCTGCTGCTCTGTGCTAAGGTTTTTGGCCTGGTGAAGGCCTTCTTCTAGCATTTTCTGCTCTGCCTTTTGCAACATGTCTGGTATCTGCCCTTCCTCTGGGTCATCCTCTGTGGCCCTGCAAATGGCTAACATATGAGCTGCTCGCTTTACATATGCTTTTAAGCGATTAATGTGGGCCACCCTGGTAACCACTCTCTCTGGATCTACCATAACCACATATGACTTGTTGCCCAGTTTTTTGCTAATTGTTTAAGATCCCTTCCACAAAAACTGTAACTTATCCTGGGGCTGAGGTTCCAACATGAGCACCTCCATCCCCTCCTCCAGTTCCCTGTCACTGGTTCCTGCCTTGTAGTATCTCCTATCACTCTCTTGCCCTTTACGCATATTGCTCCTCACAATTCCAGCCAACCTAGCCATATTTTCCCTGAAAGCTAATACATAGGTAGCCACTGGTATAGGGTGGTGACTATACTCCCCTTCCCACGTCTCCCTGATCACGCTCAAGGGTCCTCTCACCGGCCTACCATATAGAAGTTCAAAAGGGGAATACCCTGTAGATTCCTGAGGTACCTCTCGGTAGGCAAAGAGCAGACAAGGCAACAATCGTTCCCAGTCTGGCTCCTGATCAGTAAAAGTACGGATCATGTGTTTGAGTGTCCCATTGAAGCACTCACAGAGGCCATTGGTTTGGGGATGGTAGGGGGAAGCTGTAATGTGTCTTATGCCACACATGGACCATAACTGTTCGGTCACTTTGGCCATAAATTGGGGCCCTCGGTCAGACAAAATTTCCTGAGGAAACCCTGTCCTTGTAAAGATAGTCATTAATGCCCCTGACACCTTAGGAGCTGAGATACTGGATAAAACCACCGCCTCAGGATACCTGGTGGCATAATCTACCATGGTGAGAATACATTTCTTGCCGGTCTTGCTAACCCTAGCTAGTGGCCCAACAATGTCTATGGCTACCCTTTGAAATGGTATCTCCATCACAGGGAGTGACTGTAGGGGAGCTCTGCTATTTTTTTTAAACGGCTGGGTCCTTTGGCACGCATCACAGGATCGACAGTACTCTTTTACATCCTGATTTATTCCTGGCCAAAAAAATACCTCTACTACCCTACACAGAGTTTTCTTCTGCCCCAAATGCCCTCCCAGAGGAATCTCATGGGCTATTTGTAATACCTTGCCTCTATACTGTTCTGGGACCACTAACTGCTTTCGTGGTTCCCTTTCTACCTCATCCTTCCCAGGCACCTTGATTCTGTACAACAACCCCTGTTCCCATACAAAACTATCTAGATCATCCACTGATTTGCCCTGGGCGGCCCTGTCCCTTACCCCTGCTAAAGTTTCATCTTCCTGCAATGCTATTCTAAGTTCTTCCCCCTTTGCCCAGCCTAAGGTCAATGTCGTAGCCAGCAAGTCACTTACCCTGGGTTTTGGGTATTCCGTCTGGTCCTGGTTCATCCTGCATCCATTGGCTCTGGTTTGAGCTCTTGTTAAGGGCTGTACATACTGGCTCACCATGTGACCCAAATCGTTCCCTAGCAAAACATCCACAGGCAGGTTATCCATAACTCCTACCTCTGTAGATTTACTTCCAGTGCCCCAGTCCTTTTGAATGCGAGCCATGGGAATGGGAAATTGTTTTCCCCCAGCAACCATAACCCACAGTTGCCTCTGTATGCAGTCTGAGGTGCGCACCCACTTAGGTAGAACTACAGTGACTGTGGATCCTGAGTCACGGTAACCCACAGCCCTGTGACCCCGCACCCAGACTGGTTGTCTGTGCTGTTCCCCGGAGTCCTTCTGTGCTCTCCTCACCGTGTGGATCCCATGGCACCATCCCTCTGCTTCTGGCTCCCAGGGAGCTGCGTTGGGAGGTCCTGCTCCAGCATCCCATTCCCCTAGGTAATTCACTGCAGGCTGTCCTCTCTGATGCCTCTGAAGCTGAGGACAATCTCTTGCTATGTGGCCCTGCTGGTTGCACTTGAAGCACTCTCTATTGGGAAATCTGGGTTCTGGGTGTGCTCTGGGAACAGGTCCTGACTTGATACCCCGCTGTCCATATGCGTTCTGAGGCTGCGCCCAGGGCACATTGCGTGCAATAGGGGCCTGTCGTGTTGTCCCCAAGTCTCTTGAGCCCCGGTCTGTATGCCCATTAGAGTTGGTAATCTGGGGAACTCTCTTAGTTCTGGTACTACAAAATGGTCGGCCAGGCTAGCTGCCTGGTCCCCATCTACTGGCTTCTGATCCTGCAGCCAATCCCTCAATTCTGGTGCGCAAAGTTGCAAAAATTGCTCTATTAGCACCACCTCCAAAATTTGTTCTGCTGTGGTGGCCCCTTGTGTAGACCACCACTGAGTGCAGGCACGCCTTAGTTTACACATTACCTCAACATGAGTGTCCTCTGGTCCCTTGGTAGTGCCTCTGAATCTGGCCAAAAAAGTTGCAGGGGTTACGGCATATCTGCCTAGTAACACTGTACATAAATGGTTGTAATCCATGGCTAGATGTGGAGGAAGGGCCCGACAGGCTGCGCTGGCCTTTCCAGTCAACTTGGTCAATAGTAACTTGGCCCATTCTTCAGGAGGTATATCCTGTACCTTACATTGTTGCTCAAACTCTTGGATAAATCTGTCAATGCTGTCTTTATCATCCTGGAACTGTTTAAAATTCTGATATGCCAGTTTGACTCTTACTGGCATCTCTGCAGGGTTGACCCCAAGCCTTTGCTGAGCTTGGACACTCACCCCTGTACGTTCTTCCTGTATTTGCTGCTTTATTAGGTTCAGTCCTTTAATTGCCTCTTCCAGCGTTATCTCCTCGGGCAAAACTCCCTAGCTTCAATTAACCTGCGTCTTGCCTCCTTTAGGATATCATCTGGCTGTCCTTCTTCCTGCTGAGATCTTGGTGTCCTTGGTAGTGTGCTTATCCCCCTTCTCAAGGCTGCTATCACATCTGTTGGTTGGTCCCTTTTCTTCGGGGGAATTCTTTTTAGTTTCTGCGCCTTTCTCAGTTCTGCTGAGGACATGTCCTCATACTGCTGTTCCATCCTCAGTCCTTTCCTCTAGAGTCTCCAACCACTTGCCACCAGTTATCAAGACCCACTCTCTGGCTGGGGTCTGTTGATCGGATTTGGGTGACTCTGGACTTTTGGATTACAGGAACATCATGTCTCAGCCCTTGGGTTAGACTGAGCAATATTGACAGTAAGTCTGATGAATCTTACTGCAAGCATATGTCCCCGGGTAAATAATACATCTACACACCACGTCTTGATGAAAATTATGAACAACGTTTTATTTTGGAACAACATATTTAAAACATTTCACACACACACAGTGGAGGGAGTGGATCAACCTTTCCCCTTTCTCTGGCCAATAGGGTAACCTCCAGAGTAACCTATTTACCTCTGTCCAATGTAACAGAGGTAGGCTATGGGAACCACCAGACCCCTCCCATGGGCCACCCCCAGGCGTGGCCACCAAGCTCATTCTGACCCAGGCTGTCCCAGGGGAAACTTCCTGTTTGAGCTCCTAGGCCCCCCCATTGTTATCTAGGTGCCTGGCTGTCTGGCAAATCTCTTTGTTTATACTAAGGACCATATGGCCAACTCCTGACTGAGAGTTTATACAATGGGGAATGGTTAACTAAATACAATCACTCCCTAATACAATATACAACATAATACTAACATATAATCACCCATAACACAATATACAGATGGCGGCGATTGGTATATAACAGTCCCTCCTGGTAGGCACAACTAGTGGCCAACTTGAGTTATGACAACCTTGGCTTGATTTAAAACTGCATCCAGCTGTGTTTCTGTGGGATATTCTGTGGAGCAGTGTGTATTACCGATATCTGGGCTTGATTTAAAACTGCATCCAGCTGTGTTTCTGTGGGATATTCTGTGGAGCAGTGTGTATTACCGATATCTGAGCTTGATTTAAAACTGCATCCAGCTGTGTTTCTGTGGGATATTCTGTTCTTATAATTCCATTTTAAATTTTAGTACATTAAGTTACTGTTTGTAACGTTAAAATTGTATTTTACAAGGTGTCGAAAGTTGTTAATTAAGGGTTTATGTTAGTAGGAGAATGATCATTTGTTGGACAATTGAAATGTATAATAAAGGAATAATATGTCTATTTACACTTTGGCGAGAACCCTATCTGTATCTTGCTTAACCTGTAAAGTAATATGTCAAATACAGGGCTAGATTATATGTCTCCTGCAGGATCTCTATTAAGGCTGACTCATCCCCTTGAGAGGCATCACAAGTGAATTTACTGAGCTGTTACACTGTTCCCGCAGGACAACTCACGTAGCAACTTATGTACTCCTAGCCAGGGTGGTTTTACATAAAGAAAAAAAGCTTAGAAGACTATTCTATTGTCTAATTCATAAAATTATACACACTTAAAACCCCTCTGAAAATTGCTACAGATTCTATTAGCTACTCTCATTCAGAGTTACCCACCCACAATCACTAAGGGCCAGCCAAAGCCGCAACTTCGGCCTTAGAACTACATTGGTTTTAGCACAGCTCAAGATTTATGAGTGCTAACCAATTAAGGTTACACGAAATCGATATTATATTCGACTCGCAGCTCTAATTCGCAAACATTTTCAAACTGGCAAATGAAAAAAGTATCATGTTTCTGTAAAAAAATCTTACAGGACACACAAGGCATTTTTCAATGAATTATTAGAGCCTTAACAGCTAATAAACACTCAATATTGTACTTTAAAGATATGGGAAAGCATAGAAATGCATTGGAATTAATTGCACAACAGTCTCAAACCCACAAACATGCATTTAAAAAAACATTTTTTATCATGTTTGTTTTTGTGAAATGGATCCTGGGACTTAAAGGTTTAATATATATCATGGAACCCACATGGACTAGAAGAGATGTTTTAATGAATTTTATTGATTTCTACATTGCTGGATTGCAAATGTACTTTTCAACACTAATTCATTTGTAGTATCTGGGTGGAGTTTAGGTATAAACTTTATATTTTACTGATGTCATGATGACGGTCACATTTACTATTAGCTGTGTCTAAGAAGTATTGCAAGTGTTTAAGAAGTAAATGACAGGCTTGCTTAAATATGTTCAGATCATATGATCATGCCCCCTGAAATCAGACTTAAAAACGCATAGTTTATGAGTTCCGCCTTGAGAATGGAATTCCCAAGCTGTAGTCAATTTAATACATCTAAACATGTATAAAAAATAAAACACCTGCAGCCAAATGTGCAGGTTTGAGGCATGTTACCTAATTAGCTCTACGAGTATGAAGCAGAAAGTCAGAACCAATAAGCACAGTACTCCTAGTAGCAACTCCAGTCAACTTAAAGAATCTCAATAAATATTGTTACATAGAATGTTGAATTGTTGTTGAGGGGATTGTAAAGATTGTAAATATGTTTGTAGGACAAGTGGGTATGAGTTCATTCCTGGGGCTCTTTATTAAACATGTGAGACTTACAATTAGTTGGGTCAGTGTTTAATTGTGTGAGTGGTTATTTGTCATTTACATTGTGATTTAGTTGATCTTTTGTTCTTTTGTAGTTCTCGTTGTAGGAAGTTGGGTTATCCATTAGAAAAGCAAATTTTTGCTTCACGATTTTATGACACATGTTTACTTTATTAGGTTCCTGTAAAATGCTCCGACCTTTAGGCTATTTCATTTCAGGTATTGGGTTCTTAATGTGGCTTATAAATGTCCCCATAAGAGGTTTAGCTGCTCTTGTGGAAGGTTGAGTTAATGCAGAAAGGATTTGGCTCACTAGGAGAACGTCTCTGTCTGTAAGCTTCTGCGGGAGCCATGTAATCACACTTTAGATAACTTCACTCATAGAGCAGAGAACACTTCACACCTTGCAATTACTTGTAAGAATTTAAAAGTAAGAGTTTGATATGGCAGCATGTAATAGCTATGTTAGGGCTTACAAGAACCTTTTGCTAGCAAGCTCTTCCTCTGGAGCCATGTATATGTATATAAAAAATAAAGGGCAATAAAATTTTAAGCCATGGCAATGTTGTTTTCCACACAATGTAAAGCTTTTTGTACTCTGAGGACCTTCGGCGTTCATTGCGATCCTCTCCTCTCGTGTACTTTTGTTCCTCTGAGTGCCTTTGGCGCTCATCACAAAAACAGATATATACCGTATATACTCGAGTATAAGCCAAGTTTTTCAGCCCTTTTTTTAAGCCAAAAAAGGGCCCCCTCGGCTTATACTCGAGTCACTCTCCATCTGTGTCTCTCTACCCCCCCCGTGTCTCTCTACCTCCCCCATGTCTCTCTAACCCCCCCTTGTGTCTCTCTACCCCCCTGTGTCTCTCTAACCCCCCCTGTCTCTTTCCATCCCCCTCCTCATCCTCAACCCCCCCTCATACTACCACTCTAAATAACCCCCCCCTCCCCTCATCCCTCACTTACCTGCTCCGGCCTCCGCTCCTTCCGGGTCTTGATGTGGCGCGCATGTGACGTCACATGCGCGCCACGTCATTAGCATATACCGGGTGTCGGCACCCGGTATATGCTAATGCCGTGATGTCACACGCGCGCCACGTCATTAGCATATACCGGGTGCCGGCACCCGGTATATGCTAATGACGTGGCGTGCATGTGACGTCACATGCGCGCCACATCAAGACCCGGAAGGAGCGGAGTCCGGAGCAGGTAAGTGAGGGGAGAGGGGGGGGGGTATTTAGAGGGGTAGTATGAGGGGGGTTTAGAATGAGGAGGGGGGTTAGAATGAGGGGGGGTTGAGGATGAGGAGGCAGGTTGAGGAGGGAAGTTTAGGAGGGGGTTGAAGATGGGGGGTTGAGGTTAAGGAGGGAGGTTGAGAAGGGGGTTGAGGATGGGGGAGATGAGGTTGAGGAGGGGGTTGAGGATGAGGAGGGGGTTGAGGATGAGGAGGGGGGCTGAGGATGAGGAGGGAGGTGGAGGATGAGGAGGGGGGTTGATGAGGGAGGTTGAGGAGGGAGGTTGAGGATGAGGATGGAGGATGAGGAGGGGGGTGGAGGATGGGGGTGTTGAGGTTGAGGAGGGGGTTGAGGATGGGGGGTTGAAGTTGAGGAGTGAGGTTGAGGATGGGGGGTTGAAGATGAGGGGGTTGAGGTTGAGGAGGGAGGTTGAGGAGGGGGTTGAGGATGAGGAGGGAGGTTGGGGAGGGGATTGAGGATGAGGAGGGGAGTTGAGGTTGAGGAGGGGGTTGAGGATGAGGAGGGGGTTGAGGTTGAGGAGGGGGTTGAGGATGGGGGGGTTGAGGATGAGGATGGGGGGTTGAGTATGAGGATGGGGGGGTTGAGGATGAGGGGGTTGAGGAGGGAGGAGGGGGTTGAGGAGAGAGGTTGAGGATGAGGAGGGATGATGAGGAGGGAGGTTGAGGATGAGGAGGGATGATGAGGAGGGAGGTTGAGGATGAGGAGTGGGGTTGAGGAGGGAGGTTGAGAATAAGGAGGGGGGAAGAGATACAGAGAAGGTAGAGGGGGGAAGAGACACAGGGAAGGGAGAGGGTGGGAAGAGACACAGGGAAGGGAGAGGAGGGGAAGAGACACAGGTAAGGGATAGGGGGGAAGAGACACAGGGAAGGGACAGGGGGGAAGAGACACAGGGAAGGGAGAGGGGAGAAGAGAGAGGGGGACAAAGAAGGCACAAAAGGGACACAGGGGGCAGCACATTTCCCACCCTCGGCTTATACTCGGGTCACTCATTTTACCCAGTATTTTGTGGTAAAATAGGTGCCTTGGCTTATACTCGGTCGGCTTATACTCGAGTATATACGGTATATCAATATTTTTTTAAATAATAATTAATTAGTTACATAATAAATTAATATACTTTACCTATTTGTAATTAATATATCCAGCAATCAATAGCCTGAAGAGCTAACAATCTTATTTTATTTTCCTGCAGCATACTGGCCCGAGGAGAAAGTGTCATCAATGTCCCAACTGTGCATTAGAAATAGGCTGCGTGCGCGAGGGCAAACTGTTGGTTTAGTTGTGTAAAGCACCATTTTTGATTCGCAAAGTTATTAGTTGCAAGTTAGTGTTGTAAAGTGGCATGTGCTTTCTTGCTTAGCCAATTTTTAAGTTCCAAAACTCCTTAAATTTGACTTTTATTTGCGTGCAACCTCAGTGATGTGGTGGCTGTCCCCCTATGCTGTGTGTTTTCATTTTGTTTTCTGTTTTTGGATGTACGCGTTTCGGCCAATAGCTTCTTATTTTTGCGACCTCATAATTTTTTTTTCTATAGTCCCGAGGGTCGTATTTTTTTTTTGTAAGTGCCGATTTTTTTTCCCCGCAACGTGTTTTTTTTTTAAAAGTCTTGCTTTTCTGGGTTGTTTTTTACCTTGACTGAGGCGCTGTAGAGCCTCTACCTCTACAAATGCGGGCTTCGCGAGGTCCGCATTTGCGTCCTGCAATGAGCCTTCAGCTCATTGCAGTTTATGTCCCCCTCCGCAAAATGCGGCTCTTGCTTTGCTAGGTCCACATTTGCGGCCAGAATGCAGTTCTTGTAAGCTCGCTTAGTGACGACAACTCGCAGTTTGACAACTATTATATGTGATTAATCATAGTAGTAGAAGCATTTATTATATTATTTTCCAAGCTAAATTAATGTTTTTTGTCTGCCCTTGTGTACAAAGTGAAAATTAGAGTCCCTAAATGTAAAATCAAAATAACTTTCAAAACAGGAATAATCAAATAGCCAATGCCCATGCACTACTGGTTTGCAAAATGAAAAAGTAACTTGAAACACTTACCTAGGAATATAGCATACTAAAATCAAACTGTATCAATGTTTTTTTAATTAAATATTCCCAGTTCTCACATAAAATGTATACATCATTAGATTAATATAAAATAATGTACTTACCTTCACTAGCTTTTGAAGACAAATTGTTTGGATATTAAGAGTAGCAGGATGGTCTACTTCACAAAGATTAGCATTCTGGGGAAATATTCCTAAAACATACATTTTAATAACATAACAAACATCATTTTAATTAAAAGGAGTTGAATCACAATTATATTTAGTTCAAAATAAACAAAACTGAGGTTTGCATCAGTATACAAAAGCAGGTATCTAAATAATATACTGCAGAGAAATAAATAATTTCTGCTGCTAACTATTCTATAAGAAACTATTGTAGAATAAAGCATACAGTAAAATAAATTATATCACATTTGCGATGTTCACATAACAAAGTATAACTTGTAACATAGAATCAAACATGGAACATTATCTGCATACTATTTTTTTCTCTTCTTATGGGTAATGTGTTAAGTGTTGATATTTCGATGTATGTTTATAGTAATGATACTGCATTAGAATTAACAGAATCCAACCATACTGTATTCATACACAACATGATTATAATCTGCTTTTTTTGTTTTATATATAAATTCTAAAAGAAGTCAATGAAAGCTGTTTAATACAACATGTAATCTTAGAAGTAAGCATCTTTTAAAGATGCAGCTCAGGGTCTATGTTTTGTGAAAGTAGGAAATATAGACTAATGTAACTGGAACTTAACTTACCAATAAAGCCGGTGATCGACATAAACAAAAAGCCAATAGCAGTTTTCATGATGACAACTTTTGGATATAAAGCATTCAAATGAAAAGCAC
Source organism: Discoglossus pictus (assembly GCA_027410445.1). Lineage (NCBI taxonomy): Eukaryota > Metazoa > Chordata > Amphibia > Anura > Alytidae > Discoglossus > Discoglossus pictus. The sequence continues at coordinate 272,152,107 of CM050167.1, forward strand.
AATGAAATGTGAAGAGCCATCCATATGAGTGCTATTTATGGTCCAGGTACTTTCTTATAGTATGAACTGACATTAAACATGAAATCCTTACCAATGAGCTTTGGCAGAGTTTTCCAAACCGCACACCTTTATTGTTCTAATTCTGGTCCTCATATTACAATTCATAAGGGAAAGAGAATGAGCAATAATGGTATCCATTTTATTTGTTTTTCCTTCCCAGAAGTCTAAATATTAATATATCTTCATCTATTGTTTACTCTTGTACTTATTCCTTGTTATCTATTTTAATATCATCATCCATTATAAAGAACAGATAATCCTAATCCATTACAAGATTAACATGAACTTTTAACTGGCTTCAAAAGTGTGTTGATGTAATACTAATCTATGCCATTAGTAATCAAATCTGGCAAAAATCAGAGCATGATTTGTGTGCTCTGTATAAATACTGTTGTGATGTTGTGAAATAATCTGAATACAGTAAATTAGAAATTCAATTTATGGTTTATCTTGAATCACCACAAATAAGGTAGAACTCTGGTAACCTACCATTGCTATACGGACAATTTAATATTTACTTGGGAGGGCCAGTTCTGTAAATTCATGGGTTTCACTGATTATCTGAATAACACCTATGGTTTCTATTTCTATTTGAGCAATGCAATTATATATCTGCTGCAGGAGCTTTTTTCCTGTACCCTACACATATATTCAAAGCCCTACACCAGTTATCCTATTGAGCCAAGCCACATCTTGGAAACCCAAGCCTTGCAGTAAGTTACAAGGTTCATGTTTTGTGGTAAAGGGAGGTGCCAAAACAAAACTTAACTAATGAGAACCCAGGGGATTCCCTTCATTCATATAAGCGGTTGAGAAATCTCACTCCCCGATCACCCCCTTTCCGGCTCAAACACCATCCCCCTACCCGATCACCCATCTACATAACAATAAGGGTCCATTGAAATCCCCACGTCAACTAAACTGATAACCCCTTGCAACAGAAGTCCACCAAAGACCCTGCGGCACTGAAATAGTTAATCATTGCCTTGGAGTTCCGATTTGACCCCACTGCATTTAAATAATTAATCCCATGCCACATGGGCTCTTACAGGAGATACAACATTTAAGTATTAACCTCCTCCTGCCGCAGCATCTAAAGGAACCGTGGCATCTAAAAAATTACCCCTGCGCCTAATCACTTAACCCCATACCAAGAGGGTCTATACAGACCCCAATGGTAGCCTAATTTAACCCCTACCTCGCAGCATCAGGATTACATTACATATGAGTCCACTCAGTATATGACACCAAACCAAGCTTTATGGGTGAGAAATGTCTCTAGAAACCAATAGAAAATGAAAACATCATTGTTATTATGAGAGAGCAAGCGCCATAACTGTGGCAAGAAATCATTATATTTATATTTGTATATATATATATATATATATATATATATATATACATATTATTTTTGTATTTATTTATATACATTTAAATGAAGAGTTAAGCAGCCGTGACTGTCCAGTAATCTAGTAATTTAGTAATTATTAATCACATATTATAATTGTCCAACTACGAATTGTTGTCACGCTTTGCAAGCTCGCAAAGCGAGCTTGCAAGAACTGCGTCCCTCGCAAAGAGAGGTGCGCAGTTTGGTCCGCAAATGCGGAGGTGAAGGCTCTTACAAACACCCACACAAGCGGCACTTTACCAAAATAGATGTAACACGCAATCACTAAAATACGAACCGCGGGACTTAGAACAAAAAATGTACAGACTTAGCATAAAAAAATACGAGACGCAGGACTTAGAAAAAAAAAACATAACGAACTCGCAAAAATACAACCTTAACGGCCGAACCGCACGCACCTGAAAACATTGAAAACACAATAAAAATAAATACACACAAAAAATACATAAAAAGCTAACCCACAGCAAGGGGGTACCCTGGACCTCTGCAACTGAAGTTACACCTCAATTTAAGTCCAAATTCCCGAGTTTAGACACACGAAAATCCCCTAAGCGAGAGAAAAAATGGCCGCCGAAAAAACCCGAAAAGGAGGCTACAGGACCCTAAAGACGCAAAACACCACCAAGCACATACAGCTTTTCCAAAAAGCTGTACGAGGTACAAGATACACTCTTACCAAGGACGCTACATCCTCCACAGCCGCGTACCACACACATTCATCGCCATTTTACAACACTAACTTACACAATGCGGAAGTACACCGCTACCCTAACTGCTTTCCCTCGCGCACGCAGCCTATTTACACTACACACTGCACACATTGCTGACACTTACACCTCAGCTCCACAACAGTGCAAACCAACATTCTATGCTGCAGGAACATCAAAACAGATTGTCAGCTCTTCAACCCAATGCTTCCTGCATATATTACTTCCAAATAGGTAAAGTATATTCACTTATTAATTTATTATAATTTAATTAGCATAAAAAACAAAATGTACACACACAAAAATACACTCTCACAGTAAACACAAAAGCCATTCACCGCGCCACTCACAACGAGCACCAATGCTGCTCATAGCACACAAAGCCTTGCAATAAGTGCAAAAAGCAGATCACTGCCGACCAAACAATAACAGCAAAAGCGCCTATCAGAAAAAATAAATACAACAACCAACAGCCTCGCAATGAGCACCAAAGGCGCTCAGCGCGAGGCTTGCATTGAGCGCCGAAGGATCTCGGACCACCTGCAAAATTAATGTCTGTACCAAACAGCATTACCTGCCTTACAATTTTATTGCCGTCATTTTTGACGGGCAAGTTGATAGTCTATATATATAGAGATTAATAATGAGTATTGCAATATAATTTAATACCTTTTGTATTGGACAAACGTCTTATTTATAATAACGAGCTTTCGAGAGGTTCAACCTCTCTTCATCAAGTCTCAAGCAATGCTAACATGAGATGAAACCCTCAGTTTGAATAATAACAGCAGATACAGAGAGAGTGGATACAGCATCAGACATCATCAGGTAAATACATATATGGGGAATAAACACAACATAGCAAAGGAAACATATATACACATAATATATACACATATACATCAATATATACATGAAAAAACAGAGCACTGTAGTCCACAGTGATATCTTTCCTGTTGGACAAACACCTCACTAAGAGTGCTAAGTCTGTTATGGTATAAGAGGAAAAAATCACATGAAATTCTGATAATGTGTTAGAAAACCCAAGTCTATATTAAGTCCTGTGTTTTTAGTGTTGAAGAATGTGATCATCTTTATTTCAAATGCTTTTCTCTCTTGGATATTTTTACATTTTCCTCTGAGTATTTTGACTTTTAAGTTTTGGATGGAGTGATCCTGGCTAAAATGGTGTCCTACTGGGCTACAATAACTGTCTTCATGTTTCTTTCTTATTGAATGCCTGTGTAAATTCATCCTTAAATTAATTTTTTGCCCGATTTCTCCAATGTAACAGCCTGTGTCACATAAAGTATGTTGTATTATATAAACCACATTAGACAATGTACAGTGGATATAAAAAGTCTACACACCCCTGTTAAAATATCAGGTTTCTGTGCTGTAAAAAATGAGACAAAGATAAATCATTTGAGAAATTTTCCCACCTTAAATGTGACCTATAAACTGTACAACTCAAATGAAAAACAAACTGAAATCTTTTAGGTAGAGGGAAGAAAAAATATAAAAATAAAATAATATGGTTGCATAAGTATGCACACCCTTAAACTAATACTTTGTTGAAACACCTTTTGATTTTATTACAGCACTCAGTCTTTTTGGGTATGAGTCTATCAGCATGGCACATTTTGACTTGGCAAGAATTGCCCACTCTTCTTTGCAAAAACACTCCAAATCTGTCAGATTGCGAGGGCATTTCCTGTGCACATCCCTCTTCAGATCACCCCACAGATTTTCAATCGGATTCAGGTCTGGGCTCTGGCTGGGACATTCCAAAACTTTAATCTTCTTCTGGTGAAGCCATTCCTTTGTTGATATGGATGTATGCTTTGGGTCGTTGTCATGCTGAAAGATGAAGGTCCTCTTCATGTTCAGCTTTCTAGCAGAAGCCTGAAGGTTTTGTGCCAATATTGACTGGATTTTGGAACTGTTCATAATTCCCTCTATCTTTACTATGGCCCCAGTTCCAGCTGAAGAAAAACAGCCCCAAAGCATGATGCTGCCACCACCATGCTTCACTGTGGGTATGGTGTTCTTTTCGTGATGTGCAGTGTTGTTTTTGCCCCAAACATATCTTTTGTAATTATGGCTAAAAAGTTCAACCTTGGTTTAATCAGACCATAACACCTTTTCCCCCTGCTTTTGGGTGACTTCAGATGTGTTTTTGCAAAATGTAGCCTGGCTTGGCTGTTTTTCTTTGTAAGAAAAGGCTTTCGTCTTGCCACTCTACCCCATAGCCCAGACATATGAAGAATATGGGAGATTGTTGTCATATGTACCAGACACCCAGTACTTGTCAGATATTCCTGCAGCTCCTTTAATGTTGCTGTAGGCCTCTTGGTAGCCTCCCAGACCAGTTTTCTTCTCGTCTTTTCATCAATTTTGGAGGGAGCTCCAGTTCTTTGTAATGTCACTGTTGTGCCATATTTTCTCCACTTGATGATGACTGTCTTCACTGTGTTCCATGGTATATCTAATGCCTTGGAAATTATTTTGTACCCTTCTCCTGACTGATACCTTTTAACAATGAGATCCCTCTGATGCTTTGAAAGCTCTCTGTGGACCATGGCTTTTGCTGTGGAATGCAACTAAGAAAATTTCAGGAAAGACTACCTAGAGCAGCTGAACTTTATTTGGGGTTAATCAGAGGAACTTTAAATGATGGCAGGTGTATGCTGACTCCTATTTAACACAATCTGGAATGTGATTGGTTAATTTTGAACCCAGCTACATCCCCAGTTATAAGAGGGTGTGCAGACTTATGCAACCACAATTTTTTACTTTTATTTTTTTCTTCCATCCACCTAAAAGATTTCAGTTTGTTTTTCAATTGAGTTGTACAGTTTATAGGTCACATTAAAGGTGGAAAAAGTTCTGAAATTATTTATCTTTATCTATTTTTTTTACAGCACAGAAACATGACATTTTAACAGGGGTGTGTAGACTTTTTCTATCCACTGTACATTAATGTGATCCTTTGATGTTATAGGTTGTGTTGTTATGTGTGGCTGTATCATCATTACAAATGTGTTGGCATAATTTACAGGCACGTTTGTTACAAGGTTTAGTTCCATTTTTTGTATTCAGTTGTTCATTGGCCAATTTTCTGCTGACAAGTTTTTGTTTCAGGTTTGGTGGTTGTTTAAATGCAAGGATGGGAGGTTTGGGGACTTTATATTTTAATTCAGTATCTTCAACTAGTAATGGTTGTAAATCTTTGATTATTTTCCAAATGTTCTCTAAAATTGTATGGTATGTGGTCACTAGAGGTATACGTGAATTAGTTTCTCTTGTTTTCTACTTTAATAGGTGTTCACGGGGTATTTTGATGGCAGTGCTTCTTTTTTGGGTAATAATACAGGGTTTGTAACCCTTTTGTTTAAAAGATTCAGACAGTGTTTTTAAATTTGTATCACGGTCTCCAGTGTTTGAGCATATTCGATGGTATCTAATAGCTTGATTATGGATGATGGCTTGTTTGATTTGGGAGGGATGTAAACTGGAGCTGTGTAGGTAATTACATCTGTCTGTAGGTTTCCTATATATAGATCAGTGGAGAGTGCCATTGGTGATGGATATAGTAGTGTCTAGAAAGTTTACCTGTTCTGTGGAGAAATCCATTTAAGTTTTATAGATGAATTGAAGGTTTTGAATAAATAATGAAAGTCTCTGAGTTTGCTTTCTTTAAATTAAATATATTCAACAATTGTATTTATACCGTAAATATCACATATATAGTTGTGAGCATGTGGGCCATTGCTAATGCTGCGGGCTCGCTTAGCGAGCCTGCGGCCCTCGCGAAGCAAGGGCCTCATTTCCTGGCATGAAGCGCCGAAACATGCGCATATGAAAACATTCCAAACACAATAAATACACACAATAAATACATAAAAAGCTTGCCTACAGCAAGCGGAAGCACCAAGGACCTCCAAAAGTTGTTACAGCTCAATTAAACTTGAAATCAAAGAGTTTAGACACCCGAAAATCCCCAAAGCGAGGGAAAAAATGGCTGCTGCATAAAATGAAAACGAGGCTAAGGACGCAAAACTACTACACAGACTCACAAAACGGAACGGGCGCTCCAGACCACTTCACGAGGCACGTAACACACACTATGCGGCACGTACCACACTGCTATTTCCCACCATTTTACATGAGACAAACAAAATGGCGGCTGGAACGCAAATTAAAAGCTGGAACGCAAATAGCGCATGCGTATTGCGTTCTAACGATTTCAACCACCTAAAAGTTTATAAATACTGCCCACTTTCCAGAAAATTCAACATTTCTCCTGAGGTGATGAACAGTGTGACTGGATAGTTCACTGCTGCCGTTACTTGAGAAGAGAATTATTTCCGAATTTTCAACTTCACAATCTGCAAATTCAAACTAAGAGGTAAGCTATAATATGTTTCATTTATTAAGAAAGACCCCCAAGAAAATTACAACAAAAAAAGAAAACACTTCCAACATTCCCAACCAAGATGTCATTCATGTATAGTGACATGTCAAATGCACATATATGTGTATAGGCCCTACAACAAGCTCATCTTAACTCAAACTATTGAAACAATTATATTCAAGTGACATTAATTTACAGTAAATAATGTCCGGAAAAAAAAAAGGACACCCATACATATTTAATCTGCAGCTCAATCTTTCCCTTTTTTTCACTATTCAAACAGACTCTGCATCAACAGCGTCACTCAAGAATTTGCAGCGTGGACTGTGAAAGGGAATTAATTTTCAACAACAGAAAGAAAGAAGAAGAGGTAAGAGACAAAAATACATTACATGCAGAAAAAGAGCATGCTTTTCCAAAAACAAAACAATTAATATACAATTAACCATTTCCCTTTCTCTTTCAAACAGACACTACAAGAAGACTACCGGATTTACATTGGCAGTAGGGGACCCTCTGTCATTTATACAACAAAAAGACTTCAATCAAGGTATAGTATAACAAATAAAAAAAATAGACACAATCCCATGTTTACTGCCCGCCAATAGCACAAGTCAAACAAAAAAAATAAAGCCTCTTAAAGCCTCTATACAAATTACAGCAAAACAAGAACACCACAGTTCAAGAAACTTGGCAAACACATATAGAATTCACTAATAAACACACTTCCATAGCAAAAATAATTGTTAACACAATGCATTACTAAAATATAGGTGGCGGACAGAAAAACAGGATAGCATACCAAACATTAGCAACATACAGATAAAATAGATTTTCTTCTTGTTTACTCTACAAGAACCTCTAACCATCACCCAGAAGCCAAATGCAGCATCCCTCAAGTGGTGGACACAAAACAGGGAAGTACAAAAATCCCCAGAACATATAGAAAAAAAAAGTCACATTCCTGTTTACTCTCCAACAACCTCTAACCCTCACAAAGAACCCAAATTAATCATACTAAAAGTGGTGGACACAAAACAGGATAGTACAAAAAAGACTCACAACATAGTACAACAAATGGTGAAAACACATAAAAAATATACTCTAAATTCTCTCTTCAGCTCCCTAGGCTACAACATTAACCACTAAACCCAAACACACACAGAAAATAAAATACCACAACAAATACTACTACAACCTACCAAACAACAATACAAACCTTCTTTTCACACCAACACCCTATAAGCCTCTAACGAAAATATAAGTCTACTATTATAACAATCACCTACAGGAAAAATTGCAAACATCAATATATTACTAACATTTTTGGCCCTCTACTATGCCTGTAAGCCAACTCTAAAAACCTAAATGAAAATACTATATGCTCTTCAAATTGTCCTTTACTTAAGTCTTTAGCAGTAGAGGTTCATAATTGTGGTGACATGAATATTTTCTGTCAGTTTTGTGAGGCTTATCATTTTAAACAGGAAAGCCGCAGAGATGACAGTTCATTTGTTGCTGTCAAAAAGGCAAGGTCAAACTTCCAGAAAGACAACAATTCCCACCATATTTAAAAGACATTATGACTGAACCTACTTTTCCAAACTACAAAAATTTCAAGACAAACATAAGATCATAAAATAGTGCCATATCCTTTGCATCTATGGGCGCAACATTAGCTGCTAATGTACCAGGACTTGGCCCTTACTGCTTTAAAGTCCAAGGCCAAATCTACCATGGTACTTCCCATTTACATCTAGAGGAAGTAGAGCAAAGAAAATTTGCTCAACTATATGTCCTAGATACAATGGAAGCTGTTGACCAACGTATGCAAGAAAATAAAAAATGCTTACCCAGTGGTTTTATAGAGCTAGATAAAATTATGGTCAATAACCCCTACACTCAAGCTTATAAAAAATGGGCAAAAGTAGAAAAGGAACAACAACTTTATGCAGAAAGACATCAATTACCAATCCCAAGGGTCAATATGATGCTTAAAAGAGATATACATACTGATAAACGCTGTTATAATTTACCAACATCAAATGAGGTTGCAATGGTGTTTCAAAATGATGAAGGAGAACCACCATTTTATAGAGACATTAGAATATATCCCAGAAATGAGGAGCAACCATTCATTAAAATGAGTATCTCAAGTCCAAATTTAGATCCAATGACATATCACATTTTTTTCCCACACAGAGAAGCAGGTTGGCAACCAAAATTAACACTTCCCAGTTACCCAAAAGCTAAAGCCAGAATCCGAAAAAATGTTTCTATGCTCGAATTTAAAGTAGCTCAAATTGCCATTCAAAATACATTCAATCAAATTTTATGCGGTGGAAAACTAACACAACAATGGATTATTGATTCCTATTTGCAAGTTGAGGCCAATAATTTAAACTTCATCAAATATCAACAAGATAAACTATGTGTAGAACAGTATTGTGGATTAATGGATTATGTTGCTGAGGTTGCTACAAGCAGAGACATGACAGCTGGTAAAGCCATCATTTTACCATCTTCTTTCCAGGGATCTCCTCACAATATGCGAGAAAGATAAAATGATGCATGGCTATTGTCACCAAATTTGGGAAACCAGATTTATTTATAACATTTACATATAATCCCCAATGGCCAGAGATTACACAAAATTTACTTCTTGGACAAAGTGCTTCTGATAGACCAGATTTAGTAGCCAGAGTTTTCAAAATTAAATTAAATTAATTAATCCATGACATCACTATAACTAACTTATTTGGAAAATGTCTTGCTTATGTTTATACAATTGAATTTCAAAAAAGAGGGCTTCCACATGCACATCTTCTTATAATCCTTCAAGAAAAAGATAAGTTAGATAGTGGTGCCAAAGTCGATTCAATCATTATTGCTGAACTACCAGATCCGGAACTTTATGGTAGACTATATGAGATTGTTACTCGTCGGATGATTCACAGACCGTGTGGAGATGTTAACCCACAATCACCATGTATGGAAAATAATAAATGTACTAAAGAATTTCCCAAAGATTATAGAGACAAAACTTATGCCAATTGTGATTGCTATCCATTATATAGAAGAAGAGAGGGTCAAAGTGCCATTATTCGTGGAAAAAAGGTCGACAATAGATATGTGGTACCATACAATCCACATTTACTTATGAAATATAATGCACACATTTATATAGAAGCCTGTACTTCCATCAAATCCATTACATATGTCTACAAATACATTTACAAAGGGTATGATGCAGCTACTGTAGTCGTCAAAAGTGCAGACAATACCGAAAGCCTTGAGTTAGTACATGATGAACTTGCATCTCATGTAGATGCTCGCTATGTCAGTGCGCCAGAAGCTACAGTATGTGGCGGCTTTTAAAATTTGAAATGCACGATAGATCACATGCAGTATATAGATTAGCAGTACATTTGCCACAAAGACATTTAGTCTATTTCCATGCTGGAAATGAAACTAATGCATTGGCCCAAAGTGAGCATCGTCACACTACACTAACTGCATGGTTTAAATTAAATTCTACAGATTCACAAGCAACACAATTCTTATATATTGAAATTCCATATCACTATGTTTTTGTTAATGGATTATAGAGACCAAGAAAAATCAGAGGAAATAAAATAATACCAAGAATTTGCACGGTCAGTCCAAGAGACCTTGAACGTTTCTGCTTACGACTACTACTTTTAAATATTCCTAGGGCACAAGGTTTTGAACACTTAAACTGTTAATAACATAGTATATGAATCCTTTCATTTAGCTGCCAGACATAGAAACTTACTAGCTGATGATACAGAATGGGAAAGATGTCTAGAAGAAGCAGCACTATGTCAAATGCCACGCCAGATGAGGGAACAATTTGCATTCATTTGTATCTTGTCAAATGCTCCAAATGCATTAGCTTTGTGGGACACATTTAAAAGTAATATGGCTGAAGACTTTATGCAATGATACAATGAACCCATTGCACACTTAAAAGCATTAATGGAAATCCAAGAAGTATTTTTAACTCATGGATTAAGTTGTGCAAGTTTTAATCTTCCTGATCCCGGTCTTATAGATGACATAAACTTTGAAGACCATGACATTCAACTGCAAGTACAAAGGACAGAAGAAAGACTTGGAACTTTAAAAACTTTACAATTGCAAGCATTTAATGCCATAAAAAATGCACTAGATGATGACATGGTCAAAGAGCGTTATTTCTATCTTGATGGACCTGGCGGATCAGGAAAAACCTATCTATATGATTTATTAATGAGTTTTGTACGAGCACAAGGTCAAATAGCACTTGCATTTGCCACCACTGGAATTGCTGCACTTTTGTTAGAAGGTGGAAGGACTGTCCATAGTGGATTTAAACTGCCAGTGCCTATTTTAGAAACATCAGTGTCAGATATTCGGATCACCTCATTACAAGCAAAAAAACTGAAAAAAAGTAAATTAATTATAATAGATGAGGCTACAATGATGTCATGCTATGCTCTCCAATGTATTGACCGTTTGCTTCGTGAAGTCATGGATAATACTTTTCCATTTGGTGGAAAAGCAATGTTGTTAGGTGGCGATTTCAGACAAACATTACCTGTCGTTGTACATGGAAATCGAACGGACATTAGCGAAACATGTATAAAGTCAAGGACACTATGAAAATATTTTACCCATCTTCAATTACAACAAAATATGAGATCAGAAGGACAAAATGATTTCAATGATTGGCTTTTTAAAATTGGAGAAGGAAAAACAGAAAAAATACAACATTTACCTGACAACACTGTGCACATCCCACCTCATATGATTTTTCACCAAGATCTTATATCTGCTATATTCGGAAGTACAATAAATAAACAGGACTATTCTGAACTTGCCAACCAAGTCTTACTGACATGCAAAAATAAGGATGCATTATTCCTCAATAATGAAATCTTAAAATAATTTGATGCCCCGCAAATAAATTATCACAGTGCTGATTCTGTACTTGCTAATGACAAAGAAAGTCAGGCAAACTTTTCAACTGAATTCATAAACTCACTTACTCCTTCTGGAATGCCACCACATGTTTTGCAGCTAAAGAAAGGTACAATTGTCATCTTATTGCGAAATATGAACCTAACAAAAAGGCCTATGCAATGGCACAAGATTAATTGTTCAACAATTAAAGGACCATTTCATCGATGCTGAAATTTTAACTGGTATCCATAAAGGAGAGAGAGTTTTCATTCCGAAGATAGATTTAGCACCAAGTGAAAGTAGCCTCCCTTTTATACTTCAAAGAACACAATTTCCCATAATTATGGCATTTGCCATGACCATTAATAAATCACTAGGACAACCTTTCAAATCTGTGGGTATATTGTTAGAACAACCAGTATTTGCACATGGCCAATTGTACGTTGCCTTATCACGGTGCAAAAATCCACAGGCTATTAAAGTTTACATTGAAAACAATGAAAATCAAGGTGATTTATTAGAGGATGGATGCATTTTTACTAAAAACATTGTCTACTGTGAAGTACTGTAACTTTCCATCAAACAAAAGCCATGCCAAACCAATTTAAAAACAAACTCAAAAATCAATTGAACAACAATATAACCATCAAAAAATCTGAAAAATTACAGACAACCGTCCGTTTCTTTCAAAAGATCATTATTATGCCACAGAAATTAAGTTTACACCAACAAAATTTCAATATTAAACTAAATACAATTGTAAAACACATAGAGAACAGTGGTTACACATCGCAGACCAACTTTAAGGTCTTGCGTTCTCTTTTTAGAGAACCACTTTTACACAGAGGAAACTACCAATAAATAAACATTTCAGTCATAATTCATGGAAGTACTGTTTATGCATGATTAGCCCCACAAAACACTTGCCTTGCATTATTTTAAAAAATTCTGTTCAAATGTTAATTAACTATGTTACTCTTTATAACGTAACAAGTTTCAAAAACAATCCTTTAAAGTTCCTTACTTAGATAGATAAGAAAGTTCAAGTTTACCAAAAAATACTTTCAAGTTCCTTACTTAGACATATTACAAAGTTCATGTTAAGAGCACAAGCATGTTTTCAGGCATAATGTAAATGTTGGATTTCATATTAAACATTAATCAAGGGAGTAATCTTATTGGCAGTTAATGGGCTCAGGAAGGAATTAATTTTTTCCCCGCTTTGATACAAATGCCTACATTTCAAAGAGGGTTTTTACTGTTTGTCTTCCTCTGGATTCAATGTATATGTAAGTTAAAAGTTCTTGAGCTACAAGTTGCATGTTAAAAAAACATTACCTCAAGTTTACTATACTGACTAATCTAAAGTTCAACTGTTCTTACATTCAAATGTTACCACTTTTACTACAAAACTCTTTAACAGTTACTCAAGAAGAAAATGTTCAAAAAATAAACGTGTTTAATATAACAATTGGACTTACTTCGACATAACTAAAACCTTAAATAATTATAATATGTGATATATATATATATGTATACAGTGGATATAAAAAGTCTACACACTCCTGTTAAAATGTCAGGTTTCTGTGCTGTAAAAAAATGAGACAAAGATAAATAATTTCAAAACTGTTTCCACCTTTAATGTGACCTATAAACTGTACAACTCAATTGAAAAACCAACTGAAATCTTTTAGGCGCAGGGAAGAAAAAAAATAAAAAAATAATGTTGTTGCATAAGTCTGCATACCCTCTTATAACTGGGGATGTAGCTGTGTTCAGAATTAAGCAATCACATTCCAAATCGTGTTAAATAGGAGTCAGCATACACCTGCCATCATTTAAAGTTCCTCTGATTAACCCCAAATAAAGTTTAGCTGCTCTAGTTTGTCTTTCCTGAAATGTTCTTAGTCGCATCCCACAGCAAAAGCCATGGTCCACAGAGAGCTTCCAAAGCATCAGAGGGATCTCATTGTTAAAAGGTATCAGTCAGGAGAAGGGTACAAAAGAATTTCCAAGGCATTAGATATACCATGGAACACAGTGAAGACAGTCATCAAGTGGAGAAAATATGGCACAACAGTGACATTACCAAGAACTGGAGCTCCCTCCAAAATTGATGAAAAGACAAGAAGAAAACTGGTCTGGGAGGCTGCTAAGAGGCCTACAGCAACATTAAAGGAGCTGCAGGAATATCTGGCAAGTACTGGCTGTGTGGTACATGTGACAACAATCTCCCGTATTCTTCATATGTCTGGGCTATGGGGTAGAGTGGCAAGACAAAAGCCTTTTCTTACGAAGAAAAACATCCAAGCCAGGCTACATTTTGCAAAAACACATCTGAAGTCTCCCAAAAGCATGTGGGAAAAGGTGTTATGGCCTTATGAAACTAAGGTTGAACTTTTTGGCCATAATTCCAAAAGATATGTTTGGCGCAAAAACAACACTGTACATCACCAAAAGAACACCATACCCACAGTGAAGCATGGTGGTGGCAGCATCATGCTTTGGGGCTGTTTTTCTTCAGCTGGAACTGGGGCCTTAGTTAAGATAGAAGGAATTATGAACAGTTCCAAATACCAGTCCATATTTGCACAAAACCTTCAGGCTTCTGCTAGAAAGCTGAACATGAATACAAACTTCATCTTTCAGCATGACAACGACCCAAAGCATACATCCAAATCAACAAAGGAATGGCTTCACCAGAAGAAGATTCAAGTTTTGGAATGGCCCAGCCAGAGCCCAGACCTGAATCCAATAAAAAATCTGTGGGGTGATCTGAAGAGGGCTGTGCACAGGAGATGCCCTCGCAATCTGACAGATTTGGAGTGTTTTTGCAAAGAAGAGTGGGCAAATCTTGCCAAGTCAAAATGTGCCATGCTGATAGACTCATACCCAAAAAGGCTGAGTGCTGTAATAAAACCAAAAGTTGCTTCAACAAAGTATTAGTTTAAGGGTGTGCATACTTATGCAACCATATTATTTTATTTTTATATTTTTTCTTCCCTCTACATAAAAGATTTCAGTTTTTTTTCAATTGAGTTGTACAGTTTATAGGTCACATTGGAGGTGGAAAAAGTTCTGAAATGATTTATCTTTGTCTAATTTTTTACAGCACAGAAACCTGACATTTTAACAGGGGTGTGTAGACTTTTTATATCCACTGTATATATATATATGTATATATATATATATACATATATATATATAGATATATATAGATATATTGTTGTTGTCCGACCCTAGGGACCACAGAAAGCAATGTACATCTCTCACTCACTGACCCTCTGAGCTCCATCAAGTTCATGTTCATTGCTTCAGTGACATCATCTATTCATCTCCGCCTCTGTCGTCCTGTTCTTCTTGTGCCTTCAATCTTTCCCAGCATCAGAGTCTTGTTTAGGGAACCCTGCTGTTTCATGATATGACCAAAATATTTGATCTTCAGTTTCATGATCATACCTTCTAGTGGACAATTTGTCTTGATTTCCTGAAGTACTGATTTATTGGATCTTCTTGAAGTGCAAGGTAGCTAAGTAGTTTTCACCAACACCACAATTCAAAGGTGACAAGTTTACAGCGCTCAGACTTATTTATGGTCCAGCTCTCACATCTGTATGTTACTGGGAAAATCAGAGTTCTAAATATGCAGACCTTTGTTGATAGTTTAATATATTTTCTTTTTACTAGTTTGTCCAATCTTGCCATAGCTTCCCCCCCCCCCCCCCCCCAGAATCAAAAGGTATTTAATTTCATTGCTACAGTGACCATCTGAAGAGATCTTGGATCCAAGGAAAATAAAATCTGTAACTGCATTCACTTCTTCCCAGTCTATTTGCCAGAAACTGAGATTGCCACCATTTGCCAAGATCTAAAGAAGCAGCAGGACAGCATTTGCACTCTCTCCTTTTACCCTGATCATTAGGTCCTTTAGTTCAGCCATCAAAGTATTATCATGTGCGTATAAATGTGTGTAATATATGTATATATAGGCACAGGGACCCTCCATTTTCTATCTCTGCCACTGATTTGGCGATATAAAAAGCCTTATAAAATATACATCAATTTAAAAAAAGTGTTGCCCTTGGCTTTCAGTGGTCTGCTTGCTGATGTAGAGTTGTTCTCATTAACTAAGTTCACAGTATTATATGTTAACTCCTAAAAGTTTTTTATTTAACATAAGCTATAAATTTAAATGTGTCATTTCTGAGTGCATACTTCTTTCATGTGATATTTTGAATAACATTAAATTAAATATTTTGGATCTTTCCAATTTTCAAACTGCAAGCAGTGGTGGACAGCGGCTGAGATTTCATCAATTGTCTTGTTAGTTTAAAGCTTATCATCTGTCACTATCCTAACCCTAAACCTAACCCTAATCCTAAATCTAATCCTGACCCTAACCACTAAATCTAGCCCTGACTCGCAAATCTAACCCTAGCCCCTAAATCTAATCCTAACCCTAACTCTTAACTAGGAAATTGACATAATTCCTGGGCCCGGCCACCTAGTGGCCTTTCACCACAACTGTTGGCTGGCAGAAAACAGGAACAATCAAATATGTGTGCATTTATCCATCAAAAATATGGATTCTGAAACGTGACTTCACTGTATTTGGGATTGTTGAGTTTTGACTATGCAACCTAATATTGACTGATTGAGCTCAAGCTTTGTTAAAGTGTCAGAAAAGGCACAGATAAAGTCCCGAAATAAGGCGGCAGATCAGAAATTATGCAGGGGATGTTTTTGAGACCTTTAGCTGCAATGACCGCAATCAAAGGTTTCCTTTAAATTAAGCTTGGTTTTTCACATCACTGTGGAGGATGTTTAGCTTTAATTATGAAACATTGGTAATTTTTAAGATTAATGCTCAATCTGCCACAGCATCTTTATTGCAGTTAGGTCTGAACTGTGATCATTGTCCTGCTGCACGATCAAACAACTCTTCAGTTTCAGCTCCCTGTTAGGTTGCTGAGAAACAACAGCCTTAAAACGTATAGACTGAACAAATTAAAACTGGCCCTGAATTTCAGACTTAGAATAACACTTTACACAAATAAGTAGAAGCAGAGAATCAAGGAATAGCAGCCACTTTAAATTTGACGCCAGTAAGTGCAACGTGAGACCCGCAACAGCTGCAGGCTAGATATTTGTCCGAGTTACCTAGCTATTAAATTAGAACAGGCTGCGAGTTACAAGCTTGCGACGCAAACCCGTAAACCATTTGTTGAATGTTGGATGCGAGTGATTAATTAGTCCAACCGGTAGTTACGGGTTTAGATGGAGCCAATGAAAACAGAGATAGTCATTATTGCTTCACAGAAAGTCTTACGGGTTCAATTACGAGTTACAATCGGAACCTCATTCCGTAAATATGATATTCCATTACATGTAACAGTACGTTACAGTATATGTATTAACACATTGATTGCCGGGATCGATAAAAAATGGAAATCAAACATAAAATAAAGTATTTGTCTGGGCCGATTTGCGAGCTTGAGAATGTAGTACTTTTAACTCTAACATAACTTTCCCTTTTAATAAAAGTACAGTAGTGTGTGTATATGTGCATTTAAAGTGCTACGGTTTAGCACTCATTTGGAATTGTAGCTGATACAGGCTTGATAGAACAAAGGAATTGCGGCTGCAAAGTTCCTTGCTCCACGTCCCGTAGGCTTTTTTCGCTCCAAACACGCAGATCGGAAGCGGCTTGCTTAACTGGGCTAATTTAATAGCTGTAAGTCTTACTGGCTACATTACGAGCTACAGTTTAACATGTAGGGGGAATTTAATAGGGCTGTATGTGTAGTAGACGGTCTAGTGACTGATGATGCATGAACTAGGCATTATATACAGGAACAGTGGACAGTCTGCAGCAGGAATAGGTCCGTAATAGGTCACTGCAAGTTTCATGTTGGCAGTAAAAGCAGCAACAGGTTCCCCTGGCACATCAGAAGCATAGATCATGTAACAGAGCCTACGAACAGGCACAAGTAAACTGTCAGAAGCACCTTAAAAATACATAATGGGTTTCAGGGGAGCAGTAGGAATAACTTCATGTTTTTTTCAATAATGTTAAGTTGTGAATTTCTTGAGGCAGCAAAGCATAATAACAATATTCTCCATATGGACATTATCACTTTTACTGTGGTTCCGTGGTGTTCCAGAGTCTTACCGTTTCTGGAGATTGATACACA
This sequence comes from Discoglossus pictus, assembly GCA_027410445.1. Taxonomy (NCBI): domain Eukaryota; kingdom Metazoa; phylum Chordata; class Amphibia; order Anura; family Alytidae; genus Discoglossus; species Discoglossus pictus. Next base: position 272,169,861 of record CM050167.1, read on the forward strand.
CCTGAGTGCCTTTTAAAATCACTGTGTTGACCTGTGCTCTGAGTTAAGTCTGAGAGATTCTGAAGCTTGCTACACACCTGTGACGACTTAGCATTGTGGGGCCACATGCACCTCAATTTCACTCTCTAGAACGTGCCTTTTCAGTGCCCAGCAAACACCTATTAGGGGAACTCTGGATATCACAGGTTGCAAGCTTAGCCATAACGTTACTGACTTATTAAAAACAATAAACTCTTTTTCATCCTCTTTCTTAGGATTGAATATCCAAGAAATAGAATCAGACACCCTTTGTTTAGAATGTCTGAAAATGTTAATGCCTAGATATAATACAAACAAAAAACTTCCCCACATGACCACCTCATCAGTTCCCTCCATCTAAAAGGTATCTGATTTCTTGGTGTGACCTCCTAACCCTGTTACCAGGGTTACAAACCCTCACATAGTTTGCAGATCTGTTTTTACAGAGGCCAATAAACTAACTTCAAACATTCTTACTTTCTTTGATCACACAGGAGATTCTAGAATGTAACATAACCTCTGGGGCCATATACAAATTCAAATTCCTGCAACGTTAACTTTTAATTGTCACACTACAAACATGGAGAAAAAGCGTTTATGTTAGTTACAGGTAACATAACACTACTACAGTGCACATAACACAATATAACAACCACAACATTAATTATTGTGGTCCACAATACACCACACTCGTTATTATGGTCATAGCAAAATAGTCCTTAAACAAGTCTCATGTCCATTTTAACTTGATTTCTTAGTGTGACCCCCTAACCCCATTATTAGGGTTACGAACCCCCACATAATTTTCAGATCTGATTTTACAGAGGGCAATAAACTAACTTCAAACATTCCAACTATTTTTGATTACAAAGGAGATCATACAGGTCAAAACAAAATATTCCTTAAACAAGTCTGATGTACATTTTAATAACCTTGGATATTAGCAACCTAATGTCCCAGAGTCGAAAATAGCATTTGGGACTCCCAAAATCAGTCACAACAACACCTGCCTTTTGAAAAAAACATTTCGCCTCTGCTCTGGGATAAGTCTGAGAGATTCTAAAGCTTGCTACACACATGATTGCCTTTTGAAATCAACCTCTTGGCCTCTACTCTGAGTTAGTCTGTGAGATCCTGAAGCTTGCTACACACCTGAGGTATGAACAGCAGTATGACCCAGCTAAGGAGCCAATGTTACTAATACTAATTATCTGTAAGTATTTTTTGGGAGATATAAATGATCTCTCGCTAATTTTCAATCCTTTACAATTTGTTGTAACATCTGTCTACCCCACCCCTGCTGCATCTGGGCTCACTCTACCATCCCTACCCTCATTTTATTATCTGCATTACTTGTTAAGATCTCCTCCTTCCCTCTTTCTTCGTTGCTATTTCTCTCTGTCATTCCTTTCACTCCCTCTGTTCTCTCCCTCCCTCCATGTCTCTCTCTCCCTCACACCATTTTCCCATTCTTCTTTTAGTGCCTTTTGAAATCACCATATTGGCATTTGCTTTGAGTTGGGAACACTTCTACCCCTCCCTGCTCCTCACACACCCACCCTTATTTGATTCAATTTATAGAGACAGGGAAGTCAAATGTACCTGACCAATCGACAGAGTATGCTATCCTAATATGCCAGGACTCCACCCACCATAACAACCAGTAGCGGCCGTCCATTGGGGCGTCGGGGCAAACGCCCTCCCAAATATTTTCGTGACCCTGCAATAAAAAAACACAATAATGTATTAGTAATAACCCAAAAACAATTAAATATAATGTGTACATCAGCATTCAAGTGTTATTACATTAATAAATGAAGCAAACTATTCCCTGGGACACTGTCACTTTAAGATAACCCCTTGCCCTTGTGTGTATATATTAACTGCTGCTGTGTATCTATTGTAGCTTTCCCTGCATCCCTGTGTGATCATATTACACTATAATACTCAAAAAAATGATCTTAGTTTATTTTTTAGGCCTAGGTGTTATTACTTAAATGCGTACCAAAATATTGTCCTGTGGATCCTATTTAGGAATCCTTGAACAACCAACCAAGGTTGTACAGAAATACCTTTTATGCAGCCTTTATTTTAATTATTATTGCCACATACTAATTTTAAAAAATTCAATCTTTATTTGTACATTTAAAATGTTGTTAAAAATGCAACGATTAAAAAAATCATGTTAAACCCAAGGGGCCTCATTCTATTAGCGGCCGCAGCCGTTGCGGGGCCGCAAGGACCGGCCGCAAGCTATTCGGCTATTCTATTCCCTTACGGCCGGAGGCTCCGGCAGGCTTGCGGCCGGTGCCTTGCTATCTCTTGCGGCCGCTTGCGCCAGAGGAAAGCCTTTGATCTAAAACGGCCGCAAGAGTTTTGCAATTCAATTGCTCCGGGAAACCTCTCTGCAAGGCTAAAAGCGAGCCGCAGCTTACTTGCAGGAAAGAGGTCTCGCTAGCACCAATTAAGCACATAAAATAGCTCAAATAAAGCCATCCTGCACTTTGCGAAGACTATAAAGGGATTTTAGGTGTTAGAAAAAATAGCACATAATTATCCTGTACTCAAATCCGTAAAATATTTTATTTTTAATATCCGTAAAATATTCATGTAAAAAGTCCAGAGTGCTTGGAGCACCTCAGACACACCCACGCTGCAGCCGGAAAATAAACAGTTAATTTGAACTCGGGTTTGGGCAGATGTGCAAGCTTGAGAGTGGGTTCCTTTTAATCCTCATGTCCCCCAATATGATCCCTAGCATTTACAGAGCTGTACAGTGCAGGCTTGAATTTATTTTTGAGTTTTTATATTTCTGAGATTACGGCCGGTTCCAAGATATGCGGCCGGCCGTAAAAGGAGATCCTTGCAGCCTTACTGACGATTTACGGCCGGTAATAGAATGAGGCCCAAGGTGTTTAATCCTTTGGGTTTTTTGACGTCCAGCAAATTATTAGAGGTTTATTTAAGTTTTATTTTTGTTGTTATTATATTCTTTGCTTTGATCACAGCTTTTTTATTTAATTACTTTATTATGCTCAAGTCAATAAAATATTTGGTTTTTCAATTCAATTGTATTTGTGTATTTTTGGTTATGTTTCCTTAGTCAAATCCTTATCAGGTACCCTGGATTTTAATTTACATAAGAATAAATTTTTTACATAAGATTAAGATAAGGTTTTATAATCCTTTTGTCTGTTGTATAGTTTTGTTTATTCATACAGCACTTCACTGGAGTATATGTTTTAAGTGCCTTTGCATTTCTTTTGTGTTAATCTTTTATCCTGTTTATTTATGTTAATTCGGAATTCTATTTCTTAAAGTGCATTATAATTCAAGTTGTGTTATTCAAAAATTCTTATCTTAAAGTGCTTGTGCTATTTGACTTAGTGCTTATTTCTTCTTATATTACCCTTTTACCTCGTGACTGTTAGTCTGTCACAGTCACTACTTTACCTTATTCATTTATAGTGCTAATACTGTGCTATTTTTAAAAAAATGTATACACTCCTGATTATGCTGTTTCTTAAACTATATATTTCCTAAATGCTTCTGTCTATTGTTTTTTAGAAGGAGGTTGTGTCCTCCTTTTTCTTCAGTTTTTTTGCTTTAATTATGCTTTTACTCCTTTTTCCTTTTTCTTGCTTTTCTATTTCCTTATTCTTGTATATTACTCTATTGTTACTATATTGAGACTTTATGGGGAAGGAATTGGCTTTCTATCTTTCTTTTAAGTTAGTAGTGGACCTGGAGCTTTAGAGCTGTATCTATCATGCTCCTCGCTATATTGGCGTGGTCTGCGCTGTGATCGCGCTTACTGATGATGTCACAATCTCCCTTTAGATACAGCTCTAAAGCTCCAGGTCCACTACTAACTTAAAAGAAATATAGAAAGCCAATTCCTTCCCCATAAAGTCTCAATATAGTAACAATAGAGTAATATACAAGAATAAGGAAATAGAAAAGCAAGAAAAAGGAAAAAGGAGTAAAAGCATAATTAAAGCAAAAAAACTAAAGAAAAAGGAGGACACAACCTCCTTCTAAAAAACAATAGACAGAAGCATTTAGGAAATATATAGTTTAAGAAACAGCATAATCAGGAGTGTATACATTTTTTAAAAATAGCACAGTATTAGCACTATAAATGAATAAGGTAAAGTAGTGACTGTGACAGACTAACAGTCACGAGGTAAAAGGGTAATATAAGAAGAAATAAGCACTAAGTCAAATAGCACAAGCACTTTAAGATAAGAATTTTTGAATAACACAACTTGAATTATAATGCACTTTAAGAAATAGAATTCCGAATTAACATAAATAAACAGGATAAAAGATTAACACAAAAGAAATGCAAAGGCACTTAAAACATATACTCCAGTGAAGTGCTGTATGAATAAACAAAACTATACAACAGACAAAAGGATTATAAAACCTTATCTTAATCTTATGTAAAAAATTTAATCTTATGTAAATTAAAATCCAGGGTACCTGATAAGGATTTGACTAAGGAAACATAACCAAAAATACACAAATACAATTGAATTGAAAAACCAAATATTTTATTGACTTGAGCATAATAAAGTAATTAAATAAAAAAGCTGTGATCAAAGCAAAGAATATAATAACAACAAAAATAAAACTTAAATAAACCTCTAATAATTTGCTGGACGTCAAAAAACCCAAAGGATTAAACACCTTGGGTTTAACCTGATTTTTTTAATCGTTGCATTTTTAACAACATTTTAAATGTACAAATAAAGATTGAATTTTTTAAAATTAGTATGTGGCAATCATAATTAAAATAAAGGCTGCATAAAAGGTGTTTCTGTACAACCTTGGTTGGTTGTTCAAGGATTCCTAAATAGGATCCACAGGACAATATTTTGGTACGCATCATATTACACTACACTGACTACACTAACCTTTAGACTCTATGAATCAATGAGGCCTGGCCCCCTGACCGTTAACGCATTCCGCCCACCAGCACAATGACGATATGCATGGGCAGTGATAATGTATCCATTTCATGACTGACAGTCTTCAATCATTGACCAATCAATGATGGAAGGCTGTACAGTTGTCAGGAGAACCACCTAAACCCACCCAGACCGTTATCTCCGAGCGCCCGCCAGCTAATAGGGCCTCGAGTTTACTTTTTTATTGACATCCACAGTTAATAAAACCACCATAAGCCAGTCCCTTCCCTCTTTCTGTTTCCTGCTCCCGCTGAGACTGACTGAGAGAGACCTCCCTGGCTGAAAATACTCACATCTGCCCAACCTTACAGTAAGTCTACCTGCCCTGGCCAAACCAAACCCCTAGTGCCCCTAATAAAAGGAAGGGTCTCCCCAGTTACCCCACTATGCCTGCCTGGCCTGCCACCCATACCAACTTACCTACCACCGACCTAGGCCTGCAATGCCTGGGCAACCCCCAATCATCCCCGCCCCGCAGTGCCAGTAGCCCCAAAAGACCTGACCTGTGCCACCCCCATCACCCCCATGTGGCCTGTGCCACCCCCGATCACCCCGATGTGGCCTATGCTATGCCATCGCCCGATTACCCCGATCACGGTGATCGGGGTAATCGGGCGGTGATTGGGGTGGCACAGGCCACATGGGGGTGATCGGATCACCCCCATGGGGCCTGTGCCACCCCCGATCACCTCCATGTGGCCTACGTGGCCACCGATCCACCGACCGACCCATGGGGCCTGACTGTGCTACCCATATGGGCCCTGGGGCCTATGCCAACGCCAACCCCGCACATCAGGGCCTGGGCAACCCCCACCCCAACCTACCTAACTACCAACCAACCCACCTACCTACCCCCCTGACCCAGTGACCACACCTGACCCCACCCTGACCCAACTACCAACCCACCTACCTACCCCCCTGACCCAGTGACCACACCTGACCCCACCCTGACCCAACTACCAACCCACCTACCTACCCCCCTGACCCAGTGACCACACCTGACCCCACCCTGACCTAACTACCAACCTACCTGCCTATGTTAACACTACAGTTAAACACAAAACACCCCCCCCCCTATTTTTATTCCATTTTTAGAAGTAAGAGGCAATGTATCTTTAACATTGCTTGCAGTAAAAAAAAAAAAAAAAAAATTGCCTGTCACTTTTAAAGATAAAATAAAAATAAGGGAAGGGGAAAAAAAAAAACAATAATAAAGTAAACAACAGCACATACTTACCTGTCAAATTGACCCCTCCAGCGGTGGCCTTCTGCCCTGCATAGTCGTCGGGCATTCACAATCAATTTTGATTGAAGCCCATGTCATTCCATAATCCAATCTTGATAGAAGCCCTTGTCTCCTCATCTTGATTGAAGCCATTGTCCATCCATTCTGGCCCATTGCAAGACGCTCTAAAAAAAAAAACACACAACAAACTAACGGAGCTCCTCCTACAAGAAGCTCCCCCGCGACTAATTGTTTTTTTCCCACGCCCCGCCTTTTATACTAATTTTTGAAGGACTCTGATTGGCTGAAATGTTTTGATTGACATTGATTTTAACCAATCAGAGTCTTTAAAAAAGTAGCTAATTAGCAAAGCAGGTATGGAAGCCTGTAAGGGCAAAAAAGGTTAGTGTGAACTTGTGTGACCCTGTATGTATTATACATATTACAGGGCTATTTATGTGATATACATGTTACAGGATAATATCCTGTAACATGTATAGCAAATAAATAGCACTGTAATATGTATAATAAATAATGTCTAATACATGAGCAATATGATCCAATAATTAATAAAGTACATCAATTAATCAATTAATAAATATCAATTAACATATATTTTTTTATGTATATGATTATGTATATTTATGTATATTTTTTATGTGTGTGTGTGTGATTGATATTGATATATATATATATATATATATATATATATATATATATATATATATATATATATAATGATTGAGATATATATATATATATTGATTGATTGATATATATATATATATATTGATTGATAGATATATTGATTGACAGATATATATATATATATATATATATATATATTGAGATATCACATATTATAATTGTCTAACTACGATTCGTCGTCATGCTGCGTTGCGTAGTGCGTACGACTACTTTAGCAATGAGCGCCGCAGGCGCTCATTGCATGCGAGCCTCGCGCAGCGAGGCGAGACATTAAATCGTAGCAGGCGTAGCAGGCGCTCATTCCAGGCGAGCCTCGCGTAGCGAGGCGAGCCGTAATGTTAAATCGTAGCACTTTGGCAATGAGCGCCACAGGCGTTCATTGCAGGCGAGCCGTTAAACCGTAGCACTTAGAAAAAAAATTACGAGATAAGCGGCGGAACCAAAAAACTAAAAAAAACACTAAATACACACTAAAAAATAAAATAAAGGTCACTTACAGCATGGGTAACTAGGCAGGACGTCTGGAAGTGAGTTGGAAATCCAATTTACAGCCATTTAGCCGAGTTACAAAGAACGAAAATCGGCTAAGCGAGAAAAAAATGGCCGCCGAAAAAAATGAAAACGAGGCTATACTACTACGAACTGCGTAAAACACAGCCACAGACGTATGTGTTTGAAAAACAACGAGATAAAGGATGCGGATTAACCGCGCAATAAGTAAAAAGACAGTAGCGAGTACATTTTACGAAACCCAATTACAGATTTACGCATTAACACAGATTTAACGACTTTGTCTCGCGCAACATCGGATTTCCCGCCTAAACCAACGCATTTAATGAAATATAAGTTGCAAGTTACAAAAATACAAATTTTATTAAAAAAAAATTGTATTTATGTTAAGAAAAAAAAAAGGGACAAATGTAGCGTCATGTTGTGTGGCAAACAAATTTACTGTTAAACCGTAGTACTTTAGCGGGCTTAGCGATGAGCGCCGCAGGCGATCATCGCCAGGCGAGCCTCGCGCAGCGAGGCAAGCCTTAAACTGTAGTACTTTGGCAATGAGCGCAGCAGAAAAATGCCGAGCGAACAAAACAAAAACGAGGCTACAGCACTATAACCACGGAAAACACGTACCGATAATCCTCTAAGACGCATACCACACATTATCCGCCATTTTAGGATAATGCGGAAGTACACAGCTACGTTAACGGTTTCGGATCGCGCACGCACACTATTACACTGCACACGTTCATCTCGCTTATACAGCACCTCCACACCACCAATGCTGCTGCAACATCAACACAGATTGCCAGCACTTCAACACAATGCATAAAATACGTAAATTAATTTATTAATTTGAATTCTATATTTCAGTAGTACACAGAAAACATTAGCTACCTTACAATTCCATGTGTATATTAATAACTAAACAACTTTTAAAACATACACATGTGATTGCCGTCATTTTTTGACGGGCAATACGCTAGTATATATATATATATATATATATATATATTGAGATATATTTATATATTGAGATATATTTATATATTGATTGATATATATATATATATATATATATATATATTGAGATATATATATATATATATATATATATATATTGATATATATATATATATTGATATATGTATATATATATATTGATATATATATATATATTGATATATACAGGGAGTGCAGAATTATTAGGCAAGTTGTATTTTTGAGGATTAATTTTATTATTGAACAACAACCATGTTCTCAATGAACCCAAAAAACTCATTAATATCAAATCTGAATATTTTTGGAAGTAGTTTTTAGTTTGTTTTTAGTTTTAGCTATTTTAGGGGGATATCTGTGTGTGCAGGTGACTATTACTGTGCATAATTATTAGGCAACTTAACAAAAAACAAATATATACCCATTTCAATTATTTATTTTTACCAGTGAAACCAATATAACATCTCAACATTCACAAATATACATTTCGGACATTCAAAAACAAAACAAAAACAAATCAGTGACCAATATAGCCACCTTTCTTTGCAAGGACACTCAAAAGCCTGCCATCCATGGATTCTGTCAGTGTTTTGATCTGTTCACCATCAACATTGCGTGCAGCAGCAACCACAGCGGCCCAGACACTGTTCAGAGAGGTGTACTGTTTTCCCTCCTTGTAAATCTCACATTTGATGATGGACCACAGGTTCTCAATGGGGTTCAGATCAGGTGAACAAGGAGGCCATGTCATTAGATTTTCTTCTTTTATACCCTTTCTTGCCAGCCACGCTGTGGAGTACTTGGACGCGTGTGATGGAGCATTGTCCTGCATGAAAATCATGTTTTTCTTGAAGGATGCAGACTTCTTCCTGTACCACTGCTTGAAGAAGGTGTCTTCCAGGAACTGGCAGTAGGACTGGGAGTTGAGCTTGACTCCATCCTCAACCCGAAAAGGCCCCACAAGCTCATCTTTGATGATACCAGCCCAAACCAGTACTCCACCTCCACCTTGCTGGCGTCTGAGTCGGACTGGAGCTCTTTGCCCTTTACCAATCCAGCCACGGGCCCATCCATCTGGCCCATCAAGACTCACTCTCATTTCATCAGTCCATAAAACCTTAGAAAAATCAGTCTTGAGATATTTCTTGGCCCAGTCTTGACGTTTCAGCTTGTGTGTCTTGTTCAGTGGTGGTCGTCTTTCAGCCTTTCTTACCTTGGCCATGTCTCTGAGTATTGCACACCTTGTGCTTTTGGGCACTCCAGTGATGTTGCAGCTCTGAAATATGGCCAAACTGGTGGCAAGTGGCATCGTGGCAGCTGCACGCTTGACTTTTCTCAGTTCATGGGCAGTTATTTTGCGCCTTGGTTTTTCCACACGCTTCTTGCGACCCTGTTGACTATTTTGAATGAAACGCTTGATTGTTCGATGATCACGCTTCAGAAGCTTTGCAATTTTAAGAGTGCTGCATCCCTCTGCAAGATATCTCACTATTTTTGACTTTTCTGAGTCTGTCAAGTCCTTCTTTTGACCCATTTTGCCAAAAGAAAGGAAGTTGCCTAATAATTATGCACACCTGATATAGGGTGTTGATGTCATTAGACCACACCCCTTCTCATTACAGAGATGCACATCACCTAATATGCTTAATTGGTAGTAGGCTTTCGAGCCTATACAGCTTGGAGTAAGACAACATGCATAAAGAGGATGATGTGGTCAAAATACTCATTTGCCTAATAATTCTGCACTCCCTGTATATATATATATATATATATATATATATATATATTGAGATATATATATATATATATATATATATATATATATTGATATATATATATTGATATATATATATATATATATATATATATATATATATTGAGATATATATATTGATATATATATATATATATATATATATATATATATTGATATATATATATATATATATATATATATTGATATATATATATATATATTGATATATATATATATATATATATATTGATATATATATATATATATATTGATATATATATATATATATATATATATATATATATATATATATATATATATATTGATATATATATATATATATATTGATATATATATACATATATATTTTGATATATATATATATATATATATTGATATATATATATATATATATATATTGATATATATATATATATATATATATATATATTTTTTTTTTTTTTTTCATTTTTTTTTATGTACAGTTTGGGCCTATATGGTTTAGATTGGTTATTTAATGTTTTTAAGGTGCGGTTGGGGCCTGTATGGTCACACTTGGTCTTTTAAGGTTTTTAAGGTGCGGTTGGGGCCTGTATGGTCACACTTGGTCTTTTAAGGTTTTTAAGGTGCGGTTGGGGCCTGTATAGTCACACTTGGTATTTTAAGGTTTTTAAGGTGCGGTTGGGGCCTGTATGGTCACACTTGGTCTTTTAAGGTTTTTAAGAAGCGGTTGGGGCCTGTATGGTCACACTTGGTCATTTAGGGTTTTTAAGGTGCCGTTGGGGCCTGTATGGTCACACTTGGTCTTTTAAGGTTTTAAAAGTTACGGTTTGGGTCTTGAACGTTCTAATTTTTTTGTTGTTGTTTTCTATCACCCCCCAGGTGCAAACTATCTGTGGAAGCAGATTTGTTTGGACTCGTTGCTTGACTTACTGAACGTGAATACCCCAAGTAGGAGAGTCAACTGTTGGTGAGTATAATTGCTTTTAATTTTCTGTCCATGCGTATAGGTGCAAATTTGATGTTGATGTAGTCTTGTCACATGAGGGTTTGCAATCTGTAATGTATACCAATGAATTCAACACACTGTTATTTTAAAGTAATTTTGTGACATAATATAAATTAATATACCGTGATCTTTTTCTTCTATTGGTATCAGAAATAAATACTATTGACTCTCTACTTGTGAAGCCTTTCGGCACCCTAACCTATGAGGAGAAGGTGGAAGTAAAACGGTGTTAGGACCTGACCAACCAGAGATCAATCTGCAGCAAATTGCAAGAGATAGAGGGAAGCAATATATCCGTACTTTCAATACTGAATGGTACAAGAAGAACGACTTACTTTGTGGAAGCGTTTCTAGGAAGTCCTTGTATTGTTTCCCATGCATCCTATTTGGTGGTGAAGCTGCTTGGACCAAAACTGGAGTGGCTGACGTCAAACATCTAGCTGATAAGTTGACGAAACACAAAAGTTCTAAAGCTCACTTGGATAACAGGATCAAGTTTGAGATGCTTGGACAGGCGAACATTGCAGTTCAACTGGACCAAGGATACCAAGTCAGTATTCAAAAACACAACAAAGAAGTGGCTAAGAACCGGTACATCCTTTCGAAGATAATTAATTGTGTTCGCTTTTGTGGCACTTTTGAACTGGCATTAAGAGGACACGACGAAAGTGAAACATCGCTAAACCCAGGGGTGTTTCGAGGCCTGGTGGATTTGGTTGGCAGTATCGATAGTGCAATGGAACAGCATTTGAAGACTGCAACTGTGTTTAAGGGCACGTCCAAAACCGTGCAGAATGAGCTACTGGACTGCATGCATCAAGTTATTAATGAAGTGATTCACCAAGCGCTTAAGGAAGCCCAGTTTGTGGCAATCCAAGCGGAAGAAACAACCGATATTTCCGCTAGGACACAGTGCGTTGTAGTCTATCGCTACATTGACAAGAAGCATCAAGTGGTGGAAAGATTTGATGGCGTCACGGAAATGAAAGCAACGGATGCAGACTCGATTGCTGCTGTTGTGCTGGAAAGTCTGAATACTGTTCTCCCAGAGCCAGAAGACAAGATGAAACTCATAGCTCAAAGCTACGATGGTGCCAGTGTGATGCGTGGAGATCAAGGAGGAGTTCAAAGCAAAATAAAAGACGTGTACCCGAACGCACACTACGTCCATTGCTATGCTCACCAACTGAACCTAATAATGGAGAAAGCAGTTTCAGGGATTGGAAGAGTTCAAGTTTTTTTTCCAACATAGGCGGCATACCATCTTTTTTTTTCACGCTCTCCAAAAAGGACTACAGTTCCGGATGAGGTAGTTGGTAGAAGACTTCCAAGAGGTGCACCGTGTCGGAACTTCAACGTTAGGACCGTGAAAGTCATCTACGAGAACAGAGATGCGCTACTTGAGTGTTTCCAGACAATTGAAGCATGTCTAAACTTTGATCAAACATCTATACATGAAGCCGCAGGTTTCATTGGATTGCTGGAAGACAGGGAGTTCCTTTACTTCCTTAAATTATTTCATTTAATAATGCCACATGTTGACATCCTCTATAGTCAGCTTCAGAAGCGAGACACGGATACTGTTTATATCCAAAAAGTCACAGAAGACTTTGTCAGCAGCATCCAGAAAATCCGTAATTCTGTTGACGAGATAGAAGCAAGTTTGCCTAGCGATGTAACTTTCCACAGACGGAGTACGGAGATCTCAACCTTGAGACAACTTTCAAGAGAGGTATGTGACATAGTGGTGGTTCATGCAAAAGAACTTTTTTCAATTTCAAATCACCAAGGTCCTCATTCTATTAGCGGCCGCAGCCGTTGCGGGGCCGCAAGGACCGGCCGCAAGCTATTCTGCTATTCTATTCCCTTACGGCCGGGGATTCCGGCAGGCTTGCGGCCGGTGCCTTGCCATCTCTTGCGGCCGCTCGCGCCGGAGGAAAGCCTTTGATCTAAAACGGCCGCAAGAGATTTGCAATTCAATTGCTCCGGGAAACCTCTCTGCAAGGCTAAAAGCGAGCCGCAGCTTACTTGCAGGAAAGAGGTCTCGCTAGCACCAATTAAGCACATAAAATAGCTCAAATAAAGCCATCCTGCACTTTGAGAAGACTATAAAGGGATTTTAGGTGTTAGAAAAAATAGCACATAATTATCCTGTACTCAAATCCGTAAAATATTTTATTTTTAATATCCGTAAAATATTCATGTAAAAAGTCCAGAGTGCTTGGAGCACCTCAGACACACCCACGCCGCAGCCGGAAAATAAACAGTTAATTTGAACTCGGGTTTGGGCAGATGTGCAAGCTTGAGAGTGGGTTCCTTTTAATCCTCATGTCCCCCAATATGATCCCTAGCATTTACAGAGCTGTACAGTGCAGGCTTGAATTTATTTTTGCGTTTTTATATTTCACAGCTTACGGCCGGTTCCAAGATATGCGGCCGGCCGTAAGATGAGATCCTTGCGGGGCCGTATAATAGAATCGCGAGTTAACAGAACCCCCGCAAGGAATCGCAGCCTTACGGCCGATTTACGGCCGCTAATAGAATGAGGCCCCTAGTCAGTGCCAAACTTGTTCAAAGTGACTTGTATACAACCCATCATACTTGCTTTCCAACCCAAGCTCTGGAAGACACCGTGCAAGCAAATCCAATACTGAAGAAGGAACAATTACGCACTGAGCTGTCACTTCTGTATGGGAAGACAGATTTTCATGCTTGTACAAGTGCTGTTGCTCTGCACAAACTTTTACATCAATTGAATCTGCAGAATGATTTCACAGAGACAGTGCAATTATTAAGAATCCTGATTACAACACCGATGACCACTGCAGAATCAGAAAGATGCTTTTCCACATTGAAGAGGATAAAAACCTTTTTAAGAAGCACCATGTCCCTGGAGTGGTTGAATGCATTGGCGATGCTCTCTGGAAAAGCAACTGATTTCCGAGATCCCAGACTTCAATGAAAAAACCATTGAGACGTTTTGTTCTTTGAAAGATCGCCGTGCAAAATTTAAATACAAGTGATTGAAGCAAAGAAGAACGCATACCCCCAGGGTGTGCAAAGATAAACTGCGTTAAGCAGCACCACCTCACTACCAAACATAACTAGTGGTAAGTAAAGTATGAACGGTGTGTGGGTGTGCATATGGAAGGAGCTATGAAAGGTGTGTGCATGGTCAGTAACAATTGTTGAAGCCTTGGCGTGGTTTGAAGGAATTGGAGGCACTTCCAAGGGTAGCTGTCACTTCTGTACGGTAAGCCAGCATTTCATGTCTGTACGAGTGCTGTTGCTCTGCACCAACTTTACCATCAATTTAATCTGCATAATGATTTCACAGAGACAGTGAAGCTATAAGGAATCCTCCTTACAACACCGAAGACTACTGCAGAATCAGAAAGATGCTTCTCCACATTGAAGAGGATAAAAAGGTATTTAAGAAGCACCATGGCCCTGGAGCGGTTGAATGCATTGGTTTGAAGGAATTGGAGGCACCTTCAAGGGTAAGTAAAGTTCTCCGAAATGGCACCACCGAACTACCAAAAATAGCTAGTGGTAAGTAAAGTATGAATGGTGTGTGGGTGTGCATATGGAAGGAGCTATGAAAGGTGTGTGAATGGTCAGTAACAATTGTTGAAGCCTTGGCGTGGCGTTACTGCTCATATGGTTATCCATATGCTAATTCAACGTGTTTGTTTAACATTGATTATTGTGTTGTCTAAACAGAAGTGAAATGTTGTTGTTTTCTTGAATCCCAAGATCCACTGGTTTGGGCCTATACAGTCCTGATTGGTCTTTTAAGGTATGTTTGGGGCCTATATGGTTCCACTTGGTCTTCTAAGGTATGTTTGGGGCCTATATGGTTCCACTTGGTCTTCTAAGGTATGTTTGGGGCCTATATGGTTCCACTTGGTCTTTTAAGGTATGTTTGGGGCCTATATGGTTCCACTTGGTCTTCTAAGGTATGTTTTGGGCCTATATGGTTCCACTTGGTCTTCTAAGGTATGTTTGGGGCCTATATGGTTCCACTTAGTCTTCTAAGGTATGTTTGGGGCCTATATGGTCACACTTGGCCTTCTAAGGTATGTTTGGGGCCTATATGGTCACACTTGGTCTTCTAAGTTATGTTTGGCGCCTATATGGTCACACTTGGTCTTCTTAGGTATGCTTGGGGCCTATATGGTTCCACTTGGTCTTTTAATGTTTTTAAGGTATGGTTTTGTTCTTGAATGGTCTGATTGATTTGCTTGTTTTCTTTCAACCCCAGGTGCAAACCCTATGTGGCAGCAGATTTGTTTGTACTCGTTGGTCAACTTACTGAACGTGAATACCCTGAGAAGAAGAGCCGACTAATGGTAGGTGTCACTGCTTTAATTTTTCTGGTAATGCGTATAGGTGCAATTATGATATTGCTGTAGTCTTGTCACATGAGTTTTTTCAATCTATATTGTATACCAATGAATTTAACACATTGTTACTTTACTTCTTGACATTGCTCATTGCTGATCATGTATTTCAATGGGCTTTACAAGTATAAGGTCATTGGGCGGGGCTTATAAAGGCCATTATGACATCAGGGGAGGGGTTATAAAAAGGGGTGTGGTTTGAAAAAGGGGAGGGGCTATGTTTCACCCTGGAGCCCCTCCAACTTGAAAGTTCACCAGCTGCCACTGATAACAACCCTGATTACCTTTCAGAACCCTCTCCTGTGCTTGACACAAAACTTCTGCTAGATAAATCCCCCCCTACTGGATACCATATGGAAACATCCTCCCAAACTTTTTCTTACATCTTCTACCCAGGTAATCTCAGTGCCTGCATTACACCAGCAGAATTGTCTTCTCTTGTTTTTCATTCTCTGTTACTTTCTCTCTTCCTGGTCCTTCCAAATTCTTATCTGTCTTGCAGAGCTTTCTGCCTCTCCCACTCCCTTCAGATTGTATGTCTGTGAGTTTTCAGTCTTGTAAGGTGCTTTGGAAAAAGTACTTTGTATGTAAGATTTTAAACTCAAAGACAGGGCCCTCCATCTTTTGCCATGTTTAATATTGGATTTTTTGTTGTACCTTACCACTGTATAGAGCTGTGGCATATGTTGGAGTGAATAAAAGATAATAATAATAATAATGGCTTTGTAACCCTTTTTTTAAATGACAGATATCACCAGCTTTGTCTCTGATCTCTAAAGCAATTTCCTTTGATCATGGCATAATATGCTAGTTAAATGTTTGTGCTGGAAAGTTAATTATGGCTGGCTGCAATCAAGACTGGCTGTGTTCCTACATACTTCAGGGAATACTTATATACTTCTACATGTGCTTTGTGAAGTTTATATTTTATATATATATATATATATATATATATATATATATATATATATATATAAGTTACTTGTCCGTCAAAAAATGACCGTCAATAAAATTGTAAGGCTGAGAATGCTGTTTGGTACACAATGTAAGGTTTTTGGTCGTCCGAGCACCCTCTGCGCTCATTGCAAGCCCTGCACTGAGCGCGAATTTCGCAATGAGCGCTTTCGGTGCTCATTGCGAGACTCTCCTCTTGTGTAATTTTGGTAGTGTAAGCACCTTTGGCGATCATTGCAAAGGCCACGCTGATTGCCATTAGCGATCATTGCGAGCCTCTCCCCTCGAGTACTTTTGCTCCTCTGAGCACTCTAGGTGCTCATTGTGAGCCCTGTGCTGAATGCCTTTGGCGCTCATTGCGATCTTCTCCTCTGCTCTACTTTTGGTTCTCTGAGCACCCTGTGCGCTGATTGTGAGGCCCGCGCTGAGGGCCTTTTGTGATATAGTTACATAGTAACATAGTTACATAGTAGTTAAGGTTGAAAAAAGACTTTCAGTCCATCAAGTTCAACCTTTTAAGATCTCCTATGATCTGCAATATACAGATTAGTTAGTAATTAATTAGTTGTTAATAAATTGTTAATTAATTATTATTCAAATATTTATTTATTTATATATTTTTTTTAATTATTAGTTAAGTAAAACTTAGCCAATCGTCTCAAAGGGAAAAAAATAATAATTCCTTTCTGACCCCAGATACTGGCGATCGGATTTCTACCTAGATCAATACTCTCTCAATAACCCTGAATTTGCTGTTTAATTAGAAATTAAACCCAGTCCCCTTTTAAAGTTATCTATTGAATCTGCTGTCACCACCTACTCTGGTAGAGAATTCCACAGATTAACCACCCTTACTGTGAAGAACCCTTTTCTTTCTTTAAGGTGGAATCCTTTTACTTTTAACCTCAAGGGATGTCCTCTTGTCAGTTGAAAACCTCTTGGCACAAAAAGCTCACTTGACAAATCTTTATACTGACCTTGGATCACATATATAGTTGTGAGCGTACGAGTCGTTGCTCACGCGTAGCGAGCCGCGGCCCTCGCGTAGCGAGGTCACTGGGCAAGGGCCTCAGTTGCTGGCGAGGTCACTGGGCACGGGCCTCAGTTGCTGGCATGGAGCGCCGAAGGCGCTCCATGCCAGCAACTGAGGCCCCTCGCGAAGCGAGGGACTCAGTTGCTGGCGAGGTCACTGGGCAAGGGCCTCAAACCCTCGCAAAATTCACGTCGCTACTCAAAAAACACGACACACAAATTACGACACTCGCTAAATTTTACGAGGAACGCAA
Source organism: Discoglossus pictus (assembly GCA_027410445.1). Classification (NCBI taxonomy): domain Eukaryota; kingdom Metazoa; phylum Chordata; class Amphibia; order Anura; family Alytidae; genus Discoglossus; species Discoglossus pictus. Next base: position 272,187,693 of record CM050167.1, read on the forward strand.
ACAACGTACGAAACACGTTACCACACATTACGACCTCTCAAACATCGGACGCAACACGCCGACATACAAACATTTAAAACACAATACATACACACAGCACATACATAAAAAACTTACCTACACCAAGAGGGAGCACCCAGGACCTCAAAAATGCAACTTACACCTCGATTTTACGCGAAATAAAACAGTTTAGAGACTAAAAAAAATCTAAGCGAGAGAAAAAATGGCTGCCGAACAAAACGAAAACGAGGCTACAGCACTCTAAACTCGCAAAACACCACAAAACACCTACGGATATTCCGATACAGACCTATACCACACATTACTCGCCATTTTACACCAATGCGGAAGTACACGACTACGCTAACGGTTTGGTCTCGCGCACGCACAGTGTTACACTGCACACATTCAGCATGCTTATACAGCAGCTCCACACCACTAATGCTGCAGCAACATCAACACAGATTGCCAGCTCTTCATCACAATGCTTCAAAATAGGTACACTATATTCATTTACTAATTTAGCTACCTTACAATTTCATTGCCGTCATTTTTTGACGGGCAATTCGCTAGTGTATTTATATAAGTAATCATGTCTACTCTTAGAAACCCTTTTTTCTAGATGAAATAAGAATAATTTAGTTAGCCTTTCTTCATAACTTAGCCCCTCCATTTCCCTTATTAGCTTTGTTGCCCTCATCTGTACCCTTTCCAGCTCTATAATGTCCTTTATATGAAGTGGTGCCCAAAATTGTACTCCATATTCCAAATGAGGGCGTACTAGAGATTTGTACAGTGGCAGAATTATATTTGCTTCCCTTGCTTCTATACCCTTCTTAATACATGCTAATATTGTATTTGCCTTTGCAGCTGCTGGTTGGCTTTGAGCAATGTTACCTAGGTGGTTGTCCACAAGCATTACCAAATCCCTTTCAATATCTGATACCCCTATATATGCTCCATTAAGATTATAAATTGCATTGCTATTTTTCCATCCCAGATGCATTATTTTACATTTATTCATATTAAATCTCATCTGCCATTTAGATGCCCATTCCTCAATTTTATGTAAATCCCTTTGGAGGGAAAGCACATCATTATCTGATTTAATTACCTTGCATAATTTTGTGTCATCACCGAAAATGGAGACACTACTTTCCAGTCCCACCTCTAAGTCATTAATAAATATGATAAAAAGGAGAGGACCTAATAATGAACCCTGAGGAACCCCACTTACCAAATTAGTCCAATCTGAGTATGTTCCATTTACAACAACCCTTTGCTTCCTGTCTTTTAGCCAGCTTTCAATCCATGAGCAGATATTTACTGCAATTCCTGTATTCCTTAGTTTGCACAATAGTCTCCCATGTGGCACTGTATTAAAAGCCTTTGCAAAATCCAAAAAGACTACATTCACTGAGTTGCCTTGATCCAGGTTCCTACTAACCTCCTCATAGAAACTAATTAGATTTGTTTGACATGACCTGTCCCTCATAAATCCATGACTCCTACTTATAATCCTGTTCAAATAGACATATTCTTGTATATTATCCCTTATTAATCCTTCTAAAAGCTTCCCCACTACAGAAGTGAGTTTCACTTGTCTATAATTCCCTGGATTTGCTCTTGCTCCCTTTTTAAATCTAGGTATTACATCTGCTTTTCTCCAGTCATCTGGTAGAGACCCCGTGTTGAGTGAATATTGAAACATTTAATATAATGGTTTGGCTATTACAGAACACAGTTCCCTCAGTACCCTTGGATGTATTACCATCAACTCAAACTCAACATGTCTAAGACAGAGCTCCTTATCTTTCCACCCTCTTCATCAGCTCCCACTCCTCATTTATCTCTCATTGTTGACAATGCCATCATCACTCTTACCTCCCAGGCCTACTGTCTTGGGGTCCCTTCCCTCTCTTTCATTTCACACATTCAATCACTCAAATCTTGTCACTTTTACTTAAAAACCATATCCATAACATGCTCCTACCTTCCACAAGACACAACTAAAATTCCTATTCACTCTCTCATCATATATTGCCTTAACTACTGCAACTCTCTCCTTGCTGGCCTTCCGATCACCTCTCTGTCCACTCCAATCCGTTTTTTTTTTCTCAATCAGTTTTTACTGAGTATTCTTTGAAATCGTGGCAGTGTAAATAGTACATTCACAATGTTTCTGTAACTACCATAAGCATATTTAGCTTTCTTAATACCGAATCATAAGATGAAGATAAGCAAACCCACATAAACACACCAAAGCCTTTGACTACATGGAAAAGCTTATGCCTCGCCATTGCCACTCTGAACCATTATCTTTTGGTTTTCTATACCCAAGTTTGAATTTTTTCTTTTTCATTCTAGTAGAAATTTCTAACATTTTGAATAACAACTTGGGTGGGGGGGGGGGGCAACAAAAAGACAGAAAAGAAAAATAAACAAAGGAAATCAAATGGGGGGGGGGGGGGTTAGTGCTGTTGTCCAATAGTAACATTTGCCTACTAGACACGACACTCACTTTTTGTGAAAAGGCATTTACCTCTTGTTTTATTTTCCTCCGACTCCCGACGAGTCCCAGGTCCCCCTCCATCATATGCATCAGAAACTCATCCTGGTTGTCTGTTTCCTATGTATCGGTATACTATGAGGAGATTGCAGCCACGGCCTCCATATCTCTGAAAAGTCTGTCATAGTGTCAGTTAAGAGATGAGACATCCTTTTTATTTATATCTATACAGTTTAATTTATTTATAACCATTTACAAATTCAGTATATTTGATTTCCACTACTTAGCAATATGGCTTTTCGTAGCCAACATTATATATTGTAAAAGCTTGCTTAGTGGTTTCGATAACTTTTGGGAGGGGAAGCCCAGAATACACATTTCTATATTTGCTTTTATTTGGAGATCTAACAGAGACGAGGCCATGGCTGCAAACCCCTTCCACAATTCTGAACTTTATTGCATGACCATCAAGTGTGTATGAACGAGACTGTATCTGGGCATCCGCGGAAGCAACTAGGATCCTTTACCACTTTCCATTTAAATAATTTCTGTGTGTCATATAGACTCTATGCAGCATGTAGATGGAGGTATCCCACATGCTGAAGTTTTTGGATCCTTTTTTGAGGGTACCCCAGGACCTACCCCCCAGCTTATGTCATGACCAACATCCCTTTCCCAGAGGGTCATGTATTTATACTTTTGAGGATGCTTGTTTGTATTCAAGAATAAAGGTAGCTTGCATTTTTTTAGTTAAGGGGAGGGTATCACACAACTTAGTAAACCAGTTACTTGTCATACCACCCGATAAATGCACAAGTTTCCTGATAAAGTGTTGTATTCTGAGATCTGTGAAACGCTCCTCCAATGGTAGGTTAAACCTTTCTCTTAGATCTTTAAAGGTTAAAATAGTTTTTTTCTTGAGCCATGTCCACATCTCAGAAGCCTCTTGGATCTCCACCAAACTAGCGAGTTTACTGGCAATGTCAGTGGCATATGCGGGTGGGGAATGTCTGGGGTAAGTGGAGTAAGCACCGGAGCCGATTGGGATTCACGATTAGCCTAGACCCAGAGATCTAGAGTTTATCTAATGAATGGACTAGAGCTCACTCCCACCAATGTTAAGGGCTTAGAAACCCAAATAATAGTATCCCAACAGTAGGGACATAAGTCTACGTTTTTAATAGCTACCCATAGCGGTTGATGTGTGGTGGAGTGTGCTAGCGGCAAAAACGATAGTTGTGCCGCCTTATAGTAAAATTTAAGGTTTGGGCATGATAAGCCCCCTCTCCCTCTATGCTGAAACATCACCTTTCTGGCTATACAGTGCAATTTATTACCCCATATGAAATTTAGGATTAGCTTTCAAGTTCCTTATAGTTGATTTTTTTTGTAGGTCTAGGCTTAATTCCCTAAATATCTTTGGTTAGTTCATCTTATATAAGTCTGTAACTTTATTTGTAATGTTAACTCCCAAGTATATGAGATTTGGTTTAAGACAGCTTGTAATCCCTGCTGATTGTCTCAATATCCTGTTGGTTCATCTGGATACTCAGTGCCTCTGACTTCTCTGTATTTATTTTTAAGCCTGGAAATTCCCCAAAGTCATTAATAACTTGAAATAGCTCTGGAACAGAGACAGTCGGCTCTGTCCAGGAGCACAAAAAATATAATTTGCGAATAAGCCGATTTGGGGTGATGTGCACCTATCCTCATACCCTTAATCTTAGAGTTGCACCTGCTTGATTGCACCAGAGGCTCTATTGCTAGAGCAAACAAAAGGGGAGTGAGCGGACAGCCCTGTCTGGTGCCCCTTTGTATGTCTATAAATACACTAGAGTTACCCGGTAGTTTCAGCTGGGCTCTTGGGAAGCTGTAGTAAGAGTTAATCAAGTTGATAAATTGCTCAGGAAAACCAAACTTCCCTAGGACTGCCCTAAGGTATGACCACTCCACTGAATCAAAGGCCTTTTCGATATCTAAGGCTAGCAGAAAAGTAGGAATTTCGAGCAGGTTGGCCCTATGGACTACATTCATTACCCTGCAGACATTATCTCTTGCTTGCCTATGTGGTATAAATCCCACTTGGTCCTTGTGTATAAGAGTAGGTAGAAAATGTGCAACCCTATTTGCCATAAGTTTCGCCAGGATCTTTGTGTCCCCATTGAGCAATGAAATAGGACTATCATTTTTTACTTCTAATTTTTTACTTTGGAAAGAAAACTATATCCGCCTGACTGAACTCTGGCGGCACCGGGAATCCCCCAAGAATTCTATTGTAAAGTTTTGTCAAATTGGGAGAAAATAGAACCATGAACTTTGTATAATATAAATTTGTGAAACCATCCAGTCCTAGCGCTTTACCCATTTTTAAGGTCTGTATGGTCTCTTTCACCTCCTCCACAGTAATCTCTGCACTTACGTTTTGTTTTTCCTGGGTGGAAAGAGAGTGCAGATCACAAGAATTTTAAAACAAAGACATTTGATGATGCCTTGATGGGGTCTTGGAGGTGTATACAGATTTAAAAAAGTCCCTAAATCTCTTTTGAATCTAAAGGGGACTAGTCGTAACTTGCCCTTTCTTATCCTTGATCTGGATAGATCTAGCTAGAAGTGTACCTAATTTATTTGCTTTTGTATAAAACTTATGTTCGGTCCACCTTTTTCTGTGAGGTCAGATAAAGCCAGATCAAGTTCTATTCTTAATTTATCTATTTTGTCATGAATGGCCTTTGTGGGTTTCTGTTGTTTTTTTCTCTCTAGATCATCTATTGTGTGTTTTGTAAGGACATCACCCTATGTCTCCGCTTCCTCTTGTGAATTGAGGCTAATTTAATACACAACCCTCTAATATAAACTTTATGAGCTACCCAAGTCCAATCTTCCTCAGAGTCCATAGTTTTATTGGTTGAGGAAAAAAAATCTATGTCTTGAGCTATCTGCTACCCTTTTTTAGGTATAGAGAAGAGCATCTCATTTAAACGCCATGAGTGGGGGTCTTTACTGAGGACCCAGGTCAAGAGACATACTGACTACCATATGGTATAACCAGGACGACGGATGAATGTCAGCCCTAGAGATATGATTCGTAAAGGTGGATTCGATTAAAAAGGAATCGATCTGGGAGTAGGTCTTGTGTACCGGGGAGTAAAAGGTGTATTCCCTATCTGTTGTGTATAGGAGCCTCCAGGCATCCACCAGGTGCAACTCCTTCAAGAGCAAATTAATCTGTTTGGGTTTGTGAGAGAACCGACTGTCCCTGAGCTGCTCTGACATCTCCAGGCAGGGATTTAACATCAAATTCAAGTCACCTCGCAAGATTATGTGGCCAAGGTTTTGTGATTTAATATATTTAAGCAATGAAATCAAAGTCTTGTGGGGCCTTATGGTAGGCGCATATAAAGTTATCAGAAATAATTTATATCCCAAGAGATTCCCAGTGAGAACGATATAATTGCCTTCCTGATCTATTTTGCTATGTTCTATTATAAAAGGAAAGTCTTTATGAAGTAGAATTGCAGCCCCTGCTCACTTTGTGGATTGACTAGCAGCAACATATATGGGATAGTGTTTATGAAGATATTTTTGTATCTTGTGATGCACAAAATGTGTCTCTTGCATGAATATTAGTGAGGGTTGCAATTGTTTATATGGAACTAGTGACTTGCCCATCAAAAAATGATGGCAATAGAATTGTAAGTCAAGGAATGCTGTTCGGGACACAAAGTAAGTGTTTTGGTTGTGTGAGTACCTTCTGCGCTGATTGCGAGCAACCAATATACTGAAGAGCTAACAATCTGTTTTGATGTTCCTGCAGCATACACTGTAAATTTTCATTGTTGGTGAACTGAGGTATAAGTGTCAGCAATGTGTGAAGTGTAAATAGGCTGCGTCTGCAAGGGGAAACCGTTTGTGTAGCTGTCTAGTTCCGCATTTTGTAATGTGAATGTTAGTATGTGCAAGTTAGTGTTGTAAAATGGCGGCGATTATGTATGTGTTAGACGGGTTTGGATCATTTTGCATCCTTTGTAATAGTGTATTTTTTACCTCGTATGGTCCTGTGTAAAAGTCGTATGAGTGTGGAGGAGTTTTGCGTGTTAAGGTGTCGTGTAGCCTCGTTTTCATTTTTTTTCGCCGCCCATTTTTTCTCTCGCTAACGGAATTTTCGAGTGGCTAAACTCTGGAAATTGGACATAAATTGACTTGTAACATCACTTCCAGACGTCCTGGGTGTCCCTCCTTACTATGTGTGATGTTTTTTGTTTTATTTTAGTTGTATTTTGTGTGGTTTTCGTATTTTTCGCTGTGCACGGTTCGGCCGTTAAGTTTGTATTTTTTGCGGCTCGTATTTGTTTTTATGTAAGTTGCGGTTTCCTTTTCTAAGTGTTATGGGCCATTTTTTTTTTAATGCAATGTTTTCAAAGTGCTTCAGGTCTCACAGTGTGAATTGTGTATTTGAGTTTTCTGTTGATGTGTAGTCCCGCGGGTCGTAGGTATGATGGTAAAGTTGTGCAGGGTCGTAGGGATGAGCGCCTATGGCGCTCATCTCCACCAGCACAGTGAGCACCTTTGGCGTTAACTGCCTAAGTGCTACTCGGTCGTAGGGATGAGCGCCTACGGCGCTCATCTCCACTATCGCAAGGAGCCCGCAGTTTTCCCATTGCGTTACCAGCGGATTTTGGCAAGCCCAGCTGCTGAGAAATATATATGTGATAAAAGCCTTACGCCTTTTAATTTGTGTATTAAGTCTCCTAACATTATGGGTAATAAAAGTGAAATTTTGATCAGTCAAAAACACTCTACTGTTTGCTCTAAGAAGCCCTGTGACTTACCCAGGATTAACTGATGCTGATGGGGAGAGGACCCAGGACCCCGGCAATCAGGTCTGTCTTTCTGGCATGTCGCTGCTGGCATATAAAGGGAAAAGGGAGGGAGTAACGTAAAACAAATAACAATTGTAAGAACATACATCTGAATATCTCCTCCATGGATTACTTTGGGCACCTTAGTGCCAGAGGGCAGCATGGAACCCCTTTGGTCCATCTGAAACCCCCCTTAGAAGGAGTACAAAGATCTATCAGCCCTTTACTAACCTGGTAGTAAGAGTAACACAATTTGACTTTCAACGCTGAACATTTCGACCTTATCTAGGTGAGCCTATGTAATTATTAATTAAAAAATTGGATACACGCTTTAATAAAAAACTTTATCTTAACCCTCTAAATTTTTATTCCTGTACTGGACAGTAATTTTCTGCCCTTACAGCCCTTCTATAGTTTTCTGTCTGAGACATTAGTATTCCTGTGTTCTAACCTAGCTCCCCATATAACCACTGCCATGTAACGGTCTAACAGACTAGGTTACCTGTGCCCCGATGTATGGATTAAAAAATCTTTGTAGGGACATGTCCCTTTAACATCTAGTCTGAGCTGTCTTTACATGGTATCGTATAGTAAGAAGATTCAAACCCTTAATAGGGGTAATCGTTATCTAGTCCAGTGGATCAGTCTTTTGCTGGTAAGAACATGAAAAGAAGTCCATCCATTCCAGATTGCTAGTGCATAATGACCCCTGAGGTCCCAGGAATAAAAATGTACTGGTCTCGAGTGCTAGCCTTAGATTCCTTGTGAGGTGGAAGGGCTGGGTTCCATTGAATTTGAGATGGCTTCTCCACCCGCTTGATTTTGTGGGTGACGTTTGCCCCTGGTAACTTCCCTCCATTGTTCTGACAACTGTGAGCGGGGGTGTGGTTCCGGATATACTTGTAATTCCACCTCTTTGATTAAATTCAAGCGAATAAGTAATAGACGGCATTCCTCAAAGTTGTGTACAGTATGTGAGCTGGTACCTATTTGAAATATGAGGCTGACTGAGAACACCCATCTGTACCTAATGTTATTCCTGATCAATAGTGCCGGGCGCATCTGTCTGCATTTGAGTAACGTTGCGTTGGCAAGATCTGCATAGACCTAAATTGTCGTACCATCTGGGCCTATGATGGCTGGCATTTTCCTGGCTGCTTGCAACATCAGGTCTTTTGTTCTTTGTCATAGGAAACGGGCAATAAGACCGTTATCAGCCCCGACATCCCCCCCCCCACACCCCCATTGCCCTGTGCGCTCACTCTATCTCCCAAGACTCAGGTGGAAGTTTGTGTAACAGAGTGACTAACACCGCTTTTGCAGTCGTAACCCCCCTCAGCCTTATGTTGTGCTATCTGGACCTATTTTCTAAGTCCTCAAGTTTGGACACCAGACTGAGAATCTGACTAGAATTTGATGCAATGTCAGCGCTATGCTGTGTTTGAGTTTAAACTAGTTAATCCACTATAGACTCCAAGTTATGTGTGCAATGTCCCAAGTCTTTCAAATCCTGTTTCAACGCTAATCAAACTTGACTAGGGAAAAATCAGACACATTAACGTTAGGGTAAGGATGTCCATCTCCTTCCAGATCTGATCCTTCTGATGAGGATGTCACTGATTTATGTGATGGTGATTGATTAGGGTGTTGTGTTTTGAGATACTCTGATATACTTTTAGACCCACACAGATTTCCTGATAACTTCGGGTGCGCTCACTGACGAACTGTATCCAAACTTCCTGCATTAGTGCAATTACTGAGGGGTTTATTAGTGCATCTCCTGATTATGTACAAGAGGGTTATGATGTATGGATATTTATAAACTATCCATGGGTATTTACAGCTCAACTATTGGTAGACAGGCCCCTGTGGAGGTTAAATATACATCAGTGGCGGCTCGTCCATAGGGGCTTTGGGGCAAGCCCCCCCCCCCAAAATATTTTTATTGCAGGTCACTGCTGTGTGCAATGCTACACTATCTATTCTATTGTTGTAGCTTTCCCCTGCACGCGCCACGCTGTGTGATCAGATTACACTACTGCACTTACACTAACCTTTAGACTCTATGAATGAGTCATGACCGTAACTGGATTCCGCCCACCAACCAAGGAAAAGCTATGCATGGGCAGTGATAATGTATCCATTTCAATGACTGACAGTCTTCCATCATTGACCAATCAATGATGGAAGGCTGTACAGTTGTCAGGAGAACCACCTAAGCCCACCCAGACCGTTAGCCCAGGGCGCCCACCAGCTAATAGAGCCTCGAGTTTAATTTTGATTGACAGCTCCCTGTTAATAAAACCACCATAAGCCAGGCCTAGCCCTCTTTTCATTTCCTGCTCCCGCTGAGACTGAGACCTCCCTGGCTGAAACTACTCAGACTGACCCAACCTACAACAGTAAGTCCTAACTGCCCTGGCCAAACCCCTAGTCCCCCTAATAAACTTAGGGCTACCCTAGTACCCCACTATGCCTGCCTGCCTGCCAACAATTACCCATGTGGCCTCGTGCCAAGCCCGGTGATGACCCCGTCACCCCGGTCACCCCCCCCAGGCCCATCTGGCCACCTCAGTCGCCGATGGACCATGTGGTCACCCACCCAGCATAAGCCCGACGGACCCGGTCACTCCTACCCCCCCCCAGACCCGGTCATCACGCCCCCTAAGGACAGGAGGCCCATGGGGCCCCCGCCAACCCTGGTGTGACCCCACTAACCACCCTGACCTAAGTCTGACCCAGCTACTACCAACTGAGGTCACTTGGTCTTGGGGGTAGGTAGGTGGCTTGGTAGTACCCAGCCACCTACCTACGACCCTGACCCAGTGACCCCACCCCACCATGGCCCAACTATCAACCCACCTACCAGCCTGACCTAATGACCCCCACCCTGACCTAACTACCAACTTGGTAGTTGGGCCAGGGTGGGGTGTGGTCACTGGGTCAGGGGGATAGGTAGGTGGAGTGGTAGTACCAGGCCAAGCCACCGATCTACAACCCTGACCCAGTGACCCACACCCCACCCTGGCCCAACTAGCAATCCACCTAACAGCCTACCTGACCTAATCACCCCCACCCTGTCCTAACTACCAACTTGGTAGTTGGGCCAGGGTGGGGTGTGGTCACTGGGTCAGGGTGATAGGTAGGTGGAGTGGTAGTACCAGGCCAAGCCACCGATCTACAACCCTGACCCAGTGACCCACACCCCACCCTGGCCCAACTAGCAATCCACCTAACAGCCTGCCTGACCTAATGACCCCCACCCTGACCTAACTACCAGCTTGGTAGTTGGGCCAGGGTGGGGTGGGGTCACTGGGTCAGGGTGATAGGTAGGTGGAGTGGTAGTACCAGGCCAAGCCACTGACCTACAACCCTGACCCAGTGACCCACACCCCACCCTGGCGCAACTAGCAATCCACCTAACAGCCTGCCTGACCTAATGACCCCCACCATGTCCTAACTACCAACTTGGTAGTTGGGCCAGGGTGGGGTGTGGTCACTGGGTCAGGGTGATAGGTATGTGGAGTGGTAGTACCAGGCCAAGCCACCGACCTACAACCCTGACCCAGTGACCCACACCCCACCCTGGCCCAACTAGCAATCCACCTAACAGTCTGCCTGACCTAATGACCCCCACCCTGTCCTAACTACCAACTTGGTAGTTAAGCCAGGGTGGGGTGTAGTCACTGGGTCAGGGTGATAGGTAGGTGGAGTGGTAGTACCAGGCCAAGCCACCGACCTACAACCCTGACCCAGTGAACCACACCCCACCCTGGCCCAACTAGCAATCCACCTACCTTATAGTAAAAAAACAAAAAAAACACAACAATAATACAGTCCCCCCCCCCCCCCCATATTTTTATTCCATTTTTAGAAGTAACAGGCAATGTATCTTTAACATTGCAGTTAAAATACAAATAATAAATTGCCTGTCACTTTTAAAGATAAAATAAATATAAGGGAAGGGGAAAAAAAAAAACAATAATAAAGTAAACAACAGCACATACTTACCTGTCAAATTGACCCCTCCAGCGGTAGCCTTCTGCCCTGGATAGTTGGGCATTCCAATCAATTTTGATTGAAGCCCATGTCCTTCAATCTTGATAGAAGCCCTTGTCCTCATCTTGATTGAAGCCATTGTCCATCCATTCTGGCCCATTGCAAGAGGCCTCCACCTAAAAAATCCGATGCTCTAAAAAAAAAAAAAAACAATCTAATGGAGCTCCTCCTACAAGGAGCTCCCCCCGGCGACTAATTGATTTTTTCCCACGCTCCTCCTTTTATTCTATTTTTGAAGGACTCTGATTGGCTGAAATGTTTTGATTGACATTGATTTCAACCAATCAGAGTCTTTAAAAAATTAGCAAAGCAGGTATGGAAGCCTGTAAGGGCAAAAAAGGTTAGTGTGAACTTATATGTATTACACATATTACAGGGCTATTTATGTGATATACATGTTACAGGATAATATCCTGTAACATGTATAGCAAATAAATAGCACTGTAATATGTATAATAAATAATGTCTAATACAAATACATGAGCAATAATCAAATAATTAATAAAGTACATCAATTAATCAATTAATAAATATCAATTAATATATTTTTTTGTTTTATGTATATTGCTTTATGTGTGTGTGTCTATATATATATATATATATATATATATATATTGATTTATATATTGATTGATTTATATATTGATTGATAGATATATTGATATATATATATATATATATATATATATATATATATATATATATATTGATATATATATATATATATATATATATATTGATATATATATATATATATATATATATATATATATATATTGATTGATTTATATATTGATTGATAGATATATTGATTGATATATATATATATATATTGAGATATATATATTTATATATATATATATATATATATATATATATATATATTGATATATATATATATATATATTGATTGATTTATATATTGATTGATAGATATATTGATTGATAGATATATATATATATATATTGAGATATATATATATATATATTGATATATATATATATATATATATATATATACATATATATATCACATATTATAATTGTCAAACTGCGATTCGTCGTCACGCTTTGCGACAAATCGCAGTTTGACAACAATCTGATCGCAAAGCTGTGCGGCGTCCCCACACACACTGCATTCCCAGCCACGATCTCCTCTCTCATCTTGGTGCTGTCAGTGCCCCCCAGGCCTCCTTCACCATACACACTGCTGACTGCTCTGTCCTTCCCTCCTAACCCCACACACTCACTCTCTCCTTTGTATTATCCCTGTCCCTCGGCAAGCCTTCTCCTCCTCCATACACCCCGCTCTCTCCTTCCCCAGTCACTCTCTCCTCTCACCTCCATGCTGTCACTGTCCCCTCCGCAGACCCTCTTCAGTCACTTCATGTTGATCCGCAGCCCCTATATCCGGATCGGGGTTGGATCGGATCCCTCCGGTCCGGCTCCCCCCTCCTCCATAGAAGGTCACCCGGCTCTTCTTAGCTCGGCTCCCACTCCTTCCTACCCACGGCTGCCCGGCTGCCTGAAAGTGCACCCCCCCCCCCCCCCGGGAGCAGCTACGCCCCCCCTGGACCAGCCACGGGACCAGCCACGCCCCCCCCCGGGACCAGCCGAGGCCGCAGCCGCCATCTTAATAGCAATAATATGAGAGACAGATGGGTAGAGAGAGAGAGATGGGTAGAGAGAGAGAGATGGGTAGAGAGAGAGAGATGGGAAGAGAGAGAGAGATGGGAAGAGAGAGAGAGAGATGGGAAGAGAGAGAGAGAGATGGGGAGAGAGAGAGAGATGGGGAGAGAGAGAGAGATGGGTAGAGAGAGAGATGGGTAGAGAGAGAGATGGGTAGAGAGTGAGAGATGGGGAGAGAGAGAGAGATGGGGAGTGAGAGGGAGATGGGGAGAGAGAGAGATGGGTAGAGAGAGAGATGGGTAGAGAGAGAGATGGGGAGTGAGAGGGAGATGGGGAGAGAGAGAGATGGGGAGAGAGAGAGATGGGGAGTGAGAGGGAGATGGGGAGAGAGAGAGATGGGTAGAGAAAGAGATGGGGAGAGAGAGAGATGGGGAGAGAGAGAGAGAGATGGGTAGAGAGAGAGATGGGTAGAGAGAGAGATGGGGACAGAGAGATGGGGAGAGAGAGAGATGGGGAGAGAGAGAGATAGGTAGAGAAAGAGATGGGGAGAGAGAGAGATGGGGAGAGAGAGAGATGGGGAGAGAGAGAGATGGGGAGAGAGAGAGATGGGGAGATAGAGAGAGATGGGGAGAGAGAGAGAGATGGGGGGAGAGAGAGAGAGAGATGGGGAGAGAGAGAGATGGGGAGATAGAGAGAGATGGGGAGAGAGAGAGAGATGGGGGGAGAGAGAGAGAGAGATGGGGAGAGAGAGAGATGGGGAGAGAGATAGATGGGGAGAGAGAGAGAGATGGGGAGAGAGAGGGAGATGGGGAGAGAGAGAGATGGGTAGAGAGAGAGATGGGGAGAGAGAGAGATGGGGAGAGAGAGAGAGAGAGAGATGGGTAGAGAGAGAGATGGGTAGAGAGAGAGATGGGGAGAGAGAGATGGGGAGAGAGAGAGATGGGGAGAGAGAGAGATAGGTAGAGAGAGAGATGGGTAGAGAGAGAGATGGGGAGAGAGAGAGATGGGGAGAGAGAGAGATGGGGAGAGAGAGATGGGGAGAGAGAGAGAGATGGAGAGAGATAGATGGGGAGAGAGAGAGAGAGATGGGTAGAGAGAGAGATGGGGAGATAGAGAGAGATGGGGAGAGAGAGAGAGATGGGGAGAGAGAGAGAGATGGGGAGAGAGAGAGATGGGGAGAGAGATATATGGGGAGAGAGAGATAGGGAGAGAGAGAGATGGGGATGGAGAGAGATGGGGAGGGAGAGAGAGAGATGGGGAGGGAGAGAGAGACATGGGGAGGGAGAGAGAGAGATGGGGAGGGAGAGAGAGAGATGGGGAGGGAGAGAGAGAGAGATGGGGAGAGAGAGAGATGGGGAGAGAGAGAGATGGGGAGAGAGAGAGAGAGATGGGTAGAGAGAGAGAGATGGGTAGAGAGAGAGAGATGGGGAGAGAGAGAGAGAGATGAGGGAGAGAGAGAGAGATGGGGGGAGAGAGAGAGATGGGGAAGAGAGAGAGATGGGTAGAGAAAGAGATGGGTAGAGAGAGAGATGGGGACAGAGAGATGGGGAGAGAGAGAAATGGGGAGAGAGAGAGATAGGTAGAGAGAGAGATGGGTAGAGAGAGAGATGGGGAGAGAGAGAGATGGGGAGAGAGAGAGATGGGGAGAGAGAGATGGGGAGAGAGAGAGAGATGGAGAGAGATAGATGGGGAGAGAGAGAGAGAGATGGGTTAGAGAGAGAGATGGGGAGATAGAGAGAGATGGGGAGAGAGAGAGAGATGGGGAGAGAGAGAGAGATGGGGAGAGAGAGAGATGGGGAGAGAGATATATGGGGAGAGAGAGATAGGGAGAGAGAGAGATGGGGATGGAGAGAGATGGGGAGGGAGAGAGAGAGATGGGGAGGGAGAGAGAGACATGGGGAGGGAGAGAGAGAGATGGGGAGGGAGAGAGAGAGATGGGGAGGGAGAGAGAGAGATGGGGAGAGAGAGAGATGGGGAGAGAGAGAGATGGGGAGAGAGAGAGAGAGATGGGTAGAGAGAGAGAGATGGGTAGAGAGAGAGAGATGGGGAGAGAGAGAGAGAGATGGGGGAGAGAGAGAGAGATGGGGGGAGAGAGAGAGATGGGGAAGAGAGAGAGAGATGGGGAGAGAGAGAGATGGGGAGTGAGAGGGAGATGGGGAGAGAGAGAGATGGGGAGAGAGAGAGATGGGGAGTGAGAGGGAGATGGGGAGAGAGAGAGATGGGTAGAGAAAGAGATGGGGAGAGAGAGAGATGGGGAGAGAGAGAGAGAGATGGGTAGAGAGAGAGATGGGTAGAGAGAGAGATGGGGACAGAGAGATGGGGAGAGAGAGAGATGGGGAGAGAGAGAGATAGGTAGAGAAAGAGATGGGGAGAGAGAGAGATGGGGAGAGAGAGAGATGGGGAGAGAGAGAGATGGGGAGAGAGAGAGATGGGGAGATAGAGAGAGATGGGGAGAGAGAGAGAGATGGGGGGAGAGAGAGAGAGAGATGGGGAGAGAGAGAGATGGGGAGATAGAGAGAGATGGGGAGAGAGAGAGAGATGGGGGGAGAGAGAGAGAGAGATGGGGAGAGAGAGAGATGGGGAGAGAGATAGATGGGGAGAGAGAGAGAGATGGGGAGAGAGAGGGAGATGGGGAGAGAGAGAGATGGGTAGAGAAAGAGATGGGGAGAGAGAGAGATGGGGAGAGAGAGAGAGAGAGAGATGGGTAGAGAGAGAGATGGGTAGAGAGAGAGATGGGGACAGAGAGATGGGGAGAGAGAGAAATGGGGAGAGAGAGAGATAGGTAGAGAGAGAGATGGGTAGAGAGAGAGATGGGGAG
>CM050167.1:272208566-272453414 GCA_027410445.1 Discoglossus pictus
TAAGGTGCGGTTGGGGCCTATATGGTCACACTTGGTCTTTTAAGGTTTTTAAGGTGCGGTTGGGGCCTATATGGTCACACTTGGTCTTTTAAGGTTTTTTAGGTACGGTTGGGGCCTATATGGTCACACTTTGTCTTTTAAGGTTTTTAAGGTGCGGTTGGGGCCTATATGGTCACACTTGGTTATTTAAGGTTTTTAAGGTGCGGTTGGGGCCTATATGGTCACACTTGGTCTTTTAAGGTTTTTAAGGTACGGTTGGGGCCTATATGGTCACACTTGGTCTTTTAAGGTTTTTAAGGTGCGGTTGGGGCCTATATGGTCACACTTGGTCTTTTAAGGTTTTTTAGGTACGGTTGGGGCCTATATGGTCACACTTTGTCTTTTAAGGTTTTTAAGGTGCGGTTGGGGCCTATATGGTCACACTTGGTTATTTAAGGTTTTTAAGGTGCGGTTGGGGCCTATATGGTCACACTTGGTCTTTTAAGGTTTTTAAGGTGCGGTTGGGACCTATTTGGTCACACTTGGTTATTTAAGGTTTTTAAGGTGCTGTTGGGGCCTATTTGGTCACACTTGGTCTTTTAAGGTTTTTAAGGTGCGGTTGGGGCCTATATGGTCACACTTTGTCTTTTAAGGTTTTTAAGGTGCGGTTGGGGCCTATATGGTCACACTTGGTTATTTAAGGTTTTTAAGGTGCGGTTGGGGCCTATATGGTCACACTTGATCTTTTAAGGTTTTTAAGGTGCAGTTGGGACCTATTTGGTCACACTTGGTTATTTAAGGTTTTTAAGGTGCGGTTGGGGCCTATATGGTCACACTTGGTCTTTTAAGGTTTTTAAGGTATGGTTTTGTTCTTGAATGGTCTGATTGATTTGCTTGATTTCTTTCAACCCCAGGTGCAAACCCTGTGGCAGCAGATTTGTTTGTACTCATTGGTCAACTTACTGAACGTGAATACCCTGAGAAGAAGAGCCGACTAATGGTAAGTGTCACTGCTTTAATTTTTCTGTTAATGCGTATAGGTGCAATTATGATATTGCTGTAGTCTTGTCACATGAGTTTTTTCAATCTATATTGTATACCAATGAATTTAACACATTGTTACTTTACTTCTTGACATTGCTGCATTGCTGATCATGTATTTCAATGGGCTTTACAAGTATAAGGTCATTGGGCGGGGCTTATAAAGGTCATTATGATGTCAGGGGTAGGAGTTATAAAAAGGGATGTGGTTTAAAAAAAGGGGAGGGCCTGCGTTTCACCCTGGCGCACCTCCAACTTGAAAGTTCACCAGCCGCCACTGATATACATTCTTCTGCAGAGCCTTTGGCCTCCTAATTTGATTGTTGCAGGTACGGCAAGCCTTTTGTCATATGAGAAGCTGAAGTTTGCCAGGTCTCCCGAAGGTGGCAGTATTGTGTAGCTTAAAATCATATATCCTGCACGCTATCACTAGGCAACCGCAACTCATACAGTATTGAAACTTATTTTATAAAGCCAAACGCCATACTATTTATAAAGCCTTTTCTTAATAATTAAGAGTTTAAGGCATAATTAAGAGCCCGAGGCACTTTTGGCAACAACTGGCAAAAGGAGTGTTTCTAATGGAAAGAAACAACACACTTATAAATACAGATATTGGTCTGTGTAATTCACAATTTGTACGCAGGGCAGAGCATTTACTCTTTAGAATCCTTCTGATTCAAGATTGAAATTTAATAAGAGATATTGATTATCCTATTGATTCGGATTATTTAGGCTACATTGATGGCATTGATTTTATTTTACTCCTATTATCCTTGGTTTTAACTATATTTTAATCGTCGTTATGAGGTATAAGTACCTAATAAATTGCACATGCATATGTATTTTCCCATACCTTTTTATATATCAGTACTTCAAATTTAATTGTTGCAGGTATGGCAAGCCTTTTGCCATATGAGAAGCTGAAGTTTGCCAGGTGTCCCGAAGGTGGCAGTATTGTGTAGCTTAAAATCATATATCCTGCACGCTATCACTGAGCTTGTAACCCATTCTATCAGTCTCTTATAAAAGTCTGTGCATTTTTCCTGACTTTTGCTCTTCGCTGTTATAATTTATTACATTTAATTATCTTTGTCCCAAAGCACATATACAGCCTCAGCTATTTTATCACTGGTGGTTTCCCTGTGTTTTGGTTGCATGCATGTAATCAGAGTCTTACAAGATGGATCCTGCTACTAGGCTTTGGCGGGAAAGGCCACTCATCTTCTGCTGGGCTTTGACCTTGGCCTTATTCTCCCTAGCTATGGGGACCCAGTCCAGCCAGTGACTGTGCCCGTTTGGTGTTTGTGCCAGTCTCTTTAGCCCTCACTGTCCCCATCAGCCTCTTTGGTTGCTTATGGCTGCACTGTGTCTGGGCTCCCTGTTTTTGGTGGTCCTGTGGTCACTGCTCCCTGCTTATGTGGGTCTCGAGTATTGGGCAGACCCGCTCCCCGGATCCTGCTCACCTCTGCATAGGGGCAGATGCCGTGCACTGCCATCACAAGAGGCCTGATGTAGTAGGCCTCAACTGCGTGGATCCGAATTTCTGTGCAAACTTGGTGATTAAGGTGTCTTTAGATGCCTTGTCGCTTCAGACAGTGAAATATATGTTTTTTATTGGGCGATACCTCCAATTTTAGGTACCTATTGCTATTTATATGTATTGTAACTCCAGTTCCACAAGTCTGTCAGCTCTGCTAGCAGGCCACTCCAATCCATTTTGAATGCATCTGCTAGACTCATCTACCATACTGAACAATCAGTTTCTGCAGCACCTCTCTGTCAGGCACTCCACTGGCTTCCCATAGCCTCTAGAATAAAATTCAAAACCATGACCCTAATATAAAAAGCCCTCCATAATAGTGCACCCTTCTACATCACTTCTCTCATCCCAAAATACACTCTCAACCGCCTCTTCGCTCTGCTAATGACCTTCTTCTCTCCTCCTCTCTCATCCCCTCCTCTCACTCCTGTTTTCAAGGCTTTTGTCGTACTGCCCCTATTCTTTGGAACTCCTTACCTCTCTCCACCAGACTATCTTCAGCCTCAAATCCTTCAAAATCTCTTTAAAAACACATTTATAAAAAAAAAAGCCTATCATCTTTAGCCTGTTCATTCACTATGGATCTATCACTCTCCTGTACCTCACCCACACCCTTTAGAATGTAAGTTTGCAAGTTTTCAATCTTGTGAGGTGCTTTAGGGAAAGCACTATATACTGTATGTCTGATTTAAAGCTCAATAACAGGGTCTTGTTTATACTTGTACCTAACCCCTGTATAGCGCTGCTAGGATAATAATAATAATTGCTAAATTTAAAAAAAGTAAGGAACTGGAGAACTGGAATTAATTGAAATAAATAAAAAACTAAGTAAATGATGAAAAACATTAGAAACGTGGAAAAAGGATTTATTATTATTATATTGTCATTAACACCCAGTAGTTAATTGAACTGTTTTGCCATACTGAATCATGGCATATCTAGCAAAACCATATTACAAAGAGAATAAAAAGTCAATTTAAAGCAAAGGATTATAAATATAAATATATCTGGCAATTTTATAGAAAGCAAAAACATAGATGAATACAATTATGATAAGCAAAGAGGAGAACAATTAATATAAACAGAAATTCAGTTGGTAGTAGAAATTATAATTTGGACATTTAAATCTACATTCTACCCATCTGTAAACTCTAACGCATCAACAGAAAAAATAATAAAAATGGTTTAGAGACATTTAAACGAACTGGTAATATCAAACAAATATAAGCATAGTCAGCGCAATATAACATCTAATTAAATAATTACCTTTACAGAGTTACAAAATAATAAAAGATAAAAGATTTGTTAAAAGATCAGTTAATGGTGTAAATAAATATATATTTATGAAGATTGAGGTAGCCGTGAGTGTCCAGTAAAGAGTGTTTCAGCATATAGTGATACCTTTTGTATTGGACAAAC
This sequence comes from Discoglossus pictus, assembly GCA_027410445.1. Lineage (NCBI taxonomy): Eukaryota > Metazoa > Chordata > Amphibia > Anura > Alytidae > Discoglossus > Discoglossus pictus. The sequence continues at coordinate 272,212,549 of CM050167.1, forward strand.
TTATTCGTAATATCGTGACAAGCTTTCGAGAGATAAACCTCTCTTTATCAAGTCAAAAAGCAATACTGATAAAAAATATGTGTAGGAGTAGGAAAGTGGATGGAAAAAAAAGAGGAAAAAGAAAATAAAATATGGAGAAAAATCTATTGGGCAGAGATAAGAAACACAGACCAGCGATGTAAATAATGTCCTGATAGATCAGGACATCTGTAGATCAGGTTTTAGATAAGAACACAGCAAAGCCATAATTTAGAGACATAAATTCCCCTACAGAAAAGCATCAATTGAACAGGGGGCCCTGTGGAATGTAAATTATAAAACATGTGGATAGTGGGATAGAAAACTTAAATCAATACAGTATTTAGTCCTGTGTCCTTTGTATTAAAAAATTGAATCATTTTCAATTTGAAGGTTTTTGCTGTTGGTATAGTTTTGAATTTGTCTATGAGTATTTTGATTTTCAGGTTTTGGATGGAGTTGTTATTCTGGGTGAAATGGTGCCCAAATGTGCAGTTTGATGGAAAACCTGTTCATCCTCAAATGTAATTTTTGACTGGTTTCCCCAATGTAACAGATCCTTTCAGTACATTGTATTATGTAGACTACATTGGATGATGTGCATGTATATAACCCTCTGATGTTATATGTCTTGTTATTGTGTGTAGCTGTGTCCTCTTTGCAGATATGTTGACATAGTTTGCAGTAATTTTATTGCAAGGTTTGTTGTCATTTTCTCTGTTAAATTGTTCATTGGCCAATCTTCTGTTCACCAATTTTGTCTTAAATGTGGTCTTGTCCGCAAACCATACAGATACTACTGTTACATTGGTGATCTGTTCATCATATAGACAGAATGGGAAAAAACTCTAAGACTTCCACAATCCGATCAATACCTCCCACAATTCGTTCAATACCTTCCACCCACTTGGATTACTCCACAGAACAGGTCAACTTTCTGGACACTACCATTTCCATCACAAATGGCACACTTAACCCATCTGTGTATAGGAAACCTACAGACTGATGAATCTAAGGGGAGGTAAGAAATATATCTTTAGAACATTACAGTCATTTGTGGTGTTAAACTTTATAGTGCTGTCTCCTATGTTAGAGATTGGACACTTTATGTGGGTTGCCTAGATTACTGAATGCCTTTTTAACCCTATGATGGGATTGAGGAATCTTAAGTTTAGGTGTATATTTCAGGTCACAACTTATATGCAATACTGCTTTCACACATTGTAAATCGTTAAATTTAATTGCCAGATTTTTATTAACGTAATTATTACATGCTTAATAAAGTTATTTTTACTTTTTGTAATGAAGCTCTTCTCCCCCTTTTTTTGTTATATGAGGAAATTTAATAGAGATGTGGAACCCTGTGTATAATTGTGGATTGCTAGTCTGAACATAAGTATTTGCCCTTGGTTCTTATTAAAATTACCACAAATAAATAAATTAGTAATGCAAACTAAATGGCACTCGGGTCCTCTAAATAATATTATACCTGGCTCTATTTCTATATATAACCCTGACTAGATTAATCTGAACCCTTCAATTCAGATGTATATTTCATTTGCCTTTGAGCTTCATTTTGAAGTGTGACTGGGTGAATAGTTACCTATCCACGAGCTCCTCTCCTTCCTCCAGTCACTATCTCTTCCCTCCCCTAAGGTCAATAAGCAGAAACTTTTCGGTAAGTCCTACTCTCACATCCTCTCTCTTTCATTGCTTATTTTATTGGCTGCTGGAGATATATCTCCTAACCCAGGCCCCTCATCCATTCCTACCTTCTATCAGTCACGCTCAGCCCACAGGGCAACAAACACCAGAAACCCTCATAACTTAATACCCATCATCTGTAACAAATCCTCCACTTTGCCCTTCTCATGTGCCCTCTGGAATGCCAGGTCTGTTTGCAACAAACTCCCTTACATTCATGACCTATTCATCTCCAACTCCCTCAACCTTTTAGCTATAACTGAAACCTGGCTCTCTCCATCTGACACTGCCTCCACTGCTGCACTATCATACAGTGGCTTACATTTCAGTCACACACCTAGACCTGGGAATAAGCAAGGTGGGGGTGTGGGCATATTACTTTCCTCCCGTTGCTCATTCAATTGCATTCCCCCAGTTCCCTCTCTCCAGTTCTCTTCCTTCGAAGTTCACACTATCCGTCTCTTTTCACCCATCTCTCTGCGAGTGGCTGTCATCTATCGCCCGCCTGGTCCAGCCTCTCAATTTCTGGATCATTTTGCCGCCTGGCTCCCTCACTTTCTCTCCTCTAACATACCCTCACTCATTCTTGGTGATTTCAACATTGCCACTGACACTCCCACTTCTCCCACAGCCACAAAACTACCTGCACTTAACTCTTCCCTTGGCCTCTCACAGTGGATAGAATCCCCTACCCACCAGGATGGACACTCCCTGGACCTAATTTTCTCTAATCACTGCTCTATCTACAATCTTGCAATCTCCCCACTCCCTCTTTCTGACCACCATGTCCTAACCTAAAGCCTCATTACCCCTTCCAATCTCTACCCTTTATCACACCCAACTACCAGAACCCACAGAAACCTGCAGACACTTAACTCACAACACCTTTCCAATTTACTGCAACCCCTTCTCAGTCCTCTCACTACCCTCACTTACCCTGATATTGCTACCACACAATACAATTTGACTCTAAATTCCACCCTGGACTCTCTAGCCCCCATAACCACAGGCAGACGCCCCCCCTCTCATCTACAACCATGGCACACTTCACAAACACGCTACATCCAGAAGTGCTCCCGTAGCGCTGAACGACTATGGAGGAAATCTCGCTCCTCATCAGACTTCCTTCATTACAAGTTTATCCTACGCTCCTATCACTATGCCCTCAATCTTGCCAAACAGAGCTACTTCTCATCATTAATATCAAATTTGGCCTCCAACCCCAAACATTTGTTCTCCACTTTTAACACTCTCCTCTGCCCTCCCCCACTTCCCGCCCCTTCCTCTCTTACAGCTGAAGATTTTGCTAGATACTTTAATAGTAAAATTGAAAATATTCATAATGAACTCTCCTCTCAACGCGGCCATATCACACCTTCTCCTCAAAAAACAAACAGCAGTCTGCCTTCACCCTTTCCCAAACCTATAGCCACTATAAACTCCTTTAACCCTGTAACTGAGGATGAAGTTGCCAACCTCTCGTCTCACAACTTGTCCACATGATCCTATTCCATCACAGCTGATCCCCCCCTCTCTACCACACTTATCCCAGCTCTCACACATCTATTCAACCTTTCCTTAGACACTGGCAAGTTTCCATCACCTTTGAAACAAGCCACAATTACACCCATTCTTAAGAAACCCACATCTGATCCAGCTTCTCCATCTAATTACCACCCTATCTCTCTACTTCCCTTGGCTTCTAAACTACTTGTGCGTGTCGTCTACACTCGCCTTACACAATTCATTTCCTCCAACTCCCTTCCAGTCTGGCTTCCGGCCCCAACACTTTACAGAGACAGCTCTCACAAAAGTTACTAATGACCCGCTCAACGCCAAATCAAAGGGTCATTTCTCTATCCTAATTCTCCTGGATCTCTCTGCTGCCTTTGACACAGTTGATCATCCTCTTCCTATCCAAATTCTCCACTCTCTTGGCATCCGTGACACTGCTCTCTCTTGGTTCACATCTTATCTAGAAAATCGAACATTTAGTGTCTCCTTCTCTGGCACCTCTTCATCTCCTCGCCCTCTAACTGTCGGTGCACCCCAAGGCTCAATCCTAGGCCCCCTCCTTTTCTCCATCTATACATCCTCCCTTGGTGCCCTTATACAATCTTTTGGATTTCAGTATCATCTATATGCTGATGACACCCAAATCTACATCTCTGCACCTGAACTATCCCCCTCTCTGCTAGCTCATGTTGCCAATTGCCTCTCGAGCATATACTCATGGATGTCTGCCCGTCAACTCAAACTCAACATGTCTAAGACAGAGCTCCTTATCTTTCCACCCTCTACTACAGCTTTCACTCTGCAAATATCTCTCACTGTTGACAATGCCATCATCACTCCCACCTCTCAGGCCCGCTGTCTTGGGGTCCTACTGGACCCTTCCCTCTCTTTCATTCCCACATCCAATCACTCACAAAATCTTGTCACTTACACCTAAAAAACACATCCAAAATATGCCACTACCTCACACAAGACACAACTAAAGTTCTTATTTACGCTCTCATCCTATCTCGCCTCAATTACTGCAACACTCTTCTTGCTGGCCTTCCTATCAACCGTCTGTCTCCACTCCAATCCATTTTGAATGCATCCGCTAGACTCATCTACCATACTAAACGATCAGTGTCTGCAGCACCTCTCTGTCAGGCACTCCACTGGCTTCCCATAGCGTCTAGAATACAATTCAAAATCATGACCCTAACATATAAAGCCCTCCACAATAGTGCACCCTTTTACATCTCTGCTCTCATCCCAAAATACACTCCCACCCGCCCTCTTCGCTCTGCTAATGACCTTCTTCTCTTCTCCTCTCTCATCACCTCCTCTCACTCCCGTCTTCAAGACTTTTCACGTGCTGCCCCTATTCTTTGGAACTCTTTACCTCGCACCACCAGACTATCTTCCTGCCTCAGATCCTTCAAAATCTCTTTAAAAACACATCTATTCAAAAAAGCCTATCATCTTTAGCCTCTTCATTCACTATGCATCTCTCACTCTCCTGTACCTCACCCATACCCTTTAGAATGTAAGTTTGCGAGTTTTAATCTTGTGAGGTGCTTTAGGTAAAGCACAGTGTATATCAGATTGAAAGCTCAATAACAGGGTCTTCCATTATTTTCATTGTGGTGTATTGTTTATACTTGTACCTAACCCCTGTATTGCGCTGCGGAATATGTTGGCGCGTTATAAATAAAGGATAATAATAATAATAATAAATAATAATAACCTCTTTTTCGTTATTAAATTTCAACCCTAGTGGTGACCTGAAACCGGATATTATTATTATTATTAGGTCTGTACGATCCACAATATTATTAGCATTGTGGGGGGCATTTGCAAGTTTTAATAGATATGTCATCATAGGCAGCATGAGGCCGGAAACAGAGGACTGACTAACAATGATGCTGGATAAATGGGGCAGTTGAACGCAACTGGTAGATCAATAGTTAGTACAGGCCTGTCATTGGATCGTCCCATAGACCATTTAAGAAACAGGCTGTTATAGGCACAGGGACATGGCCATATATGGACAGATCCTGGAAAGTCCCACAACATTTCTGGTGTGCAAGTTGCAAAATGTATACAATAATGAACATGTGATAGTTTGTGATGGTCTTACGGTATCAATTAATTATTATTTAAACATTTCAGATAGTTAAGGCCCACCAGTGTCATAAAGTATTAACTCAAAAAAGTCAATAATCATATTGTTCACCCATGTTTTACAAAATAGGGATGATAACATTTAAATAAGTGATCACATATATAATTTTCGTACTTCCAGTTGTCGTCACGCTTTGCGAGGCGAGCAGTTGAGGCATGCAGGACTTAGGCTGCAATGAGCGCCAAAGGAGCTCATTGCACTGCAAGCCTCGCGAAGTGCACATTGCAGGGACAGAGAGTCTGCAGGACTCAGCGCGTAGCACTTTGCCACTGTCCGTGAGGCACGCAATACTTTCCGGCACGCAATAATTTACGACTTTAACGGTAGAACCACCAAACTCGAAAGACCACCAAAGAACAGTAAATACTCACACACAGCACAGGGGGAGAGCCAGGGAGTCTGTGAGTGATATTGCAAGTTAATTTGAAGGCATATTTGCCATTTTTCAGACATCGAAAATCAGCTAGGCGAGAAAAAATATGACGGCTGAGAAAATGTAAACGGATGAAAACAAGGCCGAAGGCAGTAAAAACTATGCTGAAGCCAGTAATACTTAGCGCTAGAAAGTAAACACGATCACAAAGCCAGTAACACTTAGCCAAATAACGCAAGCATGCAAAACTGCAGCATACACACAGAAGAGAAAGACACAGGGGAGGGAGAGCGGGATGAGGGTGAAAAGAGACACAGGGCTGAGAGACGGACAAAAAACAGACACAGGGAGGGTGGGAGAATAAGAAAAAACAAAAGACCCAAAGCAATGAGAGAGGGGGAAACAGACACAGGGGTCAGAGACTGGGGAGAGGCTCACGATGAGTGCCAAAGGGTAACATTGAGAACCACAAAAGTTGTGGGTTGCAAAGGCAATAAGCGGCGAAGGCCCGTACAGTAGACGGAGGGAGAGGCACTCAGTGCAGGGTGCGCGATGAACACTGAAGGTACAGCATTCACAGGCCTGCAAAGTACACAGGGAAGAGCCTCGCAATGAGCGCCAAAGCCATAGCCTTGCATTGTGTGGCAAACAGGATTGCCTGGCTTTTTCTGATGGCCAAGTCGTTAGTTGGATATATTAAGCCATGTGATCACTTGTAAACCACACTTGTGTTGCTGGAATGTTATGGAATCATACAGTGTTTGAAGGGATGTCTAGACAAAGCAGGGGTGGGCAAGTTCAGTCCTGGAGGGCCACATACATACGCCAGTGAGTCAATCACTTATTCAGTCATTGACTCACCTGTGCACAGAAAGGATATCTTGTTTGTGGCCCTCCAGGCTCGAACTTGGCCACCCATGTTATACAGGATTATGAGCAAATACTGAAAATTAATAGAGAAGTAATTATTATGCATGTTGATGTCAAAAATCGGCTGACATGAGAACCACACAAAAACATGTTTAATGGTACAACAGTATAATTTTTTATTGTATTCTCAAAGTGCAGTCATAAACATATCTGACCTTGCATTAATATCATGGGTGTGGTGTGGGCAGATCCAAAAGGACAAGAGGCTAGAAAAATGGCAAAATCTAAAGGGGTCAACATAACACTGTATAATAATAATAATAGCAACTACTAGGGTCATATGTGCTCATTGCACCTCAGTAACCATAATCAGATGAAGAGAAAGGCTCATCATATAACACTCCATATAATTACTGTATTATTATTATTATTATAAATTGTTATTTGTAATGTGCCAACATATTCATTAGCAATGTACAGTGAAGAAGGGAAAATACAACATTAATAAACTGTAGAAGATGGAGGGCAGTGTTTTGAGCTTAAAATCTTTGTAGAAAGTGTTTTTTTCCAAAAGCACCATACAACATTAGAAACATGGTAGTTACAATCTAAAGGGAATGGAAGAAGCAAAAACCTGGGGAAGAAGGTCAGGAAGGAAGGTCAGGAAGGAAGTGAAGGTTAGCTTAGGTAGAAAGATATGCAAAGTTAGAATTGTTTTTTTATTTAATGGGTCATTTGAGTCATTTGAGGTGAATGGCTTTAGTATGCAGTGTATTATCTGCCCCTATTGGCCAGAAAATATAACCTGCAAATGGGAAAGTCAGGTGAGTAGAGTGCTATATAGCTGCAACAGTTTGAGATGGGTGGGAGGGAAGTGGTATCTTGATTCAGGTAGAAGTTTGGCAAGAGTTATAGGCGGGAGAAAAGTAGTGATAGGTATGAAAGTAAGAGGAAGTTAGTGAGTGAATCTAGAAAGAAACCATTGCAGTAGAAGAGACCAGAGGCAGTGGTAGGGGATGGAGCTGTGTCCTGCACCTTAGCTGAGAAAAGTAGTTCCAGATCAGGCTGTTATTAATAAGAATACTGCATGCTTGATAATTGCAATACAAAGCTAGAAGATTTAAAAAACAGTACTTGATCCCAAACCATCCTAGGTTTGAGGTATTCCTAAATCAACTACTTCATATCTTTTCTAACCAAAATGTATACTCCATTCTGCCTCAAACTCTGGAAGAAATCCTGGAAAAGGAGCAAGCGCTCATAGAGCTCTAGGTACACTGACAAGGCAAGATCAATCCAAAGATACCATAATTTTATTTCCTCTAGACTTTCTTCAGACTACTAGGAATATGGCAGTGATTACTGACCCAGATGTAGCACATCTTCAGATATATGATGAAATTACTCCAATGTCCTTGCCAAATGTAGAGCATTGTCTATACTTACAAAGCAAGAGATCAGATATAGGTGGGGTTTTCTTTTTTGTCTTTCCTTTCATTATCAAAACCAACTGCATTCTATACAAAGCCTGGAGGAAGGCGGGAACTGCTACTACAACTTAACTCAATTGTTTCTTCAGACCGACAAGATCATAGGAGTGATGACCCATCCTCCAAATCTTCCTGACAAGACTCCCTCTTCATGTGGCAGAGATGCCCCTCCTCATGTTCTCTACTATCTCTGAAACTTGTAGGTCATGGGACACTTTTTCAAAAACGTGGACTCCAGAACGCTTTTTGTCTTATCATTCTTGAATCAGTTTGAATTTATAGATTGTTTTTCATTATTTTACTTTAAATCTAAAAATGTTATGGCATGGGTGGTTCCTCTGTTTTTTTTTTCTTCCTTACTCCTGCCTTTTTGATAGTACTATGTAATTTCTTGTTTAGTTCATTGATCTCTCGTTAGTGCTGCGTCTAGAGACTCTCTTTTTATCTTCTTTTGTACCTCCTCTTCAGGAGGGATAAAAAAGGCATTTTCTTTTCTTTTTTTGTTTTGTCTTTTATGCCCTCAGCCATAGTTAATAGTTAATGTTAAACTATGTATGTGCATTTGATGTAACTTATTATGTTTGGCTGTGTTCTCATTCTAAACTACGCATGTACATTTCACAATGTGTTATTGTGTTAATTTTTATTAGTCTTACGTTTCAGACACATTCTACAACCCTGCCAACCGTGCCTTGTTTTGGACTGGTATGCGCTGGGGCCCCAACTCCTATTTTAGTCATTTCGACCCCTCTTCCTTTTTTTAGGAAGAAATCTGAAAATGTTCTCACTTTACCAGGTACATAATAATACACCCAATCTACACATTTCTTATACACTATATAAACAGTTTAAGTCCCCCTTTAAGAGGAGAAAAGCTCTTATAATTGTTATTTTATAACACTCACTATCGATCCCGATCATTCTTTCAGAAAACCTATTTTGTTAAACATAAAGTCCCGAAATTCATACATAAATTGTATCCAATTTTTTATATTACAGGACAGCCACCATCTTATTACGCAGAGACTTCCCCGTTAAGGTAGACCAAAAATACATTAAACCAGAGGGAAACTTTGTTATTATAACTGGTCACATTTTATACACCAAACTCTCACTTATATCTTTATATTCTCCTACAACTTTACCACATGATACACAATTATGTTTATTGGAACTTATGGAGACAGTAGTTATTGGTAAGATAATAATTGGAGGGAATCTAAATTTAGTTCTGAACTCCAAATTAGATTGTTCTTCATCACATCTAGAACATAGGCACTCACAAAAATTTCATCAGATTATAACACCTTGTGGATGTCTTGATGACTCCTCATTTATCAGACAGACAATATACCTTTTATTCCTCCACCCACCACACTTACTCCAGAATAGACACTATCTTGATTCCTCTCTTTCAGACTATAAGGTCCATACATTATCAAGATTTTTATCAACTGAACTTCTCAACCAATTTTACCTAGATTTTTGAGAATTAATGAATCTTTACTTACTGACCAGTGAATCATGGTAGATATTGAGAGATATAATTATATTTCAATAAGATCAATATCCCTAACATAAGGCGGGTCTGGATTGCAAACAAGGGGCTCTTGTCTCAAATTAGCAGTTAATCATAAGAAACAAGTAAAACATTTTACAGTTAAAATTACAACACTTACAAACACAAATTGACTTCACTGAATCCATTGAATCCACACTTCAATTCCAACAAGGTCCATACAAAAATCGGCCTAATTCTTAATAATCATACTGAGAAACTTTATATTGGTTACAAAGTCTGACTCCCTTTTGGCTCACAGGTTATGGTTTAAAATCACACAATCTAAAATATAACAATTGAAAACCCACTCAGGGTCTTTGCTCAATAGCCCCATTAAAATACAACAGCTTTTACATGCTTTTTATTCAGAAGCACCACAGAAGTGTTCTTTTCTCAACTTCTGCAAGTTACCCTCTTTCTGAGAATGGACTTGAAATCCTACAATAGAAGAGGTCAAAGCAACAACCCAAAGCTTAAAATTAGGTGAATGTCTGGGTTCAGATAACCTAACCAATCTATACTATAAAATAATTCTACAATATCTTGGCAACTAACCAACCTCTAAAATGATATACTGAATGAGCACTTGATACAACACAAAATGAATCATACTGACATTATTTTTCTTCCTAAACACTGCAAGGACCCCTTGGAAGTGACCAATATCCCTAATTAATGGGGACACTAACAATTTAGCTAAATTATTGACCAATAGGATGACTCAATTTCTTTCATGAGTCATCCACAAAGACTAAGGGCCTCATTCAAATGCGATTTGGCTAATTGAATAGGGCTCTATATAAGCACATAGCATATTTTGTTACAGATGTTTTAGTTAGTGAACATCTATCCAAAAGCAAGGTCTTCACTATCTAAAAACTTCTGTAAAAAATATATGCTATGTTTCCTTTATAGAGCCCTATTCAATTGGCCAAATCACATTTGAATGCGGCCCCTAGTAGGGTTTTTACCCTACAGACAGGCAATGGGTAAAGTTAAGCGAGTTGTCAATATATTCCATTAGATTCATAACATGAAGATTCCTGCTTGTTTTTTAGTTTTTGACATAGAGAACGTCGTTGAAGGTGGCACTACCTATATGATGTCCTTAAGAAATTGGGAATTAAAGGGTAGTTTGTAAACTTGAAACACATTTACTACTGGAAACCCAGAGATACCCTGAAGTTACCTGGCAATCTACCCCCTCCTATCCAAGTACAGTGTCCGACCCCCTCCTATTCAAATACAGTGTCCTCTCTCACCCTTGTTCTTGGCCCTGGCAATTGGACTTCTTGCCCAAATCAAAATAGATAATTGTGACATTAATAAGGAACAGATAATTATATATAAATGTTATTTGTTCGCTGATGATCTACTTTGCACTTTTACTAAGCCACTTACCTCAATCCTTAATCTCATGAATACATATAATGCCTTTGAACAGCTCTCTGGCTTAAAAGTAAATAAAGATACACTGTTGTTATGCTACTGCAACTTAACTTTAATTTACTTGGCCCAAATCATCTATAAAGTATCTAGTAGTCAATCTTACTTTTCATTGGAGTGATCTATATTAAGTCAATTATCTCCCTATGTAAAAATACTTACTTTCAGATTTACAGACCTGGTCACGATACCAAATTTTCTGGACAGGGTACATTAACTTCATTTACATGAAATAACTCACTTGTCATTTGTATTTACTTCCCCATTAACCATCCCCACTTTAACATTCTAAATACTGACATAATCATACCGCCAGGAGGGTTAACTAAATTTACTTTGCATAATTGGTCCTGGTCCTTCCAATCTTTCCCTATCCTCATTTTATATTAGGTATGAAAGAAAGGTGCATGCTTTGGTGTAGAGGAAACAAACTTACTGGACTTCACCACTTTATGACTTGTTACTGAATACATATTAACTTATGAAATCTTGCAGGATACATATAATATTCCTCTACAGGAACACTTTAGTTTTTCTTGGCTCGCAAGTGGAGGTCGCAAGTTATTTTGCTATTCAATTGACTTCCGTTTGCGGGCTCCGATCGAGTTACTTGAGTTGAGCTGCGATTCATTGCGATTTGTCAAATTGCAAGTTAATGAACTCCAAGCCTGTGATCTTTCGCAGCCACAAGAGTCCCGAATGCTAAAATCGCAAACCATTATGTAATTGCTCCAATTCCCCCTTTCTAACCACTCCGTCAAGCCCGCAAATGGCAAAATTCAAACCACAAGTTACTGGTTCCAATGAGGTCTCGCAAGGGCTTGGAAAGCCCTTGTGTATGCTCCCCCTAAATGTCCCCACTGCTCCTAACCCCCCACTCTTAAACTAAACCCCCATGATGCAGTGATCCTGATCGGGACCACCACAGGGTCCCCACATTAACCCCATGATGCAGGGGTCCTGATCGAGAGCCCCGGAGGGTGCCCCAATTAACCCCATGATGCAGGGGTCCCGCAGGGTCCCCACATTAATCCCTTTTTTTCAATGTTTATATGCTGAGGGGGTTCCGATCGGGACCCCCACAGCAAGGGATTAATGTGGGGACCCTGCGGTGGTCCTGATCGGGACAGCTGTATCATGGGGTTTTATTTGATGGTGTGCGAGTCTGATCACATATAGGAGCCTGAATCACTGACGGGCTCCATTCCTATTGGAAGTTTCTGTGTAGGGAGTTACTGGCTTGCTTAATTAATTATGTTCAGGTCTTGAACTGCTACCTAGGACGGCTTGGTTTCCGCTATCGGACCATAACTTGGTCCTTGCCTAATTGAATAGCATCGCTATAGTAGAGCAATGGGAGCATGCAACTAAATCTCAGTCATTTGGCGTTTGCAATCGAGTTGCAAACGCTCAATGAGTCTCAGTTATAGATCCCAGCCATATTATCTTTATGTTCTATATGGATATTTGTATATGTTTCAGCAAATATACAAATAGCTCAGTAGTAAAGCTGCTTCCTATGGAGTTTTTTGTTTTATTAAAAAATCAGAAATATGTTATTTAAGTTATATAATAAAGCAAAGGTTAATATGAAGCAACTGTCTATCATGTGGTACATTATAACTAATCAACTAATAATTTGATGTTATTATATATATTTATATAAATATATATATATATACATATATATATATATACACCCCTTCTTCCACAGCCTTGTCGTGGTGAAAGGGAGTGTGTACTTCAATGACACTGTGAGCTATACCATGCAGGGTAGCCCAAAATAAGCAGGTCTTAGCAGAGAGGTCAGACAAATCCAGGTCCGCTGCAGAAGGAACTGTCAACCCACTCCTCTATCTTTGCCAAGATAACCTTATGGATAAGCACGGCCAGAGACATAACAATATATGTGCCTAGTGTGTTGTGGTCCGTAGGGTCATGGAGAGTTGGATACGACTGAACGAATGAACGAATAAACAGCAACATATACATACATATATAAATATATATAGACATATATAAACTTGTATGCATTTCAAACAATTACTTCACATAATTATTCAAATAATTATCTTAAAATCAACACAACCTTTGCTTTTGGCCTTTCACCTTTGCTTTATTACATAACCTAAATAAAATATTTCTGTTTTTTAAGCAATAACACATATATAGGCTTATGGAGACTTAGACTAGGGACCCTAAACTCCATAATCTGAAGTTTAGCTTGTTATGGTATTTTTAGAGTTAAGCCACTAGCTGCTGGAATTCAATCGAGTAATTACATATGACATTGCCACTGATTAAAAGGCTTTTTACCTGATTCTAACTAATATTTATTGCAGCAGAGTGGTGCAAAGCTCATTAGTCATTGAGGCAGAGGCAATATACTGAAAACCCCTGACTTCAAATGATTACACCTCCATGAATTCAGCATCAGTTTTTAAATGAAAAACACTTTTTCCATATACTTTTTCATTCTCTGTTTGATGGTAAAGAGCACATAAGACTTCAGTGACTCTTTAATGGATAGAGACTTCAAGATATGTGTTATATTACTTATACATTATCTCAAAGGGTTGATCCCACAACTCAGGACTTTAACTTCAACATGGGAACTTTTCCTTCTTGGCTGGACATTTTTTTGGCAACTGAGAACTTGGATGGTTCAATCAGAAAACCGAACCAATGACAGTAAAGGTTAAATCCTGATCTCTAATTGAGGAAGCACTTAACTTCTTTCCATAGCCAATCTTTTGTTAATTGCTGCTTAAATAAAACACATCTGAAAACTATGCAACTGTTGCACATGGTAACAGAGCATTTGATTGCATGCCAAAGACACAGATGAAGAAAACAATATGCTGTTTTGGTTCCCAAGAAAGGATTCTCTGGTCAATAAGATGCTTACAGTATTGTTGCAAATCACTGTATTTCTGTCTTTCTGCTTATGTGTAAACTATTTTGTATCATTTTACAAAACTAATCTACTATACCTGTAATTTGAATAAACCTGTTTGGGAGATTGTTTTCAGGGGCACTTTAGTTCTGGTGAATTTTCTAATTTTCATTAAAGTCCCAGTAAAGTCTCATACTTATAACATGCTTTGTAGGCTGATTTTTTCTTACATGTAAACTTGCTTTAGAAAAACAACCCATATTATTTGCTCCAAGTACATTTTCTTTCAAAAGGTGCATATACTATGGGCCTCATTCAATTTGTGGTTGTTATTTGCAAGTACATTCCTGATTTGCTACTATTGAGCTACTTGCTCTAGTAGCTCTACTTTGCTTCGCTATACAATTGGCCAGGGCAGCAAGTCAGTCCCCCTTCCCGATAATTGAAAACCCTGCCATCGGAAGTAGCAATGAACATGAAGCCTGTAACTCCCACTATCGAAACAGCCAATGGAAACAGAGATCGTCATCATGACATCCATGTTTCCAACCTTCAAGCCCATGGGAGTTGGTAAAATGCAGCCTGCAACCATGTGTCTCCACATTACCCCCATGATACTACCCTACACTACACTATTAGCCCCCCAATAAACCAATAAATCTAAACCAACCCCCCCTAAGTAATGAACCCGCCCTTCAACTAATGAACCCCCCTCTAACTAGTGAACCCCCCTCTAACTAATAAACCCCCCTCCTCCCTATCCTATTAACCCCCCTCTACCCTAGCCTATTAACCCCTACATTACCTACCTAACCCCCTATTAAACCTCCCAACACCCCACTAATTACAAAAAAAATAAAGCCCCACTAATTACAAAAAATAAAAAAACTAGATTACAGAAAATAAAAAATAGAACATTACATGAAATAAAAAAGCACTGTTTTTTTGGAGGGGCCCTACTGCTGAAGACTTTAAGGAGGACGGGGGCATCGCTGGATGGGCATTTGGGACAGGTAAGTGTACTATTTAGAATGTATTGTGTTATATGTTGTATGTATTTATTTATTAATTGTAATGTTTATTCTATTTGTAGGGGTGCAGGACCTGTGGACATCTATGGATGGGCCCTTGTCTAGGGACGAAACAGAGAAAACCATCGTCACTGGAGGGGCATTTTGGCAAGTTTAGTGGTATAATTTAAACATTATTTTATTTCTAGGTGTGGGTTTTGGTTTTAATGTGATAGGGATGTGTTTATTTTTGGATGTAGTTTTTTCATTTTATGTAAGTAGTTTTTTTTTCTGTAAATAGTGGGATGTTTATATTTTCTGTAATGTTCTTTTTTATTTTCTGTAATCTATGAGGTGGGAAAAAAGTACTTAATCCCCTGCTGATTTTGAACGTTTGTCCACTGATAAAGAAATGATTAGTCTATATTTTTAATGGTAGGTGTATTTTAACAGTGAGAGACAGACTAACAAAAAAAACAAACAAGAAAAATGCATGTCAAAAAAGTTGTAAACTGATTTGCAGGTCAGTGAAGGAAATAAGTATTTTATCCCCTATCAATCAGCAACATTTCTGGGTCCCAGGTGTCTTTTATATAGATAAAGAGCTAAGATTAGGAGCACTCTCTTAAAGGGAGTGCTCCTAATCTCACCTCGTTACCTGTATAAAAGACATCTGTCCACAAAAGCAATCAATCAATGAGATTCTAAACTCTCCACCATGGCCAAGACCAAAGAGTTGTCCAAGGATGTCAGGGACAAGATTGTAGACCTACACAAGGCTGGAATGGGCACAAGACCATCGCCAAGTAGCTTGTTGTGAAGGTGACAACAGTTGGTGCGATTATTCGCAAATGGAAGAAACACAAACTAATTTCCAGTCTCCATCGGTCTGGTGCTCCATGCAAGATCTCACCTTGTGGAGTTTCAATGACCATGAGAATGGTGAGGAATCAACCCAGAAATACACGGGAGGATCTTGTTAATGATCTCAAGGCAGCTGGGACCATAGTCACCAAGAAAACAATTGGTAACACACTACGCCGTGAAGGACTGAAATCCTGCAGCTTCCGCATGGTCCCTCTGCTCAAGAAAGCACATGTACAGGCCCGTCTGAAGTTTGCCAATGAACATCTGAATGATTCAGACTAGAACTGGGTGAAAGTGTTGTGGTCAGATGAGACCAAAATCGAGCTCTCTAGCATCAACTCAACTTGCCTTGTTTGGAGGAGGAGGACTGCTGCCTATAACCCCAAGAACACCATCCCCACCATCAAACATGGAGGCGGAAACATTATGCTTTGAGGTGTTTTTCTGCTAAGGGGACAGGACAACTGCACCGCATCAAAGGGACGATGGACAGGGCCATGTACCATCAAATCTTGGGTGAGAATCTCCTTCCCTCAGCAAGGGCATAGAAAATGGGTCGTGGATGGGTATTCCAATGACCCAAAAAACACAGCCAAGGCAATAAAGGAGTAGCTCAAGAAGAAGCACATTAAGGTCCTGAAGTGGTCTAGCCAGTCTCAGACCTTAATCCCATAGAAAATCTGTGGAGGGAGCTGAAGGTTTGAGTTGCCAAACAACAGCCTCAAAACCTTAATGACTTGGAGAGGATCTACAAAGAGGAGTGGGACAAAATCCCTCCTGTGATGTGTGTGGTGGCCAACTACAAGAAATATCTGACCTCTGTGATTGCCAACGAGGGTTTTGCCACCAAGTACTAAGTTGAAGGGGTCAAATACTTATTTCCCTCATTGACCTGCAAATCAAATTTTAACTTTATTGATATGCGCTTTTCTTGTTTTTTTGTTTTTTTTTGTTATTTTGTCTTACTGTTAAAATACAGCCACCATTCAAATTATAGACTGATCAGTTCTTTGTCAGTGGATAAACATTCAAAATCAACAGGGGATCAAATACTTTTTCCCCCCACTAATTTTTTTTTATTTTTTGTAATTATTGAGGGTTTTTTGTTTTTTTGTAATTAGTGGGTGTTGGGGGATTTAATAGGGGGCTAAGTAGGTAGTTTAGGGGTTCATAGGTTAAGGTAGAGAGTGGTTAATAGGATAGGGAGGAGGGGAGTTTACTAGTTAGAGGGGGGATCATTAGTTGAAGGGGAGTTCATTAGTTAGAGGGGGTTGGTTTAGATTTATTGGTTTATTGGGGGCTTGTAGTGTAGGGTAGTGTTTGTATTTAGTGTCATGACAGTCCTGGAAGACCCTAATGACACTTATGGGGCTACTGTTATGGTTATTTTATTGCTAAAACCTTATGGGACTGATGGGGTTAAATAGAGGCTAATGGGTGTCTGTATTGACCCACATAAGAGATGGGGTTAATTGGAGACTTATGGGGGTCTGTATAGACCCCCATGAGTGATAAGGTTAATTTTAATTTGTAGCACAGGTTCTTTAAGGACCTTTAAGTACCTTTAGGGACCTTTAAGGTCCTTTAAGGACCTGCATGGCACCAAATTTAAATTTTAAGTGCTGCAGGGTCTCAATCGGGACCCATGCAGAAAGGGATTATGTGGGGACCCTCCGCGGGTCTCGATGGGGACCCCGCAGCATAGGGTTAATGTTAGTTGCCGCGGGGATAAACATTTGTGTTCCGCGGGCCCTTTAAGGGCCTGTGGCAGGAAATTCACATTTTACACTTTTAAATGCTACCGAGGTCCTGATCAGGACCCCCGCGTCATGGGGGTGATGTGTAGACCCTGCGGGGTTCCCGATCATGGGGGTTTAATTTAGGAGTGTGAGGGGGCCGTTTCAGAACAGTCGGGAGGATAAGAATGGCTTTAGTAGCCCTTACGACACCTCTTTGGTAGCAGTAAGCTGATTTTCGAGTTTAGCCATTTACAGGCTTGACGGGAGGGTGAAACAGAGCAATTGAATATAGATTTGGGATTTTTGCAGCAGCAACTTTTGTGGCCATTGAAGTCGTTGATATAATGCTATTATACAATATATTACATTGCTATTATACAAAGAGCACTGAATGCATTGCTATTAATACAGAGAGCACTGCAAGGGTTAATACATTACTGTTAGACAAAAGCTGTAAGGCTCCTATTCTCAGAACTATAGACCAAATGTTAGATAAGAAAATGTAGTGACTAAAACAGAAGTAGCTGATAACCTTAGGAATATGCTTGCCTAAAAGTACTAAGTCATGGGACACGCCCAAAAAGTACATGATAACCTTAGAAATATGCAAACTGTAGAAATGTATTGTACAAGATAAAATGGTGTTGACATAATAAGACTGCTATATAAGGTCTCTGGTGGATCACTGTATCACATCCACTTTGGTGCTACTATACTCTATGTGCATCTCTCAGGCCTGATAATAAAACAAAATCTGAATGAAGCGCTGAGATTTCGTGGTCTTCCTTGAGTGCCTGAACTGTGTGGTGAGGCCACTCGCTTCCTGGAAGAAAGCAGTTGTCAAGATGTGGGATCCAACTCTGCTGGGCAACATTGCAAGGCCTAACTTGCTACTTTTTAAAAAGTAAGGGATAGTAGTGCGCTTTGTTGTTCTGTATATGCAAATTACCTTTAGGGTTTAGTCTCCCTAAGGGTAATAGGGGACTCCAGACGTGGACCCCTTGCTCACTGTGCCTTAGGGAGTTCAGCTGCACCTCACTGACGAGGCCCATAAAGGCCGAAACGCGTCTGAGGGTTTGCTGTTTCTCCTGTTCAGGATAGAATTGCCTGGTATTTCGGGACTGGGCCACTCTTTTGAGTGGCACCAGACTGATATACTACAGGATATTTCTCCCTGTGAAGGGCACAAGTGAGCTAAAAGAGGTTGCTTTCAGAGTAGCGTATCATGGCTATAGAACTCACCTATTAAGGTTGGTTCGTTCTCTGATGAGCACCTCTGACTTTGTTGTTCTGTATATGCAAATTACCTTTAGGGTTTAGTCTCCCTAAGGGTAATATGGGACTACAGACGTGGACCCCTTGCTAACTGTGCCTTAGGGAGTTCAGCTGCACCTCACTGACGAGGCCCATAAAGGCCGAAACGCGTCTGGGGTTTGCTGTTTCTCCTGTTCAGGGTAGAATTGCCTGGTATTTCGGGGCTGGATCACTCTTTTGAGTGGCACCAGACTGATATACTACCGGATATTTCTCCCTGTGAAGGGCACAAGTGAGCTAAAAGGGTTTGCTCTCAGAGTGGCATATCATGGCTATAGAACTCACCTATTAAGGTTGGTTCATTCTCTGATGAGCACCTCTGACTTTGTTGTTCTGTAAACCTTCTAAGACCAACATAAATTATAAAATTTAAACTATAAAATAATTGGCAATTAAGCTTGCAATACTTGCTGCAAAAGAAACACAAATGAAATCCAAGATTGCTTACCTCCTATTTCTCTTTTATTATAAGTTGTTCTGCTTATTATAAGTCATGTACTCCATAACCAAGAGAAAAACTGTGGGATCATAAGAATGGATTTATGGCATTAAACAGAAAAGGGTAGGTATAGCTGCAAGATATGTCACAATACTGCAATCCATTATTTCCAATCACAAGCAGACACAAACCATTAATTCAGGAAGGAAAGATAAAAAAGATGTACTGATTCCTTGTGAAGTGTCGCTGCAGCAGCATGCACTTCCTGGTTGCAGAATGGAACGAGCCATCAATAAAGTTCTACAAAAGACGTGGAGCATCTGACCTTTCAACTGAAGAATGATGGCCCCTCTTCAGAATTGATAAAGAGTACTTGTACAAGATGGCAACTGAAGAGTGAAAAGGTCTTCCAGAAGCACACTAGGTGATACAATGAAAAATGTTCATTCTGTTCATTATGAGGCTTTAATTCAGTTTATTACTAACAATGAAAGTGCAAGAGAAAAGAGGTATATTTATGAGAAAATGAACAATACGTTTAGGGTATGTTTTTTTACTTGAAGAATAAAAAGTGTTTTTTTTAATATTAACTTTTTAATATGCATCATAATTAGGGCATTTTTTATTAGTAATAAATAATGAAAGCAAATTATATACACTAACAATGACTTTCCTTATTTGGTAAAAAGTGCAATCTTTGGCTATAGCAGAGGAACAAAAATCAAACTTCACGCAAGTTAAACCATTTAAAAAGAATGTTACTTCTCTAGTTTGTCTAGTTTATCTTGGTATTACATTTACAACACATTTAGAAAACAATGCTCAGCAAAGTACAAGGTTCCTCTTTTGCCAATTAAAGTGTACTTAAAGAAATTGGACTTTATGTATATTCTAGCGACTTGCCCGTCAAAAGTGACGGCAATAAAATTGTAAGCCAGGCAATGCTGTTTGCCACACAATGTGAGGCTTTTGCTTCTCTGAGCACCTTTGGCTCTCATTGCAATAAGCGAACCTTTCCTTCTGCCTTCTATACACGCCGTTCATTGCAGGGCTCATTGCATCTACCCCCTTTCCCTTCTGTAACGGCTACCCCGGTAGTGAGAGGGTATCAGCCAGTGGAGACGACCTTTTCCCTGGCAAGCTGCTGTGTAAAAGTGAAGTTGGTATCAACCATCAGAGAAAAACTTTAATAACTGAACTCAGCATGACAGTTACATATCATCAAAAAAATTCCAAACAGTTAAAGGGCCAGTGTAGTAATAAATGTTCCCAGGCAAAGGTAAGGTTATGTTACACCTTCCCTGTGTCTTTCTCCTCTGTGTGTGCTGAATGTTTGTGTGGCGCGCTCTGACCGCCGTTTGTTTTATTTTCAAAGTCCTGCATGCCTGGCATTGTTGGTGTCAGTGTTAGTGTCTTTGCCTTTGTGTATATTCATCCAGTTTCAGATTTTTTTACGTTTTTCGTCCTACATTTTTTTCCTCGCTTAGCCGATTTTCGAGTGATGAAACACATCAAATAAGGCTCAAAATCGCTTGCAACCTCACTCCCAGGTTTCCTGGCTCTCCCCCTGTGCTGTGTGTGAATGTGTTATTATTTTATTTATTTTATTATTTTTCTTGTTTTTCGTGCTTTCCAATTTCTGCGGGTCGGCTGTTAAATTCATATATTTCCGAGGTCATAATATTTTTCCCGAGCTTGTATGTGTGACCGCGCTTCTGGCTGCAAGGAGTGCCTTTGGTACTCATTGCAGCCTAATTGCTGCACGGCTGTTTAAGTGCTCATTTCAGCCTAAGTCCCGCGAGCTTCAATGCCTCAACTGCTTGCCTTGCTTCATGAGGCAAGCAAGGCAATGAGTATCTTCGGCGCTCAATGCCTAAGTCTTCTTTTATCAAATACAAACATAGGCATGCATAGAGGGTGTACCCAGGGCCCCCCTAATGTAGGATGCAGCTGCACACTCCTAATAACTTAATTGTTATTGAAAGCGGATAATTCTTCCCAACACAGTTACCAGCCATGAAATGGAAATAATTGAGTGGCACCAGCCAAAACCATGTAGGGAGTGGCTTCTAGATAAACTGCAAAGTTGCAGCAATACCATGGCCTCCATTCAGCTAAGCAAATTGTAGTTACAAGAGCCTCTAATGGAGCCAGTAAAATCATTTGCTGTTCAATTTGCATCTTTTAGCTACCCGCAAAAAAAATGCGGGTTAGAAGCTCAAAATCTCTGTCAAAATCGTAACTCCGACCCATCTAAGCCTTTTATCTTTCAAGCCCATAAATGTTACAATCACAAATCGCTATTCAATTGCTACAATTCCTTAAGCCCGCAATTGCCTTCAAACTTTAATAGCAAATGTAGCCAAAAACCCTAGGAGTACTAGAGAGGACTCGCAAAGGGGTTAAACACCTGTTTGTAGCACTGTAAAAGCACATTCAAAATCAATACTGCACTTTAAAAGACAGGTAAAGCGATGAAAGACATTAGAATGAATTGCACAACAGTCTCAAGCTTGCAAATCCACAATACAAAATGTATTATTTTATTTATTATTTTATTTATATTTCTTGGTAATCAAGGAGTTAATACATATCAGGCCACCCACATGGAGTAGAACATTATCGTAATTTATTTTCTATTATTTTGTACATTGCCGTATTGCCAGTCCGATCACATATCGGACTTCTAAATGCTAATTGATTGACGATTAAACCCCATGTTTTACTGATGTCATCATTATGACGGTCTCATTTACTTTTGTCTGTTTCTAAATCGGTAGTTACGGCTTTGCTTAATTGATCATGATCATGTCCTAAAATGTTACTGACTGGTGTATGGTTTACGGTTTTGTCTTTTGTCCATGTAACTGCAGGCTTATTTAATTGAATCGCTCTGTTGCAATTTTGCAATTGAATGGTGGCCCATGTCTCCTCTCCATCAGGTCCACAACTTAGTTACCATTACCAACTCTGTTATTTACACACAGTGCATGTTTAATTAGTGCTGGCTTCCTCTCTCCTTTATCAGCCTGCTGCAGAACCCAGACCCAGACACACAGGTTAGAAGGTGCATTACAGAAAACTGGCACAGAACTAATAAATATATTAAAACCCACAAATATCAAAATCTCATATACAGAACTGTTTTAAAGAAGAGAAACCTGTTGATGCATTGTTGAATGAGGATATTCAATAAGGTTAAGCAAGATTATCAGCTTTATTAAATTGTGATTCGGCAAATTTAAAAGGACTCTATATAAGCACAGAGCATATTTTTTTACAGAAGTTTTTAGTCAGTGAAGTTCTATCCAAAAGCAAGGTCTTTACTAACTAAAAACTTATGTTAGAAACTATGCTCTTTGCTTATATAGAGCCCTTTTAAATTTGCAGAATCACAGTTTAATAAGGCTGTATATATCCAACCAAGCACAAATAAACCTCAAGCATTTAGCATATGTTTGAAGGAGTTATGTTTAAAAAAAATAGCAAAAAAGGCATTAAACAACTTGTGTTGGAAAGGTAAAATATTTATCTTAATATTAATTATTAAAGAAATATAATATGTTTGCAGTAGACGGCTGTGTCTCATTATATTTTAAAAAAATGCAATTATATAGCTGAGCAAATTGGTAGAATAATCCAACTAAAGTTTGGTATTAAATGTATTTAATGTTGTAAAAAGCGAAGGACTATGGGCCATATTCAATTGAGCGAATTTGAGATCTGGAAGCACGTACGTGAGCTTGCAATCTGTTTTGCTATTCAATTGGTGTCTTTTTGTGGGTTCGGAATGGCTTACAAGTTATGGCCTTGAAAAAATAGCGCCGGTCAAAATCGTAACTTACAGCCTCCAGAAGCCTTTGATCTGTTACTTTCACAAGGCTAAAATCTCAAATCGCTATTCAGTTGCTACGAATCCTTAAGGGCGTTCCACACCCTAAAATCCTACGACTGCTAGAGAGGACCTGCAAGGGGGTTAAACACCATTTCGTAGCACTGTAAATACAAGTAAAAAATCCCTACTGCACAGTAAATAACGGGGAAATCGATGAAAGACATTGAAATGAATTGCACACCAGTCTCAAGTACGCAAACCAGCAGTAAATACAATTATTTTTTATCTGTCATTTCGGGATTAAACCGATCTAGGGAAACAACAAATTAATACATATCAGGCCACCCATATGGACTGGAACAGTACTGGCATTCATTTTCATAATTCTTTATTTTGCGGGTTTACAAGTCTGATCACAAACCTAACTGATTTACTGCCGTAATAATGACAGTCTCATTTTCTATTGACTGATTCGAAATGGGCGGTTACGGGCTTGCTGAATTGCAGCCTCATTCAATTGGCAGGTCGCAGCTCACTCGCAGAGGGTCTGATGTCTCCGACTGAGCTGCGAGCTGCTTTTCCCCTACATTTACGAGGCTATTCAATTAGCCAAGGCAGAGACACTGATCCCGACATCCGAAATCGTAAACCAATGTTTCTGACGTAAGCAGAGCTGGGCTTCCGACTGCATGGTTGCAGCTACTGCTCACTGTCAGCTAATGGTAGGTGAGACCATCATGATTGACAGTACTCAGAGCTGTGCTGTGCTCTAGCAGCCTCCAGAAAAGTAACCCTGCTGCAGGGGTCTCGAACGGGGTACCCAAATCAACCCCATGCTGGGAGTCCGCATCGGGGACCCTCACAATGACCCCACATTAACCCTTGCAGTGGGGGTCATGATCGTGATCCCCACTACTTTTAAAATGTTTAAAATCATCCCTGCAGGTCCTTAAAGGGCCTGTGGCAAACAAATAGTTAAGGCCGGCAGCAGGGCTACTGTAAATACTCCAACCGGTACCTAAAATTAACACCACAAATTCTGTTGGTTCCCCATCGGGTACCCCCGCAATGTCCTCACATTAACCCTTGCAGTGGGGGTCACGATTGTGTCCCCCACTGCATTTAAATGTTTACATTCCCCGCTGCAGGTCCTTAAAGAGCCCGCGGCACAGAAATAGTTAAGGCTGTAAGTAACCCCACCGGCACATAAAATGAACGCCTCAAATGCTGGGGGTCCCCATCGGGACCCAAGGAGGGTCGCCACATTAACCCTTGCAATAGGGGTCCCGTTCGAATGCGATCAGCATTTTCCAAAACATTCAAAATTCTAATTTCCCACCTTGCGAGTCCTTAAAGGACTATAAAGGTCCATAAAGGACCCATGGTAAATAAAAATTAACCCTATCACTCATGGGGCTCTATACAGAGCCCCATGAGCCCCTAATTAACATTGTCAATTATGGGGGTCTATACAGACCCCCATAAGCCCCTAATTAAACCTGTCACTCATGGGGGTCAATACAGACCCTCATAATCTAATAATTAACCCTGTCAAACTTGGGGGTCAATACCGACCCCCATAAGCCCCTAATTAACCTGGTCACTCATGGGAATCAAGACCGACCCCCATAAGACCCTAATTTAACCCTTTCACTCATGGGGGTCAATACAGACCCTCATAAGCCCCTAATTAGCCCCATGATCCCCTAATTTACCCTGTCCCTTATGGCAGTCTATACAGACCCCCATAAGCCCTAATTAACAATGTCACTCACGAGGGTCAATACCAACCCCCATAAGCCCTAATTTACCCTGTCACTCATGGGGATCAATACAGACCCCCATAAGCCCGTAATTAACCCTGCCACTGATGGGATCAATACAGATCCCTATAAGCCCCTAATTAATCCCTTCACTCATGGGGATAAATACAGACCCATGTAAGCCCCTAATTAGCACCATGAGCGCCGAATTACCCTAGTCACTCAAAGGGGTCAATACAGACCCCCATAAGCCACTAATTAACCCTGTCAATCATGGTGGTCCCTAATTAACCCTGTCACTCATAAGAGTCAATACAGACCCCTATAAGCCCCTAATTAATCCTGCACTCATGGGGATCAATACAGACCCCCGTAAGCCCCTAATTAACGCTGTCACTCATGGGGGTCAGTACAGACCCATGTAAAACCCTAATTAACCCTTTCACTCAATACAGACCCCCATAAGCCCGTAATTAGCCCTGTCACTCATGGAGGTCAATACAGACCCCCATAAGCCCCTAATTAAACCTGTCACTCATGGGGGTCAATACAGACCCCCATAATCTAATAATTAACCCTGTCAAACATGGGGGTCAATACCGACCCCCATAAGCCCCTAATTAACCTGGTCACTCATGGGAATCAAGACCGACCCCCATAAGACCCTAATTTAACCCTTTCACTCATGGGGGTCAATACAGACCCTCATAAGCCCCTAATTAGCCCCATGATCCCCTAATTTACCCTGTCCCTGATGGCAGTCTATACAGACCCCCATAAGCCCTAATTAACAATGTCACTCAAGAGGGTCAATACCAACCCCCATAAGCCCTAATTTACCCTGTCACTCATGGGGATCAATACAGACCCCCATAAGCCCGTAATTAATTACTAATTAAACTAATTAACCCTGTCAATCATGGTGGTCCCTAATTAACCCTGTCACTCATAAGAGTCAATACAGACCCCTATAAGCCCCTAATTAATCCTGCACTCATGGGGATCAATACAGACCCCCGTAAGCCCCTAATTAACGCTGTCACTCATGGGGGTCAGTACAGACCCATGTAAAACCCTAATTAACCCTTTCACTCAATACAGACCCCCATAAGCCCGTAATTAGCCCTGTCACTCATGGGGGTCAATACAGACCCCCATAAGCCCCTAATTAACCCTGTCACTCATGGGGGTCTATACAGAGCCCCATGAGCCCCTAATTAACATTGTCAATTATGGGGGTCTATACAGACCCCCATAAGCCCCTAATTAAACCTGTCACTCATGGGGGTCAATACAGACCCCCATAATCTAATAATTAACCCTGTCAAACATGGGGGTCAATACCGACCCCCATAAGCCCCTAATTAACCTGGTCACTCATGGGAATCAAGACCGACCCCCATAAGACCCTAATTTAACCCTTTCACTCATGGGGGTCAATACAGACCCTCATAAGCCCCTAATTAGCCCCATGATCCCCTAATTTACCCTGTCCCTTATGGCAGTCTATACAGACCCCCATAAGCCCTAATTAACAATGTCACTCAAGAGGGTCAATACCAACCCCCATAAGCCCTAATTTACCCTGTCACTCATGGGGATCAATACAGACCCCCATAAGCCCGTAATTAATTACTAATTAAACTAATTAACCCTGTCAATCATGGTGGTCCCTAATTAACCCTGTCACTCATAAGAGTAAATACAGACCCCTATAAGCCCCTAATTAATCCTGCTCTCATGGGGATCAATACAGACCCCCGTAAGCCCCTAATTAACGCTGTCACTCATGGGGGTCAGTACAGACCCATGTAAAACCCTAATTAACCCTTTCACTCAATACAGACCCCCATAAGCCCGTAATTAGCCCTGTCACTCATGGGGGTCAATACAGACCCCCATAAGCCCCTAATTAACCCTGTCACTCATGGGGGTCAATACAGACCCCATAAGCCTTTAATTAACCATTTCACTCAGAGGGTCAATACAGACCCCCGTAAGCCCCTTATTAACCCTGTCACTCATGGGGGTCAATACAGACCCATGTAAGACCCTAATTAACCATTTCACTCATGGGGGTCAATACAGACCCTTATAAGCCCCTAATTAACCTTTTCAATCATGGGGGTCAATACAGTACTCCATAAGCCCCTAATTAACCCTGTCACTCATGGGGATCAATACAGACCCCTGTAAGCCCCTAATAAACCCCTTCACTCATGTTAATCAATACAGACCCCATAAGCCACTAATTAACCCTGTCAATCATGGGGGTCAATACTGACTCGATAAGCCCCTAATTAACCCTATCGCTCATGGGAATCAATACAGACACACATAAGCCCCTAATTAACCCTGTCAGTAATGGGGGTCAATATAGAAGCCCATAAGACCTTAATTAACCCTGCACTCATGCGGAACAATACAGACCAACGTAAGCCCCTAAATAACCCTGTCACTCATGGGAATCAACACAGACCCCCATTAGCCCCTAATTAACCCTGTCAGTCATGGGGGTCAAAACAGACACCAATAAGACCTTAATTAACCCTGCACTCGTGCAGAACAAAACAGATCACTGTAAGCCCCTAATTAACCCTGTCACTCATGGGGGTCAATACAGACCCCCATAAGACCCGAATTAACCCTTTCACTCATGGGGGTCAATACAGACCCCCATAAGCCCCTAATTAGACCCCAGCAAAGGAACTATTTTACCCTGTCATTCATGTAGGACAATATAAACCTCCATGAGCCCCAAATTAACCCTGTCACTCATGGGGGTCCACACAGTCCCCCATAAGCCCCTAATTAGCACCATGAGCCTTTAATTAACCCTGTCACTCATGGGGATCAATGCAGACCCTCGTAAGCCCCTAAATAACCCTTTCAATCATGGGGGTCAAAACAGACCTCAAAAAGCCCCTAATTTGCCCTGTCACTCATCAGGGTAAAATACAGATAGCCATAAGCCCCTAATTAACGCTGTCAATCATGAGTATCAATACAGACCCCCATAAGCACCTAATTAACCCTATCACACATGGGGGTAATACTGACCCCTTTAAGCCCCTAATTAACCCTTTCACTCATGGGGGTCAATACAGACCCCCATAAGCCCCTAATTAACCCTGTCAGTCATGGGGGTCAAAACAGACACCAGTAAGACCTTAATTAACCCTGCACTCGTGCAGAACAAAACAGATCACTGTAAGCCCCTAATTAACCCTGTCACTCATGGGGGTCAATACAGACCCCCATAAGACCCGAATTAACCCTTTCACTCATGGGGGTCAATACAGACCCCCATAAGCCCCTAATTAGACCCCAGCAAAGGAACTATTTTACCCTGTCATTCATGTAGGACAATATAAACCTCCATGAGCCCCAAATTAACCCTTTAACTCATGGGGGTCGACACAGTCCCCCATAATCCCCTAATTAGCACCATGAGCCTTTAATTAACCTGGTCACTCATGGGGGTCAATACAGGCCCCCACAAGAGCCCCTAATTAACCCTGCACTCATGCGGAACAATACAGACCAACGTAAGCCCCTAAATAACCCTGTCACTCATGGGGGTCAATACAGACCCCCGTAAGACCCTAATTAACCCTTTCACTCATGGGAATCAACAGAGACCCCCATAAGCCCCTAATTAACCCTGTCAGTCATGGGGGTCAAAACAGACACCAATAAGACCTTAATTAACCCTGCACTCGTGCAGAACAAAACAGATCACTGTAAGCCCCTAATTAACCCTGTCACTCATGGGGGTCAATACAGACCCCCATAAGACCCTAATTAACCCTTTCACTCATGGGGGTCAATACAGACCCCCATAAGCCCCTAATTAGACCCCAGCAAAGGAACTATTTTACCCTGTCATTCATGTAGGACAATATAAACCTCCATGAGCCCCAAATTAACCCTGTCACTCATGGGGGTCCATACAGTCCCCCATAAGCCCCTAATTAGCACCATGAGCCTTTAATTAACCTGGTCACTCATGGGGGTCAATACAGGCCCCCACAAGAGCCCCTAGTTAACCCTGTCACTCATGGGGATCAATGCAGACCCTCGTAAGCCCCTAAATAACCCTTTCAATCATGGGGGTCAAAACAGACCTCCATAAGCCCCTAATTTGCCCTGTCACTCATCAGGGTAAAATACAGATAGCCATAAGCCCCTAATTAACGCTGTCAATCATGAGTATAAATACAGACCCCCATAAGCACCTAATTAACCCTATCACACATGGGGGTCAATACAGACCCCCATAAGCCCCTATTTAAGCCGAACAAAACAGATCACTGTAAGCCCCTAATTAACCCTGTCACTCATGGGGGTCAATACAGACCCCCATAAGACCCTAATTAGACCCCAGCAAAGGAACTATTTTACCCTGTCATCCATGTAGGACAATATAAACCTCCATAAGCCCCAAATTAACCCTGTCACTCATAGGGGGGCCATACAGTCCCCCATAAGCCCCTAATTAGCACCATGAGCCTTTAATTAACCTGGTCACTCATTGGGGTCAATACAGGCCCCCACAAGAGCCCCTAATTAACCCTGTCACTCATGGGGATCAATGCAGACCCTCGTAAGCCCCTAAATAACCCTTTCAATCATGGGGGTCAAAACAGACCTCCATAAGCCCCTAATTTGCCCTGTCACTCATCAGGGTAAAATACAGATAGCCATAAGCCCCTAATTAACGCTGTCAATTATGAGTATCAATACAGACCCCCATAAGCACCTAATTAACCCTATCACACATGAGGGTAATACTGACCCCTTTAAGCCCCTAATTAACCCTTTCACTCATGGGGGTCAATACAGACCCCCATAAGCCCGTTTTTAACCCTGTCACTCATGGGAATCAATACAGACCCCCATAAGCCCCTAATTAACCCTGTCAGTCATGGGGGTCAAAACAGACACCAATAAGACCTTAATTAACCCTGCACTCATGCCGAACAAAACAGATCACTGTAAGCCCCTAATTAACCCTGTCACTCATGGGGGTCAATACAGACCCCTTTAAGCCCCTAATTAACCCTTTCACTCATGGGGGTCGATGCAAACCCCATAAGCCCCTATTTAACACCATAAACCCTTAATTTACCCTGTCAACTATGGGGCCCTATACAGACACCGATAAGCCACTAATTAACCCTGTCACTCATGGGGATCAATACAGACCCTGTAAGCCCCTAATTAGCCCTGTCACTTATGGGGGTCAATACAGATAACTATAAGCCACTAATTTACCCTGTCACTTATGGGTATCAATAATGACCTCCCATAAGCACCTAATTAGACCCCAGCATAAGCCACTAATTAACCCTATCACTCATGGGGTAAATACGACCACCAAAAGCCCCTAATTAACCCTTTCATTCATGGGGGTCAATACAGACCCTTATAAGCCCCTAATAAGCACCATTAGCCCCTAAGTTACCCTGTCACTTATGGGGGTTAATACAGACTCCCATTAGCCCCTAATTAACCCTGTCACTCA
Source organism: Discoglossus pictus (assembly GCA_027410445.1). Lineage (NCBI taxonomy): Eukaryota > Metazoa > Chordata > Amphibia > Anura > Alytidae > Discoglossus > Discoglossus pictus. Next base: position 272,243,080 of record CM050167.1, read on the forward strand.
TGGGGGTCAATAAAGACCCAAATAAGCCCCTAATTAGACCCCAGCAAAGGAACTATTTAACCCTTTCATTTCTGTAGGAGAATACCAACATCCATAAGCCTCAAATTAACCCTGTCACTCATGGGGTCCATACAGACCCCACATAAGCCCCTATTTAGCACCATGAGCCACTAATTAACATGGTCACTCTTGGGGGTCAATACAGACCCCCAAGAGCCCATAATTAACCCTGTCACTCATGGGTATCAATATAGACCCCCATAAACTCCTAATTAGCCCTGTCACTTATGGGGGTCAATAAAGATAACTATAAGCCACTAATTAACTCTGTCACTCATGGGTATCAATACAGACCCCCATAAGCACCTAATTAGACCCCAGCATAAGCCACTAATTAACCCTATCACTCATGGGGGTAAATACGACCCCCAAAAGCCCCTAATTAACACTTTCACTCACGGGGGTCAATACAGACCCTCATAAGCCCCTAATAAGCCCCATGAGCCCCTAATTTACCCTGTCACTTACGTGGGTCTATACAGACACCCATAAGCCACTAATTACCATTGTCACTAATGAGGGTCAAAACAGACCCCCAAAAACCCCTATTTAACTCTGTCACTCATTTGGTCAATACCGACCCCCATAAGTCTCTAATTATCCCTGTCACTCATGTGGGTCAATACAGACCCCCATAAGCCCCTGCTTAACCCTGATACACTTGGTTATTCAATACCGACCGCCGGAAAGCCCCTAATTAACCCTGTCACTCATGGGGGTCAATACAGACCCCCATAAGCCCCTAATTAGCCCCATGAGCCCCTAATTTACCCTGTCACTCATGGGGGTCAATACAGACCCCAGAAAGCCCCGAATTAATCCTGTCACTCATAGGGGTCAACACAGACCCTAATAAGCCCCTAATTAACCCTGTCATTCATGGGGGTCAATACAGACCCCCATAAGCCCCTAATTAGCCCTATGAGCCCCTAATTTACCCTGTCACTCATGGGGGTCAATACAGACCCCAGAAAGCCCCGAATTAACCCTGTCACTCATAGGAGTCAACACAGACCCTAATAAGCCCCTAATTAACCCTGTCACTCATGGGGGTCAATACAGACCCCCATAAGCCCCTAATTAGCCCTATGAGCCCCTAATTTACCCTGTCACTCATGGGGGTCAATACAGACCCCAGAAAGCCCCGAATTAACCCTGTCACTCATAGGAGTCAACACAGACCCCCATAAGCCCCTAATTAACCCTGTTCTCATGGGGGCAAATACAGACTCCCATAAGCCACTAATTAACCCTGTCACTCATGGGGGTCAATACACACCCCATAAGCCACTAATTTACCCTGTCACTCATGGGGGTCAATACAGACCCCCATAAGACCTTAATTAACCCTGTCACTCATGGGGTCAAAACAGACCCCCAAAAACCCCTATTTAACCCTGTCACTCATTAAGTCAATACCGACCCCCATAAGCCCCTAATCAACCCTATCACTCCTGGGGATCAATACAGACCCTCGTAAGCCCCTAATTAACCCTGTCTCTCATGGGGGTCAATACACACCCCCATAAGCCACTAATTTACCCTGTCACTCATGGGGTTCAATACAGACCCCCATAAGACCTTAATTAACCCTGTCACTCATGGGGGTCAAAACAGACCCTATAAGACTCTAATTAGCCCTGTCACTCATTGGGATCAATACAGACCCATGTAAGCACCTAATTAACCCTGTACCTCATGTGGTGAATACAAACTCCCATAAGCCCCTAATTAACCCTGTCACTCATGGGGGTCAATACAGACCCCCATAAGCCCCTAATTAGCCCCAGGAGCTTCTAATTTACCCTGTCATTAATGGGGGTCAATACAGATCCCAGAATGCCCCGAATTAACCCTGTCACTCATAGTGGTCAATAGAGACCCTAATAAGCCCCTAATTAACCCTGTCACTCATGGGGGTCAATGCAGACCCCAGTAAGCCCCTAATTGACCCTGCTACTCTTGGGCATCAATAAAGACCCTGTAAGCCTCTAATTAATCCTGTCTCTCATGAAGGTCAGTACAGACCCCCATAAGCCCCTAATTAACCCTGTTCTCATGGGGGCCAATACAGACCCCCATTAGCCACTAATTAACCCTGTCACTCATGGGGGTCAATACACACCCCCATAAGCCACTAATTTACCCTGTCACTCATGGGGGTCAATACAGACCCCCATAAGACCTTAATTAACCCTGTCACTCATGGGGTCAAAACAGACCCCAAAAAACCCTATTTAACCCTGTCACTCATTGAGTCAATACCGACCCCCATAAGCCCCTAATTAACCCTATCACTCCTGGGGATCAATACAGACCCTCGTAAGCCCCTAATTAACCCTGTCACTCATGGGGGTCAATACACACCCCCATAAGCCACTAATTTACCCTGTCACTTACGTGGGTCTATACAGACACCCATAAGCCACTAATTACCATTGTCACTAATGAGGGTCAAAACAGACCCCCAAAAACCCCTATTTAACTCTGTCACTCATTTGGTCAATACCGACCCCCATAAGTCTCTAATTATCCCTGTCACTCATGTGGGTCAATACCGACCCCCATAAGCCCCTGCTTAACCCTGATACACTTGGTTATTCAATACCGACCCCCAGAAAGCCCCTAATTAACCCTGTCACTCATGGGGGTCAATACAGACCCCCATAAGCCCCTAATTAGCCCCATGAGCCCCTAATTTACCCTGTCACTCATGGGGGTCAATACAGACCCCCATAAGCCCCTAATTAGCCCTATGAGCCCCTAATTTACCCTGTCACTCATGGGGGTCAATACAGACCCCAGAAAGCCCCGAATTAACCCTGTCACTCATAGGAGTCAACACAGACCCCCATAAGCCCCTAATTAACCCTGTTCTCATGGGGGCAAATACAGACTCCCATAAGCCACTAATTAACCCTGTCACTCATGGGGGTCAATACACACCCCATAAGCCACTAATTTACCCTGTCACTCATGGGGGTCAATACAGACCCCCATAAGACCTTAATTAACCCTGTCACTCATGGGGTCAAAACAGACCCCCAAAAACCCCTATTTAACCCTGTCAATCATTGAGTCAATACCGACCCCCATAAGCCCCTAATCAACCCTATCACTCCTGGGGATCAATACAGACCCTCGTAAGCCCCTAATTAACCCTGTCTCTCATGGGGGTCAATACACACCCCCATAAGCCACTAATTTACCCTGTCACTCATGGGGTTCAATACAGACCCCCATAAGACCTTAATTAACCCTGTCACTCATGGGGGTCAAAACAGACCCTATAAGACTCTAATTAGCCCTGTCACTCATGGGGATCAATACAGACCCATGTAAGCACCTAATTAACCCTGTACCTCATGTGGTGAATACAAACTCCCATAAGCCCCTAATTAACCCTGTCACTCATGGGGGTCAATACAGACCCCCATAAGCCCCTAATTAGCCCCAGGAGCTTCTAATTTACCCTGTCATTAATGGGGGTCAATACAGATCCCAGAATGCCCCGAATTAACCCTGTCACTCATAGTGGTCAATAGAGACCCTAATAAGCCCCTAATTAACCCTGTCACTCATGGGGGTCAATGCAGACCCCAGTAAGCCCCTAATTGACCCTGCTACTCTTGGGCATCAATAAAGACCCTGTAAGCCTCTAATTAATCCTGTCTCTCATGAAGGTCAGTACAGACCCCCATAAGCCCCTAATTAACCCTGTTCTCATGGGGGCCAATACAGACCCCCATTAGCCACTAATTAACCCTGTCACTCATGGGGGTCAATACACACCCCCATAAGCCACTAATTTACCCTGTCACTCATGGGGGTCAATACAGACCCCCATAAGACCTTAATTAACCCTGTCACTCATGGGGTCAAAACAGACCCCAAAAAACCCTATTTAACCCTGTCACTCATTGAGTCAATACCGACCCCCATAAGCCCCTAATTAACCCTATCACTCCTGGGGATCAATACAGACCCTCGTAAGCCCCTAATTAACCCTGTCACTCATGGGGGTCAATACACACCCCCATAAGCCACTAATTTACCCTGTCACTTACGTGGGTCTATACAGACACCCATAAGCCACTAATTACCATTGTCACTAATGAGGGTCAAAACAGACCCCCAAAAACCCCTATTTAACTCTGTCACTCATTTGGTCAATACCGACCCCCATAAGTCTCTAATTATCCCTGTCACTCATGTGGGTCAATACCGACCCCCATAAGCCCCTGCTTAACCCTGATACACTTGGTTATTCAATACCGACCCCCAGAAAGCCCCTAATTAACCCTGTCACTCATGGGGGTCAATACAGACCCCCATAAGCCCCTAATTAGCCCCATGAGCCCCTAATTTACCCTGTCACTCATGGGGGTCAATACAGACCCCAGAAAGCCCCGAATTAACCCTGTCACTCATAGGGGTCAATACAGACCCCAGTAAGCCCCTAATTGACCCTACTACTCTTGGACGTCAATAAAGACCCCTGTAAGACCCTAATTAATCCTGTCACTCATGGGGGTCAGTACAGACCCCCATAAGCCCCTAATTAACCCTGTTCTCATGGGGGCAAATACAGACTCCCATAAGCCACTAATTAACCCTGTCACTCATGGGGGTCAATACACACCCCCATAAGCCACTAATTTACCCTGTCACTCATGGGGGTCAATACAGACCCCCATAAGACCTTAATTAACCCTGTCACTCATGGGGTCAAAACAGACCCCCAAAAACCCCTATTTAACCCTGTCACTCATTGAGTCAATACCGACCCCCATAAGCCCCTAATCAACCCTATCACTCCTGGGGATCAATACAGACCCTCGTAAGCCCCTAATTAACCCTGTCTCTCATGGGGGTCAATACACACCCCCATAAGCCACTAATTTACCCTGTCACTCATGGGGGTCAATACAGACCCCCATAAGACCTTAATTAACCCTGTCACTCATGGGGGTCAAAATAGACCCTATAAGACTCTAATTAGCCCTGTCACTCATGGGGATCAATACAGACCCATGTAAGCACCTAATTAACCCTGTACCTCATGTGGTGAATACAAACTCCCATAAGCCCCTAATTAACCCTGTCACTCATGGGGGTCAATACAGACCCCCATAAGCCCCTAATTAGCCCCAAGAGCCCCTATTTTACCCTGTCATTAATGGGGGTCAATACAGATCCCAGAATGCCCCGAATTAACCCTGTCACTCATAGGGGTCAACACAGACCCTAATAAGCCCCTAATTAACCCTGTCACTCATGGGGGTCAATACAGACCCCCATAAGCCCCTAATTAGCCCCATGAGCCCCTAATTTACCCTGTCACTCATGGGGGTCAATACAGACCCCAGAAAGCCCCGAATTAACCCTGTCACTCATAGGGGTCAACACAGACCCTAATAAGCCCCTAATTAACCCTGTCACTCATGGGGGTCAATACAGACCCCAGTAAGCCCCTAATTGACCCTACTACTCTTGGACGTCAATAAAGACCCCTGTAAGCCCCTAATTAATCCTGTCACTCATGGGGGTCAGTACAGACCCCCATAAGCCCCTAATTAACCCTGTTCTCATGGGGGCCAATACAGACCCCCATAAGCCACTAATTAACCCTGTCATTCATGGGGGTCAATACACACCCCCATAAGCCACTAATTTACCCTGTCACTCATGGGGGTCAATACAGGCCCTCATAAGACCTTAATTAACCCTGTCACTCATGGGGTCAAAACAGACCCCCAAAAACCCCTATTTAACCCTGTCACTCATTGAGTCAATACCGACCCCCATAAGCCCCTAATCAACCCTATCACTCCTGGGGATCAATACAGACCCTCGTAAGCCCCTAATTAACCCTGTCACTCATGGGGGTCAATACACACCCCCATAAGCCACTAATTTACCCTGTCACTCTTGGGGGTCAATACAGACCCCCATAAGACCTTAATTAACCCTGTCACTCATGGGAGTCAATAGAGACCCCTATAAGCCACTAAATAACCCTGTCAGTCATGGGGGTCAATAGAGATCCCCATAAGCCCCTAAATAACCCTGTCACTCATGGGGGTCAAAACAGACCCTATAAGACTCTAATTAGCCCTGTCACTCATGGGGATCAATACAGACCCATGTAAGCACCTAATTAACCCTGTACCTCATGTGGTGAATACAAACTCCCATAAGCCCCTAATTAACCCTGTCACTCATGGTGGTTAATATAGACCCCCATAAGCCCCTAATTAGCCCCAAGAGCCCCTAATTTACCCTGTCATTAATGGGGGTCAATACAGATCCCAGAAAGCCCCAAATTAACCCTGTCACTCATAGGGGTCAATACAGACCCTAATAAGCCCCTAATTAACCCTGTCACTCATGGGGGTCAATGCAGACCCCAGTAAGCCCCTAATTGACCCTGCTACTCTTGGGCATCAATAAAGACCCTGTAAGCCTCTAATTAATCCTGTCACTCATGGGGGTCACTACAGACCCCCATAAGCCCCTAATTAACCCTGTCACTCATGGGGGCCAATACAGACCCCCATTAGCCACTAATTAACCCTGTCACTCATGGGGGTCAATACACACCCCCATAAGTCACTAATTTACCCTGTCACTCATGGGGGTCAATACAGACCCCCATAAGACCTTAATTAACCCTGTCACTCATGGGGTCAAAACAGACCCCCAAAAAACCCTATTTAACCCTGTCACTCATTGAGTCAATACCGACCCCCATAAGCCCCTAATTAACCCTATCACTCCTGGGGATCAATACAGACCCTCGTAAGCCCCTAATTAACCCTGTCACTCATGGGGGTCAATACACACCCCCATAAGCCACTAATTTACCCTGTCACTTACGTGGGTCTATACAGACACCCATAAGCCACTAATTACCATTGTCACTAATGAGGGTCAAAACAGACCCCCAAAAACCCCTATTTAACTCTGTCACTCATTTGGTCAATACCGACCCCCATAAGTCTCTAATTATCCCTGTCACTCATGTGCGTCAATACCGACCCCCATAAGCCCCTGCTTAACCCTGATACACTTGGTTATTCAATACCGACCCCCAGAAAGCCCCTAATTAACCCTGTCACTCATGGGGGTCAATACAGACCCCAGAAAGCCCCGAATTAACCCTGTCACTCATAGGGGTCAACACAGACCCTAATAAGCCCCTAATTAACCCTGTCACTCATGGGGGTCAATACAGACCCCCATAAGCCCCTAATAAGCCCCATGAGCCCCTAATTTACCCTGTCACTCATGGGGGTCAATACAGACCCCAGAAAGCCCCGAATTAACCCTGTCACTCATAGGGGTCAACACAGACCCTAATAAGCCCCTAATTAACCCTGTCACTCATGGGGGTCAATACAGACCCCAGTAAGCCCCTAATTGACCCTACTACTCTTGGACGTCAATAAAGACCCCTGTAAGCCCCTAATTAATCCTGTCACTCATGGGGGTCAGTACAGACCCCCATAAGCCCCTAATTAACCCTGTTCTCATGGGGGCCAATACAGACCCCCATAAGCCACTAATTAACCCTGTCACTCATGGGGGTCAATACACACCCCCATAAGCCACTAATTTACCCTGTCACTCATGGGGGTCAATACAGGCCCTCATAAGACCTTAATTAACCCTGTCACTCATGGGGTCAAAACAGACCCCCAAAAACCCCTATTTAACCCTGTCACTCATTGAGTCAATACCGACCCCCATAAGCCCCTAATCAACCCTATCACTCCTGGGGATCAATACAGACCCTCGTAAGCCCCTAATTAACCCTGTCACTCATGGGGGTCAATACAGACCCCCATAAGACCTTAATTAACCCTGTCACTCATGGGAGTCAATAGAGACCCCTATAAGCCACTAAATAACCCTGTCAGTCATGGGGGTCAATAGAGATCCCCATAAGCCCCTAAATAACCCTGTCACTCATGGGGGTCAAAACAGACCCTATAAGACTCTAATTAGCCCTGTCACTCATGGGGATCAATACAGACCCATGTAAGCACCTAATTAACCCTGTACCTCATGTGGTGAATACAAACTCCCATAAGCCCCTAATTAACCCTGTCACTCATGGTGGTTAATACAGACCCCCATAAGCCCCTAATTAGCCCCAAGAGCCCCTAATTTACCCTGTCATTAATGGGGGTCAATACAGATCCCAGAAAGCCCCAAATTAACCCTGTCACTCATAGGGGTCAATACAGACCCTAATAAGCCCCTAATTAACCCTGTCACTCATGGGGGTCAATGCAGACCCCAGTAAGCCCCTAATTGACCCTGCTACTCTTGGGCATCAATAAAGACCCTGTAAGCCTCTAATTAATCCTGTCACTCATGGGGGTCACTACAGACCCCCATAAGCCCCTAATTAACCCTGTCACTCATGGGGGCCAATACAGACCCCCATTAGCCACTAATTAACCCTGTCACTCATGGGGGTCAATACACACCCCCATAAGTCACTAATTTACCCTGTCACTCATGGGGGTCAATACAGACCCCCATAAGACCTTAATTAACCCTGTCACTCATGGGGTCAAAATAGACCCCCAAAAAACCCTATTTAACCCTGTCACTCATTGAGTCAATACCGACCCCCATAAGCCCCTAATTAACCCTATCACTCCTGGGGATCAATACAGACCCTCGTAAGCCCCTAATTAACCCTGTCACTCATGGGGGTCAATACACACCCCCATAAGCCACTAATTTACCCTGTCACTTACGTGGGTCTATACAGACACCCATAAGCCACTAATTACCATTGTCACTAATGAGGGTCAAAACAGACCCCCAAAAACCCCTATTTAACTCTGTCACTCATTTGGTCAATACCGACCCCCATAAGTCTCTAATTATCCCTGTCACTCATGTGGGTCAATACCGACCCCCATAAGCCCCTGCTTAACCCTGATAAACTTGGTTATTCAATACCGACCCCCAGAAAGCCCCTAATTAACCCTGTCACTCATGGGGGTCAATACAGACCCCAGAAAGCCCCGAATTAACCCTGTCACTCATAGGGGTCAACACAGACCCTAATAAGCCCCTAATTAACCCTGTCACTCATGGGGGTCAATACAGACCCCCATAAGCCCCTAATTAGCCCCATGAGCCCCTAATTTACCCTGTCACTCATGGGGGTCAATACAGACCCCAGAAAGCCCCGAATTAACCCTGTCACTCATAGGGGTCAACACAGACCCTAATAAGCCCCTAATTAACCCTGTCACTCATGGGGGTCAATACAGACCCCCATAAGCCCCTAATTAGCCCCATGAGCCCCTAAATTACCCTGTCACTCATGAGGGTCAGTACAGACCCCAGAAAGCCCCGAATTAACCCTGTCACTCATAGGGGTCAACACAGACCCTAATAAGCCCCTAATTAACCCTGTCACTCATGGGGGTCAATACAGACCCCAGTAAGCCCCTAATTGACCCTACTACTCTTGGACGTCAATAAAGACCCCTGTAAGCCCCTAATTAATCCTGTCACTCATGGGGGTCAGTACAGACCCCCATAAGCCCCTAATTAACCCTGTCACTCATGGGGGTCAATACAGACCCCAGTAAGCCCCTAATTGACCCTACTACTCTTGGACGTCAATAAAGACCCCTGTAAGCCCCTAAATAACCCTGTCACTCATGGGGGTCAAAACAGACCCTATAAGACTCTAATTAGCCCTGTCACTCATGGGGATCAATACAGACCCATGTAAGCACCATATTAACCCTGTACCTCATGTGGTGAATACAAACTCCCATAAGCCCCTAATTAACCCTGTCACTCATGGGGGTCAATACAGACCCCCATAAGCCCCTAATTAGCCCCAAGAGCCCCTAATTTACCCTTTCATTAATGGGGGTCAATACAGATACCAGAAAGCCCCGAATTAACCCTGTCACTCATAGGGGTCAATACAGACCCTAATAAGCCCCTAATTAACCCTGTCATTCATGGGGGTCAATGCAGACCCCAGTAAGCCCCTAATTGACCCTGCTACTCTTGGGCATCAATAAAGACCCTGTAAGCCTCTAATTAATCCTGTCACTCATGGGGGTCAGTACAGACCACCATAAGCCCCTAATTAACCCTGTCACTCATGGGGGCCAATACAGACTCCCATTAGCCACTAATTAACCCTGTCACTCATGGGGATCAATACACACCCCCATAAGTCACTAATTTACCCTGTCACTCATGGGGGTCAATACAGACCCCCATAAGACCTTAATTAACCCTGTCACTCATGGGGTCAAAACAGACCCCCAAAAACCCCTTTTTAACCCTGTCACTCATTGAGTCAATACCGACCCCCATAAGCCCCTAATTAACCCTATCACTCCTGGGGATCAATACAGACCCTCGTAAGCCCCTAATTAACCCTGTCACTCATGGGGGTCAATACACACCCCCATAAGCCACTAATTTACCCTGTCACTCATGGGGGTCAATACAGACCCCCATAAGACCTTAATTAACCCTGTCACTCATGGGAGTCAATAGAGACCCCTATAAGCCACTAAATAACCCTGTCACTCATGGGGGTCAATAGAGACCCCCATATGCCCCTAAATAACCCTGTCACTCATGGGGGTCAAAACAGACCCTATAAGACTCTAATTAGCCCTGTCACTTATGGGGATCAATGCAGACCCCCATAAGCCCCTAAATAACCCTGTCACTCATGGGGATTAATACAGATCCATGTAAACACCTAATTAACCCTGTAACTCATGTGGTGAATACAAACTCCCATAAGCCCCTAATTAACCCTGTCACTCATGGGGGTCAATACAGACCCCCATAAGCCCCTAATTAGACCCCAGCAAAGGAACTATTTAACCCTGTCATTCATGTAGGAAAATACCAACCACCATAAGCCCCTAATTAACCCTGTCTCTCATGGTGATCAATACAGACCCCATTAGCCCCTAATTAGACCCCAGCAAAGGAACTATTTAACCCTGTCATTCATGTAGGACAATAGTAACCTCCATAAGTCCCAAATAAACCCTGTCACTCATGGGGGTCCATACAGACCCCCATAAGCCCCTAATTAGCACCATGAGCCCTTAATTAACATGGTCACTCATGGGGGTCAATACAGACCCCCAAGAGCCCCTAATTAACCCTGTCACCATGGGGATCAATACAGACCCTGTAAGCCCCTAATTAGCCCTGTCACTTATGGGGGTCAATACAGATAACTATAAGCCACTAATTTACCCTGTCACTTATGGGTATCAATAATGACCTCCCATAAGCACCTAATTATACCCCAGCATAAGCCACTAATTAACCCTATCACTCAGGCGGTAAATACGACCACCAAAAGCCCCTAATTTATCCCTTTCATTCATGGGGGTCAATACAGACCCTTATAAGCCCCTAATAAGCCCCATTAGCCCCTAAGTTACCCTGTCACTTATGGGGGTCAATACAGACTCCCATTAGCCCCTAATTAAACCTGTCACTCATGAGGGTCAATAAAGACCTGAATAAGCCCCTAATTAGACCCCAGCAATGGAACTATTTAACCCTGTCATTCATGTTGGAGAATACCAACCTCCATAAGCCCCAAATTAATCCTGTCACTCATGGGGGTCCATACAGACCCCCATAAGCCCCTAATTAGCACCATGAGCCCCTAATTAACCTGGTCACTCATGGGGGTCAAAATATACCCCCAAAAGCCTCTAATTAACCCCACGAGCCCCTAATTCACCCTATCACTCATGGGGGTCAATACAGACCCCAGAAAGCCCTTAATTAACCCTGTCATTTATGTGGGTCAATACATACCCCTGTAAGCCCCTAATTAATGCTGTCACTCATGGGGGTCAAAACAGACCCCCATCAGCCACTAATTAACCCTGTCACTCATGGGGGTCAATACCGACCCTCATAAGGCCCAAATTAATCCTGTCACTCATGGGGGTCCATACAGAAACCCATAAGCCCCTTATTAGCACCATGAGCCACTAATGAACCTGGTCACTCATGGGGGTCAATACAGACCCCCAAGAGCCCCTAATTTACCCTGTCACTCATTGGAATCAATACAGACCCCGGTAAGCCCCTAAAAAACCCTGTCAATCATGGGGGTCAATACAGAACTCTATAAGGCCCTAATTAGCCCTGTCACTTATGGGGTCAATACAGATACCCATAAGCCACTAATTAACCCTGTCACTCGTGGGTATCAATACCGACCCCTATAAGCCCCTAATTAACCATTTCACTCATCGGGTCAACACAGACCCCCATAAGCCTCTAGATAGCCCCATGAGCCCCTAATATACCCTGTCACTTATGGGGGTCTATACAGACACACATAATCCACTAATTATCACTGTAACTCATGGGGGTCAATACCGACCCTTATAAGACCCTGTTTAACCCTGTAACACATGGGGGTCAATACCGACCCTCATAAGCCCCTAATTAACCCTGTCATTCACGGGGGTCAAAACAGACCACCAAAAGCCCCTAATAGGCCCCAGGAGCCCCTAATTTACCCTTTAACGTATGGGGGTCTATACAGGCCCCCATAAGCCCCTAATTAACCCTGTCAATCATGGGTATCAATACAGACCCCCATAAGCACATAATTAACCCTATCACACATGGGGGTCAATACCGACTCTGTAAGCCCCTAGTTACTCCCATAAATCCTTCATTTAACCTGTCACTTATGGGGGCCTATACAGACCCCCATAAGCCACTAATTAACACTGTCACTCAAGGGGTCAAAACAGACCCCCAAAAGCCCCTATTTAACCCTGTCACTCATTGAGTCAATACCGACCCCCATAAGCCCCTAATTAACCCTGTCACTCATGGGGGTCAATACAAATCCCAATAAGCCCCTAATTAGCCCCATGAGCCACTCATTTACCCTGTCACTCATGGGGCTCAATACAGACCCCCATAAGCCCCAAATTAACATTGTCACTCATGGGGATCAATACAGGCCCCTGTAAGCCCCTAATTAACCCCTTCACTAGTGTGGATCAATATAGACCCCCATAAGCCCCTAATTAGACACCAGCAAAGGAACTATTTAACCCTTTCATTCATGTTGGAGAATACCAACATCTATAAGCCCCAAATTAACCCTGTCACTCATGGGGGTCAATACAGACCCCCACGAGCCCATAATTTACCCTGTCACTCATGGGGATCAATACAGACCCCTGTAAGCTCCTAATTAGCCCTGTGACTTATGGGGGTCAATAAAGATAACTATAAGCCACTAATTAACCCTGTCACTCATGGGTATCAATACAGACCCCATAAGCACCTCATTAGACCCCAGCATAAGACACTAATTAACCCTATCACTCATGGGGGTAAATACGACCCCCAAAAGCCCCTAATTAACACTTTCTCTCACGGGGGTCAATATAGACCCTCATAAGCCCCTAATAAGCCCCATGAGCCCCTAATTTACCCTGTCACTTACGTGGGTCTATACAGACACCCATAAGCCACTAATTACCATTGTCACTCATGAGGGTCAAAACAGACCCCCAAAAACCCCTATTTAACTCTGTCACTCATTTGGTCAATACCGACCCCCATAAGTCTCTAATTATCCCTGTCACTCATGTGGGTCAATACCGACCCCCATAAGCCCCTGCTTAACCCTGATACACTTGGTTATTCAATACCGACCCCCAGAAAGCCCCTAATTAACCCTGTCACTCATGGGGGTCAATACAGACCTATAAGCCCCTAATTAACCCTTTCACTCATGGGTGTCAATTCTGACCCTGTAAGCCCTTAATTACTCACATAAACCCTTAATTTACCCTGTCAATTATGGGGGCCTATACAGACACCCATAAGCCACTAATTAACACTGTCACTCAAGGGGTCAAAACCGAGCCCCAAAAGCCCCTATTTAACCCTGTTACTCATTGAGTCATTACCGACCCCCATAAGCCCCTAATTAACCCTGTCACTCATGGGGGTTAGAGATGTCGCAAATAGTTTGCCGACGGACTGTTCCCGGCGAACATAGCATGTTCGTGTTCGCGGAGAACTGCGAACATATGCGATGTTCGATCCGCCCTTTATACTTTATCATTGAGCAAATTTTGACCCTGCACCTCACAGTCAGACACATTCCAGCCAATCAGTATCATACCCTGCCTTCCAGACCCTTCTACCTCATGGACAGCAGCCATTTTGGAATCATAACTAACTTGCAGTCTTACTGAGAGGAGAGAGAGTGTAAGTGATGCTGATTGAATAGGGAAATCAATAGCTAGGCAAGTTTATTCAGTGTCCAGTGCAGTGCTGACGGACTCATCACATCTCTGCTGTAAACACAGCACCCCAAAAAGCCCATTTTAGGGCTATAACATCTTTTTTTTTTGTTTGTTTTTTCTGTCTAATCTAACTTCATTTGCCTGTCTCCCTGCTAGCCCCTGCTAGCAAGTGTGTGTGTCAGGCTCACAGCTTATACTGTGTGTGCACAGTGCAACCAATACAATCTTGTTTACTAGTTGTCTACTTTTAAAAAACCAAAACTTTTATTTTGTTAAATCTTAGTTCATTTGTCTGACAGCCAATCTAAGTTAATTTGCCTGACCGCTAGCCAGTGTGTGTGTCAGGCTTACAAGTATTGTGTCAAGTTCTACCAATCCAATCTAGTGGTGTACCTGCAGTCTACATTTAAAAAACCAATAATTTTATTTTCTTAAATCTAAGTTCATTTGCCTGACCGCCAATCTAAGTTCATTTGCCTGACCGCTAGCCAGTGTGTGTGTCAGGCTTACAAGTATTGTGCCAAGTTCAACCAATCCAATCTAGTGGTGTACCTGCAGTCTACATTTAAAAAAAACAATAATTTTATTTTCTTAAATCTAAGTTCATTTGCCTGACCGCCAATCTAAGTTCATTTGCCTGACCGCTAGCCAGTGTGTGTGTCAGGCTTACAAGTACTGTGCCAAGTTCAACCAATCCAATCTAGTTGGGGTACCAGCAGTCTACATTTAAAAAAACAATATTTTAATTTTCTTAAATCTAAGTTCATTTGCCTGACCGCCAATCTAAGTTCATTTGCCTGACCGCTAGCCAGTGTGTGTGTCAGGCTTACAAGTACTGTGCCAAGTTCAACCAATCCAATCTAGTTGGGGTACCAGCAGTCTACATTTAAAAAAAACAATAATTTTATTTTCTTAAATCTAAGTTCATTTGCCTGACCGCTAGCCAGTGTGTGTGTCAGGCTTACAAGTACTGTGCCAAGTTCAACCAATCCAATCACAGTAGCTTGCACGCATAGTACCACTAATCGGAAAAAAAATGACAGGCAGAGGCAGGACACCCCGCAGGGGCAGTCGTGGTCGTGGTGCTGTGATTCCCTTTGGCCCTACAATAATGCCCAGTGTTCAGAGGCCAGTTACCCTGAACTTGAAAAGTTCAGAGGACGTAGTTGACTGGCTAACACAGGACACCCAATTTTCTACAGCTTCCGCTTGGAACATTGACGCACCACCCTCCTCCAGCTTAGCTTCGGGCACCTCTCAAGTTACCACTCGCCCGCCTGCCGCCACCACCAACACTAGTACCACAGCCGATTCAATTGATCAGTCAGAAGAGTTATTTACACAACAGTTTGAAGAAATGAGTGATACGCAACCATTATTGCCAGAGGATGTAGATAACAGGGATATGTCTCAGTCAGGCAGCAGTACACATGTGTACGAACGATGTGATGATGATGATGTACCCGCTGCTGCTTCCATGTTCAGTTGTCAGATACAAGTGAGGCGGGTGATGATGATGACGATGTGTCCGTGGATGTCACGTGGGTGCCCGCTAGAAGAGAAGAAGAACAGGGGGAAAGTTCAGATGGGGAGACATAGAGGAGGAGGAGACGAGTTGGAAGCAGAGGGAGGTTATCGCAACGAGCTAGTGGCATAGTCAGACAGCATGCATCAGCAGCCGGGGTCAGCCAGACAGCACGCCAATCAACGCATGCTGTTGCCACCACCAGAATGCCGTCACCGCAGAGCTCAGCAGTGTGGCATTTTTTTTGCGTGTCTGCCTCTGACAACAGCGATGCCATTTGCAACCTGTGCCAAAAGAAACTGAGTCGTGGGAAGTCCAACACCCACCTAGGTACAACTGCTTTGCGAATGCAAATGATGTCATATCACAAACGCCAATGGGATCAACACATGAGTACAAGCAGCACACAAACTCAAAGCCGCCATCCTCCTCCTGGTCCAGCATCTTCATCCATGTCAACCACTGCTGTCCTCCTTGCCCCCTTTCAACCATCCGCCACTCCGTCTCTCGCCTCTTGCTGTTCCTGCTCATCTCCCCACAGTCAGGTGTCTGGCTTCTTACGCTCAAACATGCCCTTGACAATGCCACAAAGTCACCCCCTTGCCCGGCGTCTGAATGCTGGCTTGTCTGAACTCTTAGCCCACAAGCTTTTACCATACAAGCTGGTGGAGTCTGAGGCATTCAAAAAAATTGTAGCGATTGGGACACCGCAGTGGAAGGTACCCGGCCGAAATTTCTTTGCCCAAAAGGCAATCCCCAACCTGTACTCGATTGTGCAAAAGGAAGTAATGGCATCTCTGGCACACAGTGTTGGGGCAAGGGTCCATCTGACCACTGATACCTGGTCTGCAAAGCATGGTCAGGGCAGGTATATCACCTACACTGCGCATTGGGTATGACGCCTGCCAATCATGGAATGAGTGGCTCTGCAGAGGAGTTGGTGACACCGCCACAACTTGCAGGCAGGCCTGCTGCCACCTCCTCTACTCCTCCTACTCCATCCTCTTCCATAACCTCCTCAGCTGAGTCCTCTTCTCCTGCGTCTTGCTCCACATCAATGGCACCCCCCCCAGCTCCCCAGATACTATTCCACATCCCTGATAAGGCAGTGTCATGCCGTCTTGGGGTTGACTTGCCTCAAAGCAGAGAGTCACACCGGGCCAGCACTCCTGTCCGCCCTGAACGCACAGGTGGATTAATGGCTGACTCCGCACCAACTGGAGATTGGCAAAGTGGTTTGTGACAATGGAAGAAATTTGTTGGCGGCATTGAATTTGGGCAAGTTGACGCATGTGCCATGCATGGCACATGTGTGTAATCTGATTGTACAACGCTTTGTCCATAAGTATCCAGGCTTACAGGACGTCCTGAAGCAGGCCAGAAAGGTGTGTGGCCATTTCAGGCGTTCCTACACGGCCATGGCGCACTTTTCAGATATCCAGCAGCGAAACAACATGCCACTGAGGCGCTTGATTTGTGACAGCCCCACACATTGGAATTCAACACTCCTAATGTTCGACCGCCTGCTCCAACAAGAAAAAGTCATTAACGAGTATTTGTATGACCGGGGTGCTAGGACAGCCTCTGCGGAGCTGGGGATTTTTTTGCCACTTTACTGGACGCTCATGCGCAATGCCTGTAGGCTCATGCGTCCTTTTGAGGAGGTGACAAACCTTGTCAGTGGCACCGAAGGCACCATTAGCGACATCATACCATTTGTTTTCTTCCTGGAGCGTGCCCTGCGAAGAGTGCTGGATCAGGCCGTAGATGAGTGTGACGAGGAAGAGTTGTGGTCACCATCACCACCAGAAACAGCCTTATCAGCACCGCTTGCTGGACCTGCGGCAACGCTGGAAGAGGATTGTGAGGAAGAGGAGTCAGAGGAGGAATGTGGCTTTGAGGGGGAGGAGGAAGACCAATCACAACAGGCATCCCAGGGTGCTCGTTGTCACCTATCTGGTACCCGTGGTGTTGTACGTGGCTGGGGGGAAGAACATATCGTCAGCGAGATCACTGAGGACGATGAACGGGACATGGGTAGCTCGGCATCCAACCTTGTGCAAGTGGGGTCTTTCATGCTGTCGTGCCTGTTGCAGGATCCTCATATAAAAAGGCTGAAGGAGAAGGACCTGTACTGGGTGTGCACGCTACTAGACCCCCGGTATAAGCAGAAAGTGCCTGAAATGTTACCAAATTACCGCAAGTCAGAAAGGATGCAGCAGGTCCAAAACAACTTAACAAGTATGCTCTACACAGCATATAAGGGTGATGTCACAGCTCAAGGACAATATAACAGGGGAAGAGGTGAAAGTAATCCTCCTCCCACGACCACGCCGGCAAGGTCAGGACGTTTAAAAGACGTGTTGTTGATGGAGGACATGCAGACCTTTTTCAGTCCTACGCATCGCAACAGAACAACAGGGATCCAACCTCAGAGAACGACTTGACCGACAGGTAGCAGACTACCTCGCCTTAACTGCAGATATCGACACTCTGAGGAGCGATGAACCCCTTGACTACTGGATATGCAGGCTAGACCTGTGGCCTGAGCTATCCCAATTAGCAATTGAACTTCTGGCCTGCCCTGCTTCAAGTGTCCTGTCAGAAAGGACCTTCAGTGCAGCAGGAGGTTTTGTCACCGAGAAGAGAAGTCGCCTAGGGCAAAAAAGTCTAGATTGCCTCACCTTTATAAAGATGAATGAGGGATGGATCCCGAAGGGACTGACACTGGGCGATACATTCGACTGAAAAAGGCCTGATGAGATGAGCTGTCTTCGGCTAAAAATGGTCCACACGCTGCTGTATGTTATCTGTGAATGGCGGATGACTTGCGTGACTTATCCGCCACCAACTAGGGTTCAAGAAGACGTAATGTTTTATGGCACTTTCTGCCTGGGGAACAAAGGTCAATTTTTCTGGCCGCTGCAACAGCAGCGGCTGCAACAATACCTAATTTTTTAATTGAAAGTTTTATGTCAGAAGGCGTACGGCATGTAATGAAAAAGAAAGCATATTGAACAGTCTTGCATAACACAACAGTTGTGCAAAAATACAAATTTACAATGAAGACATTTTGTTAAAATTAGCTGGCTAGGCCTTATTTTTACTTTTTTGGTTCTTTTTTTTTACTGTGATTGCAATTTTTAAGAGAAACCTAAGACATGGTAAAACAGACAATAGTAAAGAGTATATCAGCAGTTAACACCAAAGTCCTATTATCTATCATCACTCCAGCGGTAGCTTATTATTTACAATATCTAACCTGCTCAATCGCCCTTGGGTTACCCTATGGCAGGCTTCAGTAGGCGACCTCTCCTTTCCTCGGATGATTTTGCCGCCGGTTGCTTCTGAAGGGTCTCCTCCAGGGCTCCCCCACTCCGGTCCTTCCCCCCAAGTCGCTTCAACCATTAACAAATGTTTTATTATATTAGGGGGGCACTAAATGGGGATGTTATCCAGGGATCCCAAATTGTCTGGAACTGGGTGATTCTATCCAAGACTACATGGTTTAATCTCTCGTTGAGCAGTAAATAGTTGATTTTTTTTAATAATTCCTGAAAGTTTTAATTTGGGGTTTTCCAACTACTAGCTATGTGTATTTTTTCTTTCAAAAAATATTTTATTAGGTCAGGTAATATATCATATTCAAACAACCATTTCCATGTTACATATATATCCATACATGTTAATACATCACTGAGTTACCTTATCTCTATTAATACTCACTTTACCGCTTTCCATTCCATAATCTTGGAGCTTATACCATATCCAGGGCTAGTATGTTATCTTGATTTGGTTGTACCTGTAGCCTAAAAATATATATATTTTTTTTACTTTTCAGTTATTAATATAGCTTTAATTCAGTTTGTTTTAAGTTGATTCCCTTTAAGTCTTGAATCCGACTATAATTGGGAAAAAAAATAACTAGTTTTAACATTTAACATGTTGGGAAAGGGAAAGGTCCACAAACATCCTCCTTTTTTACATAAATATGATGTAAAATATAGCACTTACCTCCGTCCTCCGCCCCTCTAAGGATCCACACACACCTCCATCCATCCCGTTCTCTTGAGAATATCCTCTCCCATTTAGGGGAGCCCCTATTCCGGACCTAAATTTCTTTAATTGTCTCCAGATGATATGCTATCCCTTAATTGCAGCCACGGAGACTATATATCTCAAAATGTATCCATGGAGTTGTCTACTAAATGGGTAAGGGGTTCATTTATAAGGATAAAGTTTAATTTATTTTTAACCACCTGAAAGTGTAGGGTATCCGATTTCCATGGTCTGGCTATATGGTTCTTTGTGGCCAACATGATGAACTTTAATAGCCTATTTTGAGCGGGTTAGAGACAGACATGCGGAACACCCAGCATGCAGTTTTCTATATTAGCAGAAATCTGAATCTTAAACATTTTAGAAGCTATTAAGCATGTTTCTTCCCATAGTCTTATGACTGCCGAACACTCCCACCAGACATGAATAAATGTAGCCTCATTACCACTGTTCCTAAAACATGAGCTGCTCCGTTTTGGATCCCATTTATTAGCTTAAAAGGAGTAATATATGTCCTGTGTAGGACCTTTATTGAAGTCTCAAGCAGACTATAATTTAAAGATCCCCTACTTAGACCTCGCCAACTTTTATCCCATGTGCTGTCTGCCAACTCGGTGCCCAAATCCCTCTCCCAGGCTTTGGTATAGTCTGGTTTGTTTACCCATGAGTTTTCATTAAATAGTTCATACATGAGGCTAATAATACCAGGCTGTAAGGGGGAATCCCTACATTTTTTGAGTAGCCAGGTGTTTCTTTGGGGGGTTCCCCTACCACTTATCGTATATATAAAATGATGTATCATGCAAAAATTAAAGTGTTCAGCCAGGGGTAAATTGTATCTATCTCTCACCCGCTCAAAGGTCATTATTTTGTCATCATGCCACCATGGACCAACCCTTAGTAGGTTCTGAGACTTCCACCAACTGAGAGAGCTTTCCGGAAGATGTATCTTAAAGTGGGGATCGGATACGTTAGGGGTAAGATCTGATACCCGAGTGTCCAGTTTTTGTGTCCAGTTCATCTCAGTCCATATTTTTAATGAGTGCTTAATAAACGGGTTTTTCAAGTTTCTCAAAAAAGTATACAGGCCTGGAATCCATATTACTGTGTCCCATGTATAAGGTGACATGCTTACATTTTCCATAAATACCCAGAGCGGCTGTTGTGTGGGAGAATGCGCCAGAGGAATGAAAGCCAGCTGCGCTGCCTTGTAATACAGTTTGAGATTCGGGCACGATAGGCCCCCTTTGCCTTTTGGTCTATACATATTATTTTTTGAGATCCTCGGGGCTTTATGATTCCAAATAAATCTAAAAATTTGCTTTTTCCCCTTTGAATCTTTATGTGTTGTAAGCGATCTCCCGGGAGTTTTAATCTGGCTGACGGGGATTTGTAGTATGTATCTATCAAGTTCATAAATTTGCCTGCAAACCCAAATTTCTGTAATACTACTTTTAAATAAGGCCATTCCAACGTATCAAAGGCCTTTTCTATATCTAACGTCAAAAGGCATGTGGGTATTTGATGTTGGGATGACCATGAGATTAAAATTTGTGTCCGTCTGATATTGTCCCCCGTTTGTCTATGGGGGATAAACCCTGTTTGGTCTTTATGGATTATGGAGGGGAGAAATCGCGAAATCCTGTTTGCCATTAATTTGGCCAAAATTTTTATATCCCCATTTAGGAGTGATATGGGGCAGTAATTTTTAAGTTCTAATGGGTCTCGTCGTTCTTTCTGGAAACATATCATATTTGCATCTTGTGGCATGGGAGAGCCTTCTAAAATTTGATTGAAAAGTGTGGTAGTAAAAAGTGGGGTAATAACAAGTCTATAAAAGTTTGGTAATAGAGATTTGTAAATCCATCCGGGCCCGGGTAGCTATGTGTATTTTGAATGCTAAAGCCATTAAATGGAATAGCTTGTTCTAGGATTGAGATAAGTTTTTTTTATGTGTATCCCCAGTAAGCAGGATTCCATTGAAAGAGAAATATCCTTTTGCAAGAATTGGAGGCCCGAGATTTAGCTGAAGTCTTTTATTGTAGACATGAGTGCTGGTATAGAGAGACGGGGCTTGGTCAGGGTGCAAAGCATATCGTCTGCGAAAAGTGAACACTTATATGATGGTGTCCTACTTGAAGCCCCTGGATGGCATGGTTGGTTCTGATTGCCTGCGCTAGGGGTTCAATGGCAAGAGCAAAGAGCAGTGGGGAGAGTGGGCATCCCTGCCTGGTCCCTCTCTGTACTTGGATTTTGGCCTTATGGTCCCCTGGTATCTTTAAGTTAGCTACTGGTGAGTCGTAGTACCTTCTGAGCAGGTTGAGAAAGCGTCCCTCAAATCCAAACTTATCTAGCATTTTTTGTACATATATGGCCATTCCACCGTATCAAAAGCCTTCTCTATGTCTAGGGCTAGAGGGCAAACTGGGTTGTTATAGTGTTGAGCCAAGAACTGGGCGTTCAGAACCCTCCTAACATTATCTCCTGCCTCTCTGAAAGGAATGAACCCCGTTTGGTCCTTGTGTATTTAGTCCAGTAAAAAGTTAGATATTCGTTTGGCCATAATTTTAGCTAGGGTCTTGACATCCACATTTATCAGGGGTATGGGGCGATAATTTTTAACCTCTAAAGGGTCCCTACTAGAGATGTTGTGAATAGTTCGCCAGCGGACTGTTTCCGGCAAATATAGCATGTTCGCGTTTGCGGCGAACTGCGAACATATGCAATATTCGACCCGCCCCCTATACTTTATCATTGAGCAAACTTTGACCCTGCAACTCACAGTCAGCAGACACATTCCAGCCAATCAGCATTATACCCCGCCTTCCACACCCTTCTACCTCATGGACAGCAGCCATTTTGGAATCATAACTAACTTGCAGTCTTACTGAGAGGAGGCTGAGTGTAGGTGATACTGCATCAATAGGGAAAACCATAGCTAGGCTACTGTACACAGTGTGCAATACAGTCCTGAAGGACTCTTTTAAATCTCTGCTGCAAGGACACCCCTGTGTCTCTTCCCCCCTTATCATCATCCTCCCCTCACCTTAGCACCCAACCCCAACACCTCTCACACTTATCCCTAACACCTAACCCTAACATCCCTCACCCTAACACCTAACCCTAACACCCCTTACACTTATCCCTAACACCCCTCACCCTAACACCTAACCCTAACACCCCTCACACTTATCTCTAACACCCCTCACCCTAACCCTAACACCCCTCACACTTATCCCTAACACCCCTAACCCTAACACCCCTCACACTTATCCCTAACACCTAACCCTAACATCCCTCAACCTAACACCTAACCCTAACACCCCTTACACTTATCCCTAACACCCCTCACCCTAACACCCCTCACACTTATCCCTAACACCCCTCACCCTAACACCTAACCCTAACACCCCTTACACTTATCCCTAACACCCCTCACCCTAACACCCCTCACACTTACCCCTAACACCCCTCACCCTAACACCTAACCCTAACACCCCTCACACTTATCCCTAACACCCCTCACCCTAACCCTAACACCCCTCACACTTATTCCTAACACCCCTTACCCTAACCCTAATACCCCTCACACGTATCCCTAACACCTAACCCTAACACCCCTCACCCTAACACCTATCCCTAACACCCCTCACACTTATCCCTAACACCCCTCACCCTAACTCTAACACCCCTCACCCTAACACCTAACCCTAATACCCCCTTACACTTATCCCTAACACCCCTCACCCTAACCCTAACACTCCTCACACTTATCCCTAACAAACTTACCCTAACACCTAACCCTAACACGCCTCACACTTATCCCTAACACCCCTTACCCTAACCCTAACACCCCTCACACTTATCCCTAACACCTCTCACCCTAACACCTAACCCTAATACCCCCTTAAACTTATCCCTAACAGCCCTTACCCTAACACCTATCCCCTAACATCCCTTACCCTAACAACCATCACACTTATCCCCAACACCCCTTACCCTAACCCTAACACCCCTCACACGTATCCATAACACCCATCAACCTAACACCTAATCCGAACATTCTCTCACTTATCCCTAAGACCTAATACCCCCCACACTTATCCCTAACACCCCTCACCCTAACACCTAACCCTAATACCCCCTTACACTTATCCCTAACAGCCCTTACGCTAACACCTAACCCTAACATCCCTTACCCTAACACCCATCACACTTATCCCTAACACCCCTCACACTAACACCTAACCCCCTCACCCTTATCCCTAACACCCCTTACCCTAACACCCCTCACACTTATCCCTGTGTCTCTTCCCCCCCCCTTATCTTCAAGGGAGGGGGGAGAATGATGAGGGAGGGGGGAAGAGACACAGGGGAGGATGATGAGGGAGGGGGAAAACAGACACAGGGGGGGATGATGTGGGAGGGGGTAAAGAGATACAGGGGAGGGTGATGAGGAAGGGGGGAAAGAGACACAGGGGAGGATGATGAGGGAGGAGGGGAAGAGACACAGGGGAAGATGATGAGGGAGGGGGAAAAGAGACACAGGGGAGGATGATGAGGGAGGGGGGAAAGAGACACAGGGGAGGATGATGATGGAGGGGGGAAGAGACACAGGGGAGGATGATGAGGGAGGGGGTAAAGAGATACAGGGGAGGATGATGAGGGAGGTGGGAGGATGATGAGGGAGGGGGGATGAGACACAGGGGAGGATGATGAGGGAGGGGGTAAAGAGATACAGGGGATGGTGATGAGGAAGGGGGGAAAGAGACACAGGAGAGGATGATGAGGGAGGGGGTAAAGAAATACAGGGGAGGATGATGATGGAGGGGGATGTTAGGTTATTTATGCCCTTTATGGATTAAAACCAGACTCTGCATCAACTATGTAATTTTCCGTGGGAGTTTTGACATGGATTCCTCTCCGGCATGCCACAGTCCAGGTGTTAGTCCCCTTAAAACAACTTTTCCATCACTATTGTGGCCAGAAAGAGTCCCTGTGGGTTTTAAAATCCGCCTGCCAATTGAAGTCTATGGCGGTAAGCCGGGTTCGCCGGTTCGCAAACATTTGCTGCGGTTCGCGTTCGCGCTTCGCGAACCGCAATTTTTATGTTCGCGACATCACTAGTCCCTACCCTCTTTTGGAAAGACTATGAGGTCGGCCTGATTCAATTAAGGGGGCATAGGTTCTCCATTTAGTATAGCGTTAAACAAAGATGTTAGGTGCGGGGGTAAGCAAGGGCTCAAATTTATTATAGTACAGATGAGTAAAACCATCTGGCCCTGGGGACTTGCCAAATTTAAGATCTTGGATTGTAGATTTAACTTCCTCTTGGGATATGTCTAGGTTCAAGCTGTCCAATTGAGGTACAGGTATTTTGTGGACTTCTTGCTGTAGTAGGAAGGACTCTATGTCAAATCCGCTGCAGCGGGATTGGGATGAATATATGGTCTGATAGAAGTTTTGAAATGTTTCTTGGATGGCATTGGGGCTAAAGGAGGTTTGGCCATCAGGTAGTCTAAAGATACCGTATATTATGTCCTCTCTTTGGGGGTAAATAAACTAATAATTCCTCCAATAAAATTCTGTTTTTTATGTGGGCAAGGTCACTGGTTAGCCCCTTGGGTTATCTGTTAAAAAGAGTGGTGCAGAGACTGTGGGGGCTGTTAAAGTAGCTCAAGTAGCTAAAGTAGCTGCCTGTGCTGGGTCAGTTTGGCTTACTTGCTGGGCCCTTTTCCTGCCAAGATGGCGACCGTCAGTCCATGGGCCTCTATGTCCCCTTCACTACCTTTGTCCCCGCTTGTGTGCTTATTTGGGATGGCCCCCCTTTATATCTCTGGCCAGTGGCCTTTTCAGATCCCCCCTCAATCTCTAAGTGTGGGTATGCGGGGCTGGGGCATTGAATCGGGCCTACCTTCTTCTCTGCTCGCTGCAAGATCAACAATGCCTAATTTTTCAGGCATGTGTACATGCCTAATTTTTCTGTCCTCTGGTGCTGCACCGTGGCTTCAACAACCAAACCCCCAAAAAAGGCACATAACAGGGATTAAACTGATAGGAGTAGTACTACTTAACACACCACTCATATCTGGTGTAACAGTAGTGTACATTTAAAACAAACTAAAAATTTCTACTGTAATAGATTGCATAGCAGTTAGTTGTCTGCAAGCGTGTGTGTCAGACCTACAGCGTCTGCTCTACCAACTTCTGCAAGTGCACAGTGCCACTCATATCTGTTGTCACAGTAGCTTGCAAGCATAGTACCAATCGGTCAAAACCTGTAATGATGAATGAGGTCTAGAGTAGCCTGGTTCCCTTATCCTTTACAGGTTGAGACCTAATGTTTGGGTGACTCCAGACCAACACATGAGTACAAGCAGCACACAAACGCAAAGCCGCCATCCTCCTCCTGGTCCAGCATCATCAGCCACATCAACCACTGCTGTCCTCCTTGCCCCCTCTCAACCATCCGCCACTCCGTCTCTCGCCTTGAGCAGTTCCTGCTCATCTGCCCAGGTGCCTGTAAAGGACATGTTTGAGCATAAGAAGCTAATGTCACAAAGTGCCCCAAATTTGAAGTGATACGACCAACCAAGCATCTTTTACCATCTCCCGGTCCCAAAAATCCAGGCCTTATACACGTGCCCTGATAGGTGACGTAACAAGTATTAAACTGATAAGAGTAGTATTTACAAACACGCCACTCCTATATGGTGGCACCTTTGATTGCACGCGCCGTGCCCCAAATTTGAAGTGATACGACCAAACAAGTATCTTTTTCCATCTCCCGGTTCCAAAAATCCAGGCCTTATACACGCCACCTGATAGGTGCTGTAACAGGTATTAAACTGATAAGAGTAGTACTTACAAACACGCCAATCCTATCTGTTGGCACCTTAGATTGCACGCACCGTGCCCCAAAATTGAAATGGGAGGACCAACCAAGCATGATAGGTGTTGTAACAGGTATTAAACTGATAAGAGTAGTACTTACAAACACGCAACTCCTATATGGTGGCACCTTTGATTGCACGCGCCGTGCCCCAAATTTGAAGTGATACGACCAACCAAGCATCTTTTTCCATCTCCCGGTTCTAAAAATCCAGGCCTTATACACGCCCCCTGATAGGTGTTGTAACAGGTATTAAACTGATAAGAGTAGTACTTACAAACACGCAACTCCTATATGGTGGCACCTTTGATGGCACGTGCCGTGCCCCAAAATTGAAGTGATACGACCAACCAAGCATCTTTTTCCATCTCCCGGTTCTAAAAATCCAGGCCTTATACACGCCCCCTGATAGGTGACGTAACAAGTATTAAACTGATAAGAGTAGTACTTACAAACACACCACTCCTATCTGGTGGCACCTTTGATTGCACGTGCCGTGCCCCAAAATTGAAGTGATACGACCAACAAAGCATCTTTTTCCATCTCCCGGTTCTAAAAATCCAGGCCATATACACGCCCCCTGATAGGTGCTGTAACAGGTATTAAACTGATAAGAGTAGTACTTACAAACACGCCACTCCTATATGGTTGTACCTTTGATTGCACATGCCGTGCCCCAAAATTGAAGTGATACGACCAACCAAGCATCTTTTTCCAACTCCTGGTTCTAAAAATCCAGGCCTTATACACGCCCCCTGATAGGTGACGTAACAAGTATTAAACTGATAAGAGTAGTACTTACAAACACGCCACTCCTATCTGGTGGCACCTTAGATTGCACGTGCCGTGCCCCAAAATTTAAGTGATACGACCAACAAAGCATCTTTTTCCATCTCCCGGTTCTAAAAATCCAGGCCATATACACGCCCCCTGATAGGTGCTGTAACAGGTATTAAACTGATAAGAGTAGTACTTACAAACACGCCACTCCTATATGGTGGTACCTTTGACTGCACGCGCCGTGCCCCAAATTTGAAGTGATACGACCAACCAAGTATCTTTTTCCATCCCACGGTTCCAAAAATCCAGGCCTTATACACGCCCCCTAATAGGTGCTGTAACAGGTATTAAACTGATAAGAGTAGTACTACTTAACACACCTTATAATAATGCAGAGAGAGGCAACACAGTGAGAGGAGTCTGAAGAAGAGGAGTCAGAGGAGGAAGGTGGCTTTGAGGAGGTGGAAGACCAAACACAGCAGGCGTCCCAGGGGGCTTGTTGTCACTTTTCGGGCACCCTTGGTGGCTGGGTGGAGGAAGAGACCTTCAATGACATCAGTGAGGACAAGGAACGGGACATGGCTAGCTTGGTATCCAACCTTGTGGAGTTTGCGGTTGTGCAAATGGACTGTTTGCGGTTGTTTGCGGTGCGTTAAACGGGGAGTTTGTTCTGTCACTGTGATGCGGGCCTAACCCTTACACTACCTGATCGATACAACATCATAACTGATGTTTTAAAGCACGTTATTCCAAACAATTTAGGAATGTTAGGTAATTTATGCCCTTTATGGCTTAAAACCAGACTCTGCATCAACTATGTAATTTTCAGAGGGAGTTTTGCCATGGATCCCCCTCCGGCATGCCACAGTCCAGGTGTTAGTCCTGTTGAAACAACTTTCACATCACTATTGTGGCCAGAAAAAGTCCCTGTGGGTTTTAAAATCCGCCTGCCTATTGAAGTCTATGGCAGTTCGCCGGGTTCGCCAATTCGTGAACATTTGCGGCGATTCGCGTTCACGGTTCACGAACCGAAAATTTTATGTTTGCGACATCACTAATGGGGATCAATACAGATCCCCATAAGCCCCTAATTAGCCCCATGAGCCACTACTTTACCCTGTCACTTATGGGGCATCTATACAGACACCCATAAGCCACTAATTAACCCTGTCTCTCATGGGGATCAATACAGACCCCCATAAGCCCCAAATTAACCCTGCCACTCATGGGGATCAATACAAAACCCTTTAAGCCCCTAAATAACCCCTTCACTCATGGGGATCAATATAGACCCCCGTAAGCCCCTAATTAACCCTGTCACTCATGGGGGTCAATAAAGACCCCCATAAGCCCCTAATTAGACCCCAGCAAAGGTACTATTTAATACTGTCATTTATGTACGTCAATACCAACCTCTATAAGCCCCAAATTAACCCTGTCACTCATGGGATCAATAAAGACCCCCATAAGCCACTAATTAACCATGTCACTCATGGGGGTCAATACAGATCCCCATAAGCCCCAAATTAGCCTCACGAGCCTCTTATTTACTCTGTCACTTATGGCGGTTTATACAGACCCCCATAAGCCGATAAATAATTAAACTGGGCACTCATGGGTGTAAATAGAGACCCCCATAAGCCACTAATTAGCGCTGTCACTCATGAGGGTCAATACCGACTACCATAAGCCCCTAATTAACCCTCTACCTCATGGGGATCAATACAGAACCACATAAGCCCCTAATTAACCCTGTCACTCATGGGGGTCAATACAGATCCCCATAAGACCCTAATAACCCTTTCCCTCATAAGAATCAATACAGACCCCCATAGACCCCTAATTAGACCCCAGCATAAACTACTAATTAACCCTGTCACTCATGGGGGTCAATACAGATCCCCATAAGACCCTAATAACCCTTTCCCTCATAAGAATCAATACAGACCCCCATAATCCCCTAATTAACCTGGTCACTCATGGGGTAAATAGAGACCCCCATAAGCCACAAATTAACGCTTTCACTCATGAGGGTCAATACCGACCCCCATAAGCCCTTAATTAACCCTGTCACTTATGTGGTGAATACAGACTCCCATAAGCCACTAATTAATATTGTCACTAATGGGGATCAATACAGCACCCCGTTAGCCCCTAATTAACCCTGTCACTCATAGGGATTAATATAGACCCCTCTAAGCCCCTAACGAACCCTGTCACTCATGGCGGCAATACCGACCCCCATGAGCCCCTAATTAACCTGGTCACTCATGAGGTCAATACAGATCCCCATAAGCCCCAAATTAACCCTGTCACTCATGGGGATCAATACAATCCCACGTAAGCCCATAATTAACCCTGTCACTCATGTGGTGAATACAAACTCACATAAGTCCCTAATTAACCCTGTCACTCATGGGGATCAATACAGACCCCTGTAAGTCCCTAATTAACCCCTTCACTCATGTGGATTAATATAGACCCCCGTAAGCCCCTAATAAACCCTGTCACTCATGGGGGTCATTAAAGACCCCCATAAGCCAATTATTAGACCCCAGCAAAGGAACTATTTAACCCTGTCATTCATGTAGGTCAATACCAACCTCCATAAGCCCCAAATTAACCCCGTCACTCATGGGGGTCCATACAGACCCCATAAGCCCCTAATTAGCGCCATGAGCCCCTAATCAACCTGGTCACTAATGGGGGTCTACACAGTCCCCCAAGAGCCCCTAATTAACCCTGTCACTCATGGGGATCAATACAAAACCACATAAGTCCCTAATTAACCCTGTCACTCATGGGGATCAATACAAAACCACATAAGTCCCTAATTAACCCTGTCACTCATGGGGGTCAATACAGATCCCCATAAGACCCTAATAACCCTTTCCCTCATAAGAATCAATACAGACCCCCATAGACCCCTAATTAGACCCCAGCATAAACCACTAATTAACCCTGTCACTCATGGGGGTCAATACCGACCCCCATAAGCCCCTTATTAACCCTGTCACTCATGGGGGTCAATACAGACCCCCATAATCCCCTAATTAACCTGGTTACTCATGGGGTAAATAGAGACCCCCATAAGCCACAAATTAACGCTTTCACTCATGAGGGTCAATACCGACCCCCATAAGCCCTTAATTAACACTGTCACTTATGTGGTGAATACAGACTCCCATAAGCCACTAATTAATATTGTCACTAATGGGGATCAATACAGCACCCTGTTAGCCCCTAATTAACCCTGTCACTCATAGGGATTAATATAGACCCCTGTAAGCCCCTAACGAACCCTGTCACTCATGGCGGCAATACCGACCCCCATGAGCCCCTTATTAACCTGGTCACTCATGAGGTCAATACAGATCCCCAAAAGCCCCAAATTAACCCTGTCACTCATGGGGATTAATACAATCCCACGTAAGCCCATAATTAACCCTGTCACTCATGTGGTGAATACAAACTCACATAAGTCCCTAATTAACCCTGTCACTCATGGGGATCAATACAGACCCCTGTAAGTCCCTAATGAACCCCTTCACTCATGTGGATTAATATAGACCCCCGTAAGCCCCTAATAAACCCTGTCACTCATGGGGGTCATAAAGCCAATAATTAGACCCCAGCAAAGGAACTATTTAACCCTGTCATTCATGTAGGTCAATACCAACCTCCATAAGCCCCAAATTAACCCTGTCACTCATGGGGGTCCATACAAACCCCATAAGCCCCTAATTAGCACCATGAGCCCCTAATCAACCTGGTCACTAATGGGGGTCAATACAGTCCCCCAAGAGCCCCTAATTAACCCTGTCACTCATGGGGATCAATACAGACCCCCGTAAGCCCCTAATAAACCCTGTCAATCATGGGGGTCAATGCAGATACCTATAAGACACTAAATAACCCTGTCACTCATGGGTATCAATATAGACCCCCATAAGCTCCTAATTAGACCCCAGCATAAGCCACTAATTAACCCTATTACTCATGGGGATCAATACAGACACTCATAAGCCCCTAAAAAGCCCCATGAGCCCCTAATTTACCCTGTCACTTATGGGGGTCTATACAGACACCCATAAGCCACTAATTATCACTGTAACTCACGGGGGTCAAAACAGACCCACAAAAGCCCTTATTTAACCCTGTCAATCATTGGGTCAATACCGACCCCCATAAGCCCCTAATTATCCCTGTCACTCATGGGGGTCAATATTGACCCCCAAAAGCCCATGCTCAACCTTGTTACACATGGGGTTCAATACCGACCCCATAAGCCCCTAATTAGCCCCATGAGCCCCTAATTTACCCTTTCACTTATGGGGGTCTTTACAGACACCCATAAGCCACTAATTTACACTGTCACTCATGGGGGTGAAAACAGACCCCTAAGAACCCTATTTAACCCTGTCACTTATTGGGTCAATACCAACTCTATACAGACCCCCATAATCCACTTATTAACCCTGTCAATCATGGGGGTCCCTAATTAACCCTGTCACTTATAAAAAATCAATACAGACCCCCATAAGCCCCTAATAAACCCTGCACTCATGGGGATCAATACAGACCCATGTAAGACCCTAATTAACCCTTTCACTCATGGGGGTCAATACAGACCCCCAAAAGCCCTTAATTAACCCTGTCACTCATGGGGATCAATAAAGACTCCCATAAGAACCTAATTAGACCCCAGCTTAAGCCACTAATTAACCCTATCACACATGGGGGTCAATACCGACCCCTATAAGCCCCTAATTTACCCTTTCACTTATGGGGGTCAATACAGACCCCCATAAGCCCGTAATTAGCCCTGTCACTCATGGGGGTCAATACAGCCCTCCATAAGCCCCTGATTAGCCCTGTCACTCATCGGGGTCAATACAGATACCCATAAGCCCCTAATTAACCCTCTCAATCATTGGTATCAATACAGACTCCCATAAGCACCTAATTAGCCCCATGAGCCCCAAATTTACCCTTTCACTTATGGGGGTCTATACAGACATCTATAAGCCACTAATTAACACTGTCACTCATAGGGGTGAAAACAGACCCGCAAAAGCCCCTATTGAACTCTGTCACTCATGGGGGTCAATACAGACCCCCATAAGCCCCTAATTAATTCTGTCACTCATGGGTGTCAGTACAGACCCCCATAAGCCACTAATTAACCCTGTCACTCATGGGGGTCAATACCGACCCCCATAAGCCCCTAATAAACCCTGTCAATTATAGGGGTCAATACAGAACCCCATAAGCCCATAATTAGCCCCATGAGCCCCTAATTTACCCTGTCACTTATAGGGATCTATACAGGCCCTTATAAGCCCCTAATTACCCTGTCACTCCTGGGAATCAATACAGACCCCCATAAGCCTTTAATTAACACTGTTACTCATGGGCGGTGAAAACAGACCCCCAAAAGCCCCTATTTAACTCTGTCACTAATTGGGTCAATACCAACCCCCATAAGCCCCTAATTAACCCTGTCACTCATGGGGGTATTGACCCCAGAAAGCCCCTAATTAGCCCCATGAGCCCCTAATTTACCCTTTCACTTATGGGGGTCTATACAGACACCCATAAGCCACTCATTAACACTGTCACTCATGGGGGTGAAAACCGACCCCCAAAAGCCCCCATTTAACTCTGTCACTCATGGGGGTCAATGCAGACCCCAGAAAGCCCCTAATTAACCCTGTCACTCATGGGGTCAATACAGACCCCTGTAAGCCCCTTACATAATTCTGTCTCATAAGGGTCAGTACAGACCCCCATAAACCCCTAATTAACTTGGTCACTCATGGGGTAAATAGAGACCCCATAAGCCACTAATTAACGCTTTCACTCATTAGGGTCAATACCAATCTCCATAAGCCCCAAATTAACCATGTCACTCATGGGGGTCAATACAGACCCCCATAAGCCCTTAATTAACCGTGCCACTCATGTGGTGAATACAGACTCCCATAAGCCACTAATTAATATTGTCACTCATTGGGATCAATACAGTACCCCGTAAGCCCCTAATTACCCTGTCACACATAGGGTTCAATACAGACCCCTGTAAGCCCCTAATTAACCCTGTCACTCATGGGGGTCAATACAGACCCCATAAGCCCCTAATTAGCACCATGAGCCCCTAATTAACCTTGTCACTAATGGGGGTCAATACAGTCCCCCAAGAGCCCCTAATTAACCTTGTCACTCATGGGGATCAATACAGACTTCTGTAAGCCCCTATTAAAACCCTGTCAATCATAGGAGTCAATACAGATACCTATAAGACACTAAATAACCCTGTCACTCATGGGTATCAATATAGACCCCCATAAGCTCCTAATTAGACCCCAGCATAAGCCCCTAATTAACCCTGTCATTAAAGGGGGTGAATACAGACCCCCATAAGCCCCTAATTAACCCTGTCACTCATGGGGTTTAAAACAGATCCCCATAAGCCCCTAATTTACCCTGTCACTCATGGGGGTCAATACCTACACCAATAAGCCCCTATTTAACCCTGTCACTCATGTGGCCAATACAGACTCCCATAAGCCACTAATTAACCTTGCCACTCATGGGGATCAATACAGACCCCCATAAGCCAATCATTAACCTTGTCACTCATGCAGGTCAATACAGACCCCCATAAGCCCTTAATTAACTCTGTCACTTATGGGGGTCTCTATTGAGCCCCATAAGTCTCTAATTAACCCTGTCACTCATGAGGGTCAATACCGACCCCCCATAAGCTCCTAAAAAACCTTGTCACCTAGGTGGGTCAAAACAGACGCCATAAGCCCCTAGTTAACCCTGTCACTTATGGGGATCAATGCAGACCCCCATAAGGCCCTAATTAACCCTGTCACTCATGGAAGTCAATAGACACCCCCATAAGCCCCTTATTAACATTGTCACTCATGGGGAAGAATACAGAACCCCATAAGCCCCTAATTAACCCTGTCACTCATCTGGTCAATACAGAACATTATAAGACCTTTATTAACATTATCATTCATGGTGGTCAATACAGACCCCAATAAGCCACTAATTAACCCTGTCACTCATGAAGGTCAATACAGACCACCATACACCCCTAATTAACATTGACAATCATGGGGGTCAATACAGACCCCCATAATCCACTAATTAACCCTGTCAATCAAGGGAGTGAATACAGACCCCCATAAGCCCCTAATTAATCCTGTCACTCATGGGGTTCAAAACAGATCCCCATAAGCCCCTAACTGTACCTATTTAACCCTAACTGGGCCTATTAAACTCTAGCTGTACCTATTTGACCCTAACAGTACCTATCTAACCCTAACTGTACCTATTTAACCCTAACTGGGCCTATTTAACCTTAACTGGACCCAAAAAGCCTAACAGTACCTATTGAACCCTAACAATACTTATTGAACCCTAACTGGGTCTAATATATCCTAACAGTGTCTATCTAACCCTATCTGGGCCTATTTAACCCTAACAGTACCTATTTAACCCTATCTGAACCCAATAACCCGTTTTAGGCCAATTTAACCCTAACTGGACACAATAACCCTAACAGTACCTATTGAACCCTAACACTACATATTTAACCCTAACTGGGACTATTTAACCCTAACTGGGCCTATTGAACCCTGACAGTACCTATTTAACCCTAACTTTACCTATTTATCCCTAACTGGACACAACAACCCTAACCAGGCCTATTAAACCCTAACTGTACCTATTTAACCCTAACTGTGCCTAATTAACCCTAACTGGACCCAATAACCCTAACAGTACCTATTGAACCCAAACACTTCATATTTAACCCTAACTGGTCCTATTTAACCCTAACTGGGCCTATTAAGCCCTAATAGTACTTATCTAACTATAACTGGTCCTATTTAACCCTAACTGTACCTATTTAACCGTATCTGCACTCAATCTGTTTTGACCCCCATTAGTGACAGGGTTAATTAATGGCTTGTTGGGGTCTGTATTGACCCCCATTAATTACAGGGTTAATTAGGGGCTTATGGGGGTCTGTATTGACCCCCATGAGTGACAGGGTTAATTAGAGGCTTATGGGGGTCTGCATTGACCCCCATGAGTGACAGGATTAATTAGGGCTTGTGGGGGTCTGTACTGACCGCCATGAGTGACAGGGTTTATTAGGGGCTGATGGGGGTCTGTATTGGCCCCCATGAGTGAAAGGGTTAATTATGGGCTTATGGGGTTCTGTATTGACCCCCATTAGTGACAGGGTTAATTAATGGCTTGTTGGGGTCTGTATTGACCCCCCTGAGTGACAGGGTTAATTAGGGGCTTATGGGAGTCTGTATTGACCCCCATGAGTGACAGGGTTAATTAGAGGCTTAAGGGGGGCCGGAATTGACCCCCATGAGTGACAGGGTTAATTAAGGGCTTATGGGGGTCAATAGATAATTAGTGGCTTATGGGGTTCTGTATTGACCCCCATGAGTGACAGGGGTAATCAATGGCTTGTGGGGGTCTGTATTGACCCCCATGAGTGACAGGGTTCATTAGGGGCTTATGGGGTCTGTATTGAGCCCATGAGTGAAAGGGTTAATAAATCACTTGTGGGGGTCTGTATTGACCCCCATGAGTGACAAGGTTAATTAGGGGCTCATGGGGCTCTGTATAGAGCCCCGTGAGTTATAGCGTTACTTTTTATTTAGTGCAGGTCCTTTAAGCACCTTTACAGTCCTTTAAGGACCCGCAAGGCGGGAAATTTGAATTTTGAATGCTTTGAGGATCCCGATTGCGTCCGATCGAGACCCCCATTGCAAGGGTTAATGGGGGGAGCCTTGTGAAGCATTGTGAGAGTTGCAACTGCGAACCAAGCACCTAAATTTAAAAAAAAAAATTATACAAATATAAAAAACACACTTACATACAGCACAGGGGGACAGCCATAAAGTCTGGGAGTGAGGTTGCAAGCGATTTTGAGACAAATTTGTGGGTTTTCGCAAACCCAAACTCGGCAAAGCGAGGAAAAAAATGGCGGACGAAAAACGTAAAAAATTCAGAAACTGGATGAAAATACACAACGGCAAAGACTGTAACACTTACACCTACGACACCAGGCATCCGGGACTTTGAAAATAAAACAAACGGCCTTCAACGCCTAACACACAAACATTCAGCAGACATACACAGGAGAAACACACAGGGAAGGAATAGGGGGATATGGTGGAAAGAGACACATGGCATTCCCAAGCACAAAACTTGAAGGTTAACGAAACTTGCAATGAACCGAAGGCGCTTATTGTGAGCTACAAGATGAGAGTCGAAGGCGCTCATTGTGGCCTCACGATGAGCACCGCGAGCGGGAGAGACTTGTAATGAGCGCCCAAGGCGCTTATTG
This sequence comes from Discoglossus pictus, assembly GCA_027410445.1. NCBI lineage: Eukaryota > Metazoa > Chordata > Amphibia > Anura > Alytidae > Discoglossus > Discoglossus pictus. The sequence continues at coordinate 272,280,117 of CM050167.1, forward strand.
TGAACCACGCGATGAACGCCAAAGGCGCTGAGCATGTGGCTCACGATTTGCGCCGAAGGTGATCAGTGCAAAGTAGGAAAGTTGAAGTTCACGGAGGAGAGGCGTGCGTGTCGGAGGTGCTCAGATGGGCAATTTACTAGTATATATATACTAGAGACTTGCCCGTCTTTGGCGCTCATTGTGAGCCTCTCCCCCACTCTACTTTACAGGCCTTGCCTCTACTTTTCGCCGCTCATAGCAGGCCTCGGCAAACCCGCAACTTGCGGGCCTCGCAATGAGCACCTTCGTTGCTCATCACGAGCCTCTCCCCCCTCTACTTTACATGCCTCGCGATGAGCACCTTTGGCTTTACTGTATATATACAATGGGGGGAGAAAGTAATTGATCCCCTGCTGATTTTTAACGTTTGTCCACTGACAAAAAAATAATCAGTCTTTAATCTTAGTGGTAGGTGTATTTTAACAGTAAGAGACAAGAAAATAAACAAGAAAACCCATGTCAAAAAAGGTATAAATTGATTTGCAGGTCAATGAGGGAAATAAGTATTTGACCCCTTTTTATTAGTACTTGGTTGCAAAGACCCTGTTAGCAATCACAGAGGTCAGACGTTTCTTGTAGTTGGCCACCAGGTCTGCACACAACTCCTCTTTGCAGATCCTCTCCAAGTCATTAAGGTTTTGAGTCTGATGTTTGGCAACTCGAACCTTCAGCTCCCTCTACAGATTTTCTATGGGATTATAGTCTGGAGACTGGCCACTCCAGGACCTTAATGTGCTTCTTCTTGAGCCACTCCTTTGTTGTCTTGGCTGTGTGTTTTCGGTCATTGTCCTGCTGGAATACCCATCCACAACCCATTTTCAACGCCCTGGCTGAGGGAAGGAGGTTCTCACCCAAGATTTGACGGTACATAGCCCGTCCATAGTCCCTTTGATGTGGTGCAGTTGTTCTGTCCCCTTAGCAGAACCCCCACCCCCCAAAGCATAATGCTTCCACCTCCATGTTTGACAGTTGGGGATGGTGTTCTTGGGGTTATAGGCAGCATTCCTCCTCTTCCAAACAGTTGAGTTGAGTTGATGCCAAAGAGCGCAACATTGGCCTCATCTGACCACAACACTTTCACCCAGTTCTCCTCTGAATCATTCAGATGTTCATTGGCAAACTTCAAACAGGCCTGTACATGTGCTTTCTTTAGCAGGGGGACCTTGCAGGCGCTGTAGGATTTCAGTCCTTCAAGGCGTAATGTTTTACCAATTGTTTTCTTGGTGACCATGGTCCCAGCTGCCTTGAGATCAATAACAAGATCCTCCTGTGTAGTTCTGGGCTGATTCTTCACCGTTCTCATGACCATTGAAACTCCACGAGGTGAGATCTTGCATGGAGCATCAGACCGAGGGAGACAGTTATTTTGTGTTTCTTCCATTTGCGAATAATCGGACCAACTGTTGTCACCTTCTCACCAAGCTGCTTGGTGATGGTCTTGTAGCCCATTCCAGCCTTGTGTAGGTCTTCAATCTTGTACCAGACATCCTTGGACAGCTCTTTGGTCTTGGCCATGGTGGAGAGTTTGGAATCTGATTGATTGATTGCTTCTGTGGACAGGTGTCTTTTATACAGGTAACAAGCTGAGGTTAGGAGCACTCCCTTTAAGAGATAGCTCCTAATCTCAGCTCGTTACCTGTATAAAAGACACCTGGGAGCCAGAAATCTTGCTGATCAAAAACTTATTTCCCTCACTGACCTGCAAATCATTTTATAACTTTTTTGCCATGAGTTTTTCTTGTTTTTTGTTGTTGTTCTGTCTCTCACTGTTAAAATACACCTACTATTAAAATTATAGACTGATCATTTCTTTGTCAGTGAACAAACGTTCAAAATCAGCAGGGGATCAAATACTTTTCACCCCACTATACTGTATATATATATACTAGCGACTTGCCTGTCCAAAATGACGGCGATAAAATTTGAAGCCTGGTGATGCTGTTTGCCACACAATGCAAAGCTCCCCCCTCCAACTTGCGGGCCTAGTGATAAGCGCCTTTGACTCTCAATGCGAGCCTCGGCAAATCCGCAACTTGAGGGCCTTGCAAGCCGCTCATTACTTTACGTGCCTCGCAAGGAGCGGCTTTGTTGCTCATATCTGGCCGCATCATGTGCAAGCCCGTAACTCCCCTGTGTCTCTTTCCTCCAAATCCCTTCTCAGTGTCTCTTTCTCCCCACTCCCTCCCGAGTGTCTCTTTCCCCCCACTCCCTCCAGTGTCTCTTTGCCCCCTCTGCCTGCCCTGCATTTTTTTCCCTTATCTCCCTCCCCTGTGTCTCTTCCCCCCTGTCCCTCCCCTTTGTCTCTTCCCCTCTCTCCCTCCCCTGTGACTCTTTCCCACACTGCCATGTCTCTCTTTTACCCCCTCTTACAGCTTTGTAAAAATGTTCCGGCTTGGTGGCAGTTAAACCTGTAACTTTTTTCCAAGCCAGCAAGGCTTGAATCATAAATTGCTATTGCTCTAAGCCTTGCAGGCTTAAAAAAATTGAACTGGTTCAACGCCGCCATTTTTTTTCAAGGCCATAACTCGCCACCCATTGGGAGGCCGCCAAAAGATGCCAATTGAATAGCAAATTAGCTTTTAACCTCACTTATGGACTCCCTGCCTCAGGAGGAGGCAGGGAGCCCATAAGTGAGGTTGATAAAAACATTTATATTCAAATGGTGACGTTTTTTTTCAAGCCTGTAACTTGGAAGCAATTTGGAGCCTCTCCTGCGAGTATCCGGTGCTCATTGCAAGCTTATTTCCCCCTCTAACTTGTTGGCCTCGGAATGTCGCCCTCAGTTACTCTCCCCACCCTCTACTTTATGGTCCTTGCAATTAGGCGTCATTGCAGACCTCGTCAAACCCGTAACTTTCGGGCCTCGTGAAGGTCGCCTTCGGCGCTCATTGCGAGTCCCGCATTGTCCCTCTCTAACTTGCTGGCCTTGCGATGTGCGCCCTCAGTTGCTCATCGCGTGTTTCGCCTTCGGCGATCATTGCAAGCCTCTCTTCCCCCTCTACATTACCGGCCTGACAATTACAGGCTCATTTTTTGAGGGCACTGCAGCACTGGGGGCCCCCCACAGCATGGCTTTGGTGCATTGCAGTGCACCAGCGGTATATCCACCCCTCCTGCCTGTCCTGGGAGTAGAGTTGAATTACACCACTCAGGGCCACAGTTTTTTGTCTCTTTAAACCTTATTCCCCCAGATTTTTGGGGGTCTCCTACACCCACCATGGGGCTACTACTACGCGTGGGGCTACTAGTAAGATAGGTAGCTCTAGAAGTAGCTCTAGAAATGGAAGAACAATAACACATTCCTTTTCCGAATGATGAGAACAAGTTGGGGAATAGCTAAGAGTTAATAGCTTTAAAGCAGGGAAGAATAGTTTTATATTCTATTCTTGACTGGATTGAAAGCCAGTTGAGGGAAGAAGGACAACATTTAGAAGAGAGGGGGATGATACAAGTTGCTGTATTAATATTGTGTATCTAAAAAGGTATGTTTAGACATGCTTCTGCCTTTAGGAGTCAAGTCTTGTGAAAATACAACACAACCTGAATCAAATAAACCATGTCAACAGTTTACTAGAATATAGACTAGAATTTGCATTGTAAAATATTATAATAGTTATTATTATCAGGATTATTATTATTATTATTATAAAAGTGATTATAAGTTGAAAATAATGGTAATTCATGCAAGCTAGTAGAAAATGGGAAGAATATTGTAGAAAAAAGCACATCAAAGAGGTAAGTATATAACTCTTTGAATTAATATTGGAGTTATAGCATGTAGCTTCTTTCTTGGCCCTATTGGTGTTATTTGGAGACTTTTTGGCAGCCTTGAGGTTATTTGAAGCAGCAAAGCTGCTAAAAGTCACATCCTGTTCTCTTATATAACTGTGTTGCAAACAGTTTAAATAAATATGAGCAGAGAATTTGGCAAATGTAAAAAATGGCCTGTTCGCCAAGCTAATTTTATGTCGAAGGCAGAAAGTAAAAAATAATTTGGAGCTCTGATAATCTGTTATGTATTTTGGGAGATCAGATTTACTTCAATTAAGTAAGTGATTATTGTAGTATAAAGTTTTATTTTAATGATGTTTCTAATGAGAGAATATTTTACAAGGTACGTACTTTCTGTCAGCTTTTAATCACTAATCAGTGATACACAGAGAAGGGGAGGAATTTATTAAAGGATGAACATTAGCCCAAGTTAACCAATCATATTATAGTTAGCTCACATCGGCTCATCACGTATTGTCGTGAACCAGGTGTGTTAAGGGTGTATGTTGTATATAAATAGATGAATATTAGTTATATTATTTTATTTAAATATAAAATATACTGCACAACAGTGGTTGAAACCTAATGATGAATATCAGCATTGGGGATAGTAAACTGTTTTAGACCCTTATGGGTCCTCTAAGCCCCCATGGCACCTAACATTAACCTGTTATCATGGAACCCCCATGATAGTTAATCTGTTACCATACAGACCCCCATGATAATCTAATCTTTTAAAGTATAATATTATGGTGGGGACAACTATTGTATATGGGTTAATTTTGGTGCCATGGGGGTCCCTACCATATTATAATACTATTACAATATCTTCTATGATTGCTACTTTAAATAGCCAATCACAGAAGGTTCACATTATTTTGAAATCATATCTTGGATGGCTGTCATTTTAAAAAAATAGATTGGGGGAAATAGAGCCCTCTGATTGGTTAAAATCGAATCAATCGGAATGAACAGATTTCAATCTATGTATTCTGATTGGCTCAACTTTTAAGCAATCAGAAATGAGACAACAGCAATTCAAATACTGGATTCTGATTGGCTAAAATATGATGGTTACATACTTGAGCCAATCAAAAGCCGTAAAACAGAATATAAGACAAGGTTGTGGACAGAAAACAGTGAGTGAGCTGGGGAGCTCTGCAGAGGAAGTGCTCCGTTACTTATGTTAATGATAGGTGCCATGAAGGTCAATGAAGGACCCCATTGCGACACTTAGAGTCCCCAATGGGGTTAATGTGCCCCCACCCCAAAGCACAAAGGTCTGGGTGAGGACGGCCTGATGGCCCCATATGGTTGTTGCCGGGTGTTGAGGCTTAAAGGGGATAATAGGCTAATGCAGTGTGTTAACTTTAGATAGATATCTTATTAATTTGTAGTGCAACTGACCATGCATGTCCATAGTATTATTTAGCTTGGTTTGATGTTGCTAAACGTCATTATTGATGGTTTGTCAACCAATATGGTGATTGTACCAACAGACAGAACTGTGCATGCCTGATCTCTAATAATACAAGTGATGTAATAAATTGCATGGAGAACTGAGTAGTACCGATGAATGATGAGTCACCATAGGTTGCGGCTCATTGCACACACCCCCAAGATGACATTAATGACATTTTTTTTTTTTTCAAGATTATGTCCATATAAAACAGCTTTGGACCTATTATCTAACGCAAGATATTGAGGAATCAATATATCCTTGTCGTTCCTTTTTAAAACATTGTGTAATTGTCTTGTAATGTGATCAGCAAACGCTATAAGGTCAGAAACAAAAACAGATGTTGTCCCAATATGTTCCAAGATGAGAAGGGAGTACGGTGAATTTGCACTTTATGTGAGTTTTGACAAAGGAGTCTCAAGTTGGTAGCCCCACATTTTTAAAGCATTACAAATGTTTATTTTTTCATTAAATGCAAAGTGATGTAAGGTCTAAAAGGGGAAAATTTCAGCATTAGGTAGCTATAATGTTATACTTTTATAAATCTTTAGGGGATTACTCCTTATCTCAGGGGATTGGTCAGGGAAGATGCTATCATTTCTTGGCATCTTTAATTTTTTGAAGAACCACTTTACCACTTCCTCCCACTCAAGGGTGAGTATATAAATATGGAAGTGACAGTGGTCACTTCATTAATAATCTAGCCTTTGAAAAAGCAAGACTAAGTGGCAAAATGGATTTTAAGTTTCTTCTGGAAGCTATGGGAAGTCAGTGAAGTGACAGACAGATGTGCTGCAGACATTGAGAGCCTCATTCAATTGAGCGTTCGCTCGATCCGATTGCCCATAAGTAAGTTTGCAAGTTAATTTGCTATTCAATTGGCGTTTTTTTGCGGGCTCCAAATGGGCTACGAGTTACGGCCTTGAAAAAATGGCGATGGTCAAACCCACAACTTATAGGCTCCCAAAGCCTTTGATCTCTCAAGACTGCAAGACTTCTGATCGTGAAAATCGCAATTAGTTATTCAATTGCAAAAAATCGCTCAAGATGGCACCTCCAATCAAGTGGCATCCCAAAGCTTACGGGTTCCAAATAGCAAAGGCAAAGGGTTTACAGACTAGTTTGTAACACTGCAAATGACAATATAAAGACACCAATGCACTTTAAAACATGGGGAAACAATGGAAGGCATTACAATTACATGCACAACAACTCCTAAATATAAAATATAGCAAAAAATAAAATTACATTTTCTTCATAGATTGTAATGGTCATGCAATATGAAAAGCCACGCTGAAACATGCTGAAAGCCATTTAAGACATACTACCTCATTAAATTGCAACTGGCTGACATATTAACCCTTTCTCACTCATAGAGGCTTTAATGTGGACCCCAAAAATACAAAGATTATCTTATATTCATGTCACTCATCACATCTACATTAGGACAACAAATAGTGGACATATTTCATATTGCATATATCAAGTACCAGGGGAACATTTCACATATGGTTGTTCAGTCCCTCAGTTGTGTCCGAATCTCTGTGACCCTATGGACTGCACTACACCTACTAATGTCTCTGTCTGTGTTTATCCACAAGGTTTGCATGCCAAAGATACTGGAGTGGGTTGCCAGTTCCCTCTCTAGTGGACTGTGATTTGTCTGACCTCTCTGCTATGACCTGCCCACCCACAGTGGCCCTACATGGTATAGCTCACAGCTTCATACAGGTACACAAGCCCCTTCACCATCACCATTTAGCAATCCACAAGGGGACCAGGGGAACATACACCACACTAATCTACTCTAATTCATCAGGAAGGGCTACAAATACACATGGAGGCTGTGCAGAGGCACGTGGAGCAATAGCCAACTCACCTCCATCAGGGATAATCATCGCTAATCCCATCTTGGTGACCATGTGCTAAGATCTATACCCATTCCCATTTGGTGACCTCCCATAAGTTTTGCTATCAATCAATTCACATCATCACTCGTCATATTGCTATAAGGCCTTCAGGGGAATGTTGATACTCTACAGTATCACTAATTGTACATTCCGTGTGTATTAACTAGTGATGTCGCGGACATCAAATTTTAGGTTCGCGAACAGCGGACGCGAACTTCCATCAAATGTTCGCGAACGGGAGAACCCGGCGAACCGCCATAAGCTTCAATGGGCAGACGAATTTCAAAACCCACAGGGACTCTTTCTGGCCACAATAGTGATGGGAAAGTTGTTTCAAGGGGACTAACACCTGGACTGTGGCATGCCGGAGGGGGATCCATGGCAAAACTCCCACGGAAAATTACATAGAGTACGCAGAGTCTGGTTTTAAGCCATAAAGGGCATAAATCACCTAACATTCCTAAATTGTTTGGAATAACATGCTTTAAAACATCAGGTATGATGTTGTATCGATCAGGTAGTGTAAGGGTTACACCCGCTTCACAGTAACAGACCAATCTCCCCGTTTAATGCACCGCCTCCTCAAAGCCACCTTCCTCCTCTGACTCCTCTTCTTCAGACTCCTCTCTCTGCGTTGCCTCTGTCTGCGTTATTATAAGGTGTGTACTGTTAAGTAGTACTATTCCTATCGGTTTAATCCCTGTTATGTCCACTATTAGGGGACGTGTATATGGCATTGATTTTTGGAACAGGGACATGGAAAAAGATGCTTGGTCGGACCTCCTATTTCAAATTTGGGGCACTGCGCGTGCAATCTAAGGTGCCACCAGATATGAGTGTCACTGTGCACTGGCAAAAGTTGGCAGAGTAGATGCAATAGGCTTCACACACACGCCTGTAGGCAGGCAATTGCTATTCAATCTATTACAGTAAAAAAAAGTGTTTTATTTCACTGAGCACAATATAAGCTGTGAGCCTGACACAGGCAGGCAACTGAAATTAAATTTAGTCCTTCAGGTCTGTAGTGGAAGCTAAATACACAGCCTGGCTATCTATTTCCCTATTAAATCTCCAGCAGCTACACTATCTGTCCTCTCACAACGAATGCAGCTTCAGAATGATTCTAAAATGTATGCTGTCCTTCAGATGGAAGGCCCTGGAAGGGAGTGTATGCTACTGATTGGCTGGAATGTGTCTGCTGACTGTGAGGTGCAGGGTCAAAGTTTCCTCAATGATTAAGAATAGGAGGCGAACCGAAAAGCGCAGGTGTTCGCCGTCCGATGCGAACGCGAACATGCCAAAATCGCCGCGAACAGTTCGCCCACGGACTGCTCGCGACATCTCTAGTATTAACCCTTTATTATTATGTACTAGCGACTTGCCCGGCAAAAAATTATGGCCTTTGGCGCTCATTGCGAGGCTCTTGGTTGCTTGTGTGCTATGAGCAGCGTTGGTGTTTTTTTTCGGTATGGCAATGAATAATTAATAAAATAAGAAATTAATATACTTTACCTATTGTGAAGTAATATATGCAGGAAGCATTGTGTTGAAGAGCTGGCAATCGGTTTTCATGTTGCTGCAGCATCAGTGCTGTGGAGCTGCTGTGTAAGCGTCATGAATGTGTGCAGTGTAATAGTGTGCGAGTGTGAGGCAAATCCGTTAGGGTAGCTGTGTATTTCAGGATTGTATAAGTTATTGTTCTAAAATGGTGCCTAATGTGTGGTATGCAGCTGTGGCTGATTTAGCGTTCTTGTTTTCGCATGTCGTCCGACTTTTTCGGGAAATCCGTAGGTGTTTGGTGGTGTTTTGCGTTTTTATGGGCCTTTAGCCTCGTTTTCGTTTTGTTCGGCGGCCATTTTTTCTCTCGCTTAGGTGATTTTCGGGTGTCGAAACTCCGAAATTTGGAATTAAATGGAGGTGTAACTTCACTTGCAGAGGTCCTGGGTGCCCCCTTTGCTGTGGGTAAGATTTTTATGTGTTTGTTGTGTGTATTTATTGTGTTTGTAATGTTTTTGGGGTCACGCGTGTTGCGTCCTGGTTTTCGGATCTCGTACGTCTTTTTCGGGAAATCTGTAGGTGTTTGGTGGTGTTTTGCGTCTTTAGAGTGCTGTAGCCTCGTTTTCGTTTTCTTAGGCGGTAATTTTTTCTCTCGCTTAGGGGATTTTTGAGTGTTAAAACTCTTTTATTTGGAGTTAAATTTAGGTGTAACTTCAGTTTCCGAGGTCCTGAGTGCCCCCCCTTGCTGTAGGTAAGCTTTTTATGTATTTGTTGTGTGTATTTATTGTGTTTTTCCTGTTTTCATGTGCGCAGGTTTCAGACGTTTTTTGCGAGGTCGTAATGGGTCGTAACATGTCTCGTATTTCGCTTCCGTAACTCCGTAAATTTTGCCAGGTCTACAGTTTCTGGCAAGGAGCGCCTTCGGCTGACACGATGAGAACATTATAACAAAGCTTTATTTCATACACAGAGCACAATCACAAATGGAGAAGACTGTGCTTTAATATCATGGGTGTGGTGTGGGTGCATACCGGAAGGGCAAGAGGTTGTGCTTGTGAACAAGGGGATACCCAGAGGGGGTAATGTCATAGTCTAGAATAAGTATGATGCATAGCACCTACAAGGGTCACATGTGGTCACTACACCACTACAACTGGAATCTGGTGAGAAATCTGGTAATTGGAGAAATCAGTCATATGCATATAACTTACAACGTGTCTGCTTAATTAGACAGATGAACATAATCATGGATAATGTCATACAGATCTAATCCATACACAGTGTGTTGTCAGATATTTAGGAATAATATGTGACACTGAAAGAGGATGTTGAGGAACATGCCTTCATGGTCATGAGATTGGGCTTTTAAGACCTACTCAGACCAGAACAAGATATCAATCAGAACACTACTTGGATTGACTTCAATATCTCATCTCAACAGCAATCCATATTGAACATCAATTGCACAAATATTCAACATAACCATACGTGTACACACTCTGTAGCCAGCCATTATTTGTGGAGTGTGGATGAGGATGACTTAGGGCAGTGGTTCTCAATCCTCTCAGGTGGTCCTCAACAGGTGGTGGAGCCTCAAATTGCTTTACATGTGTATTTACACAGTGTTTCACCAAAATCATAGTCTTTGTGGTGGGTCCTGGGGAGAGGTATGACAACCACTGACCTGGGGGATGTTCACACCAACTTCCTCTTTCTGAGCACTGGGCCTACACATTCTGGAACCACACCAGATCCCTCTACCATGGATCCCTCTACCATGGACAGGAGGTGTTGGATTAAAGGGGTGCATCCAACTGGGGTGGCTGCGTAGCAGCTGTCGTTGGTGCCAAGGGGTGAGATGAGGCTCTGGCTGCAGTGGTGGTGGAGCATGTAGAACTGAAGGCTTGAGCGTAATCACATGGGCTTCAGCCAACTGATGTGTCTGGGCTTGTCTGTCCCTATGAGCCATTTGCTCGTACCTCTCCATCCAAACATTATGCCTCCCCACCTCACCATATATTGCTTGGATGCTTTCCGCCTGCCCGGTAGCAATATCATTCTTATGTGCCAGCTGAGCTGTCTGCTACTGGACTACTCCAATCTTGCGCTCATCAGCCAAGCGGGTGTGTTTATATGTGTCACTCAAGGTGCCTGGTGCGAGGACGTGAGTTCCGTCCTCGAGTGCTGTTGGCCTCTGGATGTGCTGTGGTTCTCCCATAGTTGTGGTGTACCCCGGAGGGATAGGGATGGTGTTGCCAGTAGGGATTCTGTTGCCAATGGTATGGTGTTGGTCCAGTCTGTTGGGGCAACAATGCCTGTGATATCAACAGCTGTGACATCTGCTGGGACAACAATGGCTGTGGCAACTGCTAGGCCAACTGCTGGGACAATCACTGCTGAGAAAGCCACTGCTGTGGCAACATCTGTTGTGGCCCGGTCAGGAGTGGGAGAGGATTGGGGTCCGGCACACGTATTGCTTAAATGTCACCAGGTGGCAGTAGTGGGCCTGTTCAGAGTGGTCCCCATGAGCTTGACATTCCAGCAGTTGTTTGTTGGCTCATTGAACTTCCAGTAATCTGAAAGGCTAGGAACATACCCATAATGTGTGTAAGGGCCTAAGGGGTGATTCCCACAATGGTCCTGCTGCTGATATTCCAGCCTCCTGGGATGGGCCCAGGTCCTTGGCTTCCTCCATCACCACCTGCATTGGTGATAGTGGTGCCTCTGATGGAGCCACCGCCTGTGTCTCTGTTGTACTGAACTGTACTGTGCCTCCTAGGTACTGAAATGAGAGGACAATAGTATTTTTCCCTGAACAATTGTTTACTGTGTGTTTCCATGTCCCTGACATCATGGTCACTTGTAATTGGCTATGGTGATGGTTTCCTGCATATAGACATTGAGATGTATAATGATCATTGTGGAAATATATATATCTGGTGCAGTGTGTCATCTGCAGTTCATTAGGACACATGCTCATCTGAATCTGCTGTGCAGTGTGTGAAAATGACCAATCTGTGACCAATGCTCAGCAATGGGTGTTAACATGCTTATGAGACATGGTCCAGGTTAGGTTAGTACATGATACGCACATGCAGTCCCTCAGAGTCTGTATCTGCATATGCTACAGTGTGCACACCCATACATGTACTCTCTATTGGATGTAAAATCATTGTGGATCTACAGCTGTACCTCGTTTAACGCTGGGGATAGCTTCCAAGCAGTTGAAGTGTTAAGCGTAACAGCTTTAAACGGTGAAGGAACATGGGGCAGATAGGGACAGGGGAACTCATTATATAGTTACATAGTAATTGAGGTTGAAAAAAAGACTTTCAGTCCATTAAGTTCAACCTTTTAAGATCTCCTCTGATCTACAATATGCAGATTAATTGATAATTAATTAGTTGTTAATTTATTGATACAGATGAAGGCAAACAGAAAAAAAAACAATTGAAACTTAGCTAATCGACTCAAAGGAAAAAAAAAAGTTGCTTCCTGACCCCAGATACTGGCAATTATCCAGGATAACCCTGAATGCCCTTTTTAATTAGAAATAAATCCAATCCCCTTTTAAAGTTATCTATCGAATCCGCTGTCACCACCTCCTTTGGTAGAGAATTCCACTGACTAAACACCCTTACTGTGAACAACCCTTTTCTTTCTTTAAGGTGGAATCTTTTTGCTTTTTGCTTCTAACCTCAAAGGATGTCCTCCTGTCAGTTGAAAACCTCTTGGCACAAAAAGCTCAGTTGTCAAATCTTTATACTGACCCTGGATGTATTTATATATGGTAATCATATCCCCTCTTAGACACCTTTTTTCTAGAGAAAATAAGCTTAATTTGGTTAGTCTTTCTTCATAACTTAGCCCCTCTATTCCCCTTATTAGTTTTGTAGCCCTCCTCTGTACCTTTACCAGCTCTAAAATGTCCTTTTTATGAAGTGGTACCCAAAATTGTACTCCATATTCCAAATGAGGGTGTACTATGGATTTGTATAGTGGCAGAATTATATTTGCTTCCCTTCCTTCTATACCCTTCCTAATCCATGCTAATATTTTATTTGCAGCTGCTGCTTGGCTTTGAGCACTGTTATCTAGGTGGTTGTCCACAAGCACTCCCAAATCCCTTTCAATATCTCACACCCCTTTATTTGCTCCAGTAAGATTATAAATTGCATGGCTATTTTTCCTTCCCAGATGCATAACTTTACATTTATTCATATTAAATCTCATCTCCCATTTAGATGCCCATTCCTCAATTGTATGTAAATCCCTTTGATGACAACTTCATGTCATCAGCAAAAATGGAGACACTACTTTTTTTTTTTTAAATATGTTAAAAGGAGAGGACCTAATACTGAACTCTGAGGAACCCCACTTAACACATAAGTCCAATCAGAGTATGTTCCATTTACCACAACTCTTTGCTTTCTGTCTTTTAGCCAGCTCTCGGTCCATGAGCAGATATTTACTGCAATTCCCTTACAAAATATTTACGAATGCAATTGATATTTATACTGTTTTGTTTTATATTAACTTTGAACACACAGCAAACAGAACACTAATTTAAACTGCATTGGCAACTGCTATTCAGAAACTGTTTTAACCACAGGTTTGACTGACATTTAATTGATAACAATTAGGATGATAATATGATGATAATATAATATGTTATAATATTTACATGGTTAATGATGCCCCATATATCTGTAGTCAGAACCAAAAATCTTACAGTGCTATTGTATGTCAGTTATCTATGTGTGTGAGGTTCATATGAGGGTGTGATGTTGCATATGATACTCACTTTGCAGGGTTTCCTGATAGGCCGTGTCAAACTGTCCTGAAAGGCCCACTACTGCTGTTGGCTCCAAATACTCCTTGATAATTCGCTCCCATACACTGTATGTGATGTTGAGTGGTGGGCCACCACCAGTCCCATGGGCTGCTCTGGCCTGCGCTGCCATCTTCTTTTTCACCCTTACCCTGCAGTCATCATATTGGTGTTTAACCAACCGAACATCACAGTTTGCAACCCCTAATGAAGCCACAGCTGCAGTCACCTCATTCCAAACATGTGCCTTATTTCCAGACCTCACATCCCTACCACCATGGATGATGCTACGGCAGGCTTAAGACTACCCTGAGGAGGTTTTCTCTTGGCTATAATTGTGGGCCCTCCGCTTTGGCACAACCTCTTGCCCTGGGGTTCCTGGCCTCCCTGTTTTCTCATTGGGACCTGTCTCTCATCCCCACTACCCCCCCTCCCCCGAATCAGGCCCCTGACTCTCTGCTCCTACACCTTGTATGCTTACATCAGGGGGTACACCCCTCCTGTTCTCCTCCACCTGTACCTCCCCTCCCTGATCTGCTGCCTCTTCTCACTCTCTCCATACCTCTATCTCTCCTCCTCTCCTCATTCTGCTCCTCTTGTGTCCCGCTCTCTCTCTCTCTCTCTCTCTCTCTCTCTCTCCTCACTCCCCTCCTCTCCTCACTCTTCTCTTCCTCCGGTGTTTCTCTCTAGCACTCTCTCTCTCTCTCTAACACTCTATATTTCACTCTGTGGCACTCACTCGCTTTCTCTAACACTTTCTATTTCTCACTTTGCACTCTCACTCTCTTTCTCGAACACTCTCGTATTTCTCTCTCTAACACTCTCTGTCTCTCTCTGACACTCTTTATCTCTCTCTCAGTCTCTGTCTATCTCTCTCGATATATAAATCTCTCTCTCTCTCAAAAACCCCACCAATACTTAGACCTGTTTGTTGACTTTCTCAGCTACAGCACAGTCAAAGAAATATGTTTTTTACAGTCTTTTAAGCAATTTCTCACGGTGTTGATTGGCGTCCTACGCTTCCTATTGGTTAATTCCCCTGTGTCGGGATAGCAATTTACGGCCTTGACTGATTTTGGCAAGCTTCATCGGATCGGATACCCTAAATCGTTACAGGTGAAAACAGGCTTTACGGGCTTAAGGCTTCAGCCCGTAACTCGCACCCTTGCTCAATTTAATAGCATCGCTATTAAATGGGAGCCCGCAATGGGAGCCCGCAGCACACTTGCAGATATTCAGCCTACTACGATCGAGTTGCGGGCTTGCAATTGAATCGGGATCTGAGACACTGCAGATTCCTCCTCTAATGGAGGCATTTGTTATGGATTGGAGTGGATACAGCCAGGTGATGGGGAGGTCAATAAGGATCAATTTATGTAGTCAAGGTGAGACATGATGAGGAAATGGACTAGAATTTCAGTTGTGTCTTGTGTAAGATAGTGACATATTTAGGAGATGTTTATTAGGTGAAGAAGAATGTGTGGAGAACATAGGTAAATGTATTCATATAATTGTATAAATAAGTTCTTCATGATTTGGGAATATGCAAAAAATATATAATGGTATTAATAAGTTCTCTATGCATCATGGGGGAAAATAAATTATTGATATAATAGTTTAAATAAATTGTCAATGACTGGAGACTGAAAATAAAATAATTTTATAATATAAATAAGTTTGCCATGAGTGACAAATACATTTTTTTATAGATATGATATATAGATTTTCACCTGTATAATTGTGATTCTACTTAAGCAATGAACAATATTTTAGAATTACTAAAATTAAAACATAAAACATATCATTTAAGGGTTGGGATTAGATGGGATGGAGAGAGAGAAAGAGAGAGAGAGAAACAAGCTATATTACATACATTAAGTAGGGAGTTTCCAATCTTTTAGGGTGCATTGGAAAAAAGCACTTTCTACAAAGATTTTAAGCTCAAAACAGGGCCCTCCATTTTCTGTTCTTACCCCTGTACAGTGCTACAGAATATATTGGTGTGTTACAAATAAAAGTTTATAATAATAATTAAAAGTTAACATACCTGCTCAAGTCATGATGAACGATTGCCATGTTTGGCCAACATGTTGCAGCGTCAACAAGAGAATCTTATATTTTAATGTAAATTACAAAGCACCACCCAAACACAATGGACCAATCAAAATGTATAAAGTCTGGCAGCTGCCCAGTTGTCCATAGGGACTCCCTTGGTAATCTAAAGTATAACCATGGGGATCCTCATGGGCCATTAGGGTCCTCAACAGATCCTTGTGGCATCGAGTAATAACACCTATACAATGTGGATCCTCAATGGATCCCCATTGCACCCAGCGTTAACCCCTATACCCCATAGTGTTTGTAACTAACTCCAAAACCATACATCAATTAAAATAAAAGTATATAAGCACAAAGTACTTCTTTTAGTTCACTATGGATACCCATACAAGTGATCATCATTAAAAAAATGAATGCAATAATCTATTTTAGCTGAAACAAAATCAAGC
Organism: Discoglossus pictus; assembly: GCA_027410445.1. Lineage (NCBI taxonomy): Eukaryota > Metazoa > Chordata > Amphibia > Anura > Alytidae > Discoglossus > Discoglossus pictus. Next base: position 272,296,131 of record CM050167.1, read on the forward strand.
AAAGGGGTAAGTCCGCATCTCAAATGAATCTCACATCATCCCTTGATTTAATATGCATTATTGGGGGAAAAAAATTATCAAAGTTACTATGCACATGAAAACTCAATAGCCCTCTGTTGAAAGATTTTACTTTGGGAAATGGTTTAAAATGGGTTAATAATAAAAAAAATCACAAATCTGGAAAAATAGATATCACATTTCTTACTAAACTATGTATGTCCGACTCTCCGTGACCCTATAGACAGGTGCAATACAGGCACATATATCATTATGTCTCTGGTTGTGCTTATACATAAGATTATCTTGGCAAATATACTGGAGTGGGTTGCCAGTTCCATCTCCAGTGGATAGCAATTTGTCTGATCTCTCTGCTATGACCGGCCCATATTGGGTGACCCTATATGTTATAACAAGCCCGTTCACCACAACAAGGAAGTGATCCAGAAGGGGAAAATATGTATAACTATATACATAACTTATATCATCTATAATGAGTTATTTTAGATATCTAAACCATACGAGCATCTCAATTCAATCAGCAATGCTTTTCATAGTACTGACAAAAGTAATAGCTTTTTATATTTGTTAAACTTTCTTTTTTACATTTCCTATTCTCAACCCACAATATTTTTTTCCCCATTGTATTTTCTTCCAGTACAGGTTATGTTTTATTTATCTATGTCTAACATTAACTTTAATGGTACCTGCAGTACTGTTATGATCTGGGAATAAATGTTGATACTGTCATACTCCATGATGTCATGAGCTCCATGATGTTTATAATCTTTTTTTTTCATTCCCCTGAAGAGGCTGAAAATTAAGTTTTCAAAAGCTGATTAATATGCTCAGTAAATAAAATATACTGCATTTTTTTCAAAATAAAATTTTCAACTAGTATTTTCATTGCTTGTAATAATTTAAAATTAAATATTGTTTACAATGTCTTGCATAATAAAAGTAGGAGTAGGAACCTTGGTGTGAGGTGGTTATTCAGTGTAAGTGCATGCTCTGTGGGTTTATAGCCTCTCACAGCTTTATGTCCCTGAGAAATACTGTACAACTCACAAAAACACACACATAACATGTTCTTACTCTACTGTGTGGGCATTCTTTTGTTTTATGTACTACTGGAATGTAATTAAGTCTCTCTCTCTGTGTATTCATACATCCCTCATGGGCAAAGGATATGTATCCAGAAATACTTAGATTAACCTTTTTTATTTATTATTGTATTTATAATTTTATACTAGGATTGACAATTGACGATAATTATCAAATGCATCTTCAAATTTAACTTGAATAGTCGTATTTATACAAGTACAGAAAAACATATATACAAAACAATTAATAAAATACACATTCATACCACATGCATTCTCTCCATAACTATTGTCTTATGAAATAAAGTTGTTACAGATGACACAATGTGAAGAAAGGTCCAGACATTTTCCATTTTAAAGGGTCTTTACTCACTAAAACAGAAGACCCAAAATGTCTTTCCAATTCTTAATTTCGTTGTATTTTTAGTAACATTTCAGTGCTGGAAGGAATAACATTAACCTTCCAGTTAGAGATAATAAACCATTTAACTACATTGTTTTGTAAATGGAAAATCAACCTTAGCAATCACTGAAATAAATCACATGATGTGGGCGAGATTCCCCATCATTCCACAATCTCTCCAACATAATTTGTCTGAAATATTTTTTATATTGGTCATGTACAATCTATTTAGTGTCTTAAAATACACTTCTCTGCATGAATATTGTTTAACAAATCTATTTGTTATTTTAAAAGCTGTGTCCCAGGTTTCTTTATTAATCGTGACTCTTAAATCTTTTTCCCTTTGTTTTATACAAGTTGTTTTTTCATCCTCTATATTCCTTTAATTATGTTAAAACATTTCAAAATCATATGACATTTATCAAGGACCATTGTAAGTTTTTCAATTGGTGTCAACTCATTTCTAAGAGTATTTGGAGTCTTATAAGAGGATATTAGGTTATACTTCATATATACTTAGATGAACCTTATATGAAACTTTGTATATTGTTTTCAAGCACAGGTCCCATTTATTTTTCAGTATCTTTTTTTACTTTGCCATTTTGTATTCTTTAAAAACTGCTCATTTGAGACCTACAAAAATATAGTGTTATAACCTGAAGAGCCAAGCACTCCTGAGTCTCCTTAGCCCCTGAAGCTGTGCTGATACAAAAGAACATTTGCAGAAATGTGTAATACTGTCTAATTTAGGTCTAATTTGGGTTTGATTTAATTCTAAGTTCTTTTTGCTGAACACTTTTTTCTTTAGAGTCATATTTGAAGGATTGCAACACACAGGGTAGTAAATAGGAATATAGGAGTGGCTCCAAAATCTGACAATAAATGAATTATAAATTGTATATGAACATTTAGAAAAATAATATTAACTCATGGGCATAGTTAGGGTTTAAGTTACACTAGGCTATTAAGATTTGTGCACACTCCATTCCACACTTACAGCTCCTCCTTTTACCTCTCTTTATCGCAATTCATAAGTTTATATGTATATATGGTATTTCAGAAAGTGTCAAGCACACTTTGACAGAAATGTCACTGCATAGAAACATTTCTATGCATATACAAACATATTTCAATGTATTGCACTGCATCTTTAGGGCTGCCCCATGAAAAAGTGAAGCCCTAGACCTGGGCTTATAGGCCTAGGCAGAAACACAATCCTGTACTGACTTACAAAAAATGAGTTAAAAACTTTTATGTTAAATAAAAAAAGAGTCCCTTTAAAGATAAATAAAAAATACAGTACAAAATTGTGCAACTAGCCATGAGAAAAGCAAACAAAACACCTGCCAATTTCATAAGACTTGTTCAATTAAAGTGCTACAGTGACAATTAGCTCAACCTATGACAATTACTAATGAAGGAAGGTGACGTGGATAGCCCCAAGCTATATTCTTAGGTATAAACGGAGGAACTTGAGTGCATAGGCTTTAATACAGCTCATTGCTTACTGAAGTTTCAGAATAGTTATCAGACAAGTTTCAAGTTATCTCCAACATGAAGATTGCAGTTGCATTTCTGCTTGTCGCCGTATGCACTACCTTTGGTAAGATTTTGGGTTAATATGTTAAATTAGTCTTAGTATATTGATGGCAAAAATTGCATACATCATAATAAATTAATTTATTAAAGGGACACTGTAATGATCCAGCTCTCATAACTTTTTACACTGAAAAATTGCCTATGCTGGTATATTCTACATAAACTACCGTAGTTAATTTTTTTTGAGAAAACAGAAAAATGCTCTTTTACTATATTTTTCATGCTGGTGTTCCTCCCATCGTTTTCCAGTTATAACTAAGTATGCAGCATATTTTTCACCATCTTCACTACAGCTACCTACATCTTTTGTAGCATGGTGCTGCAGAGCTGGAAAAGAGGAGGTTCTCCAGCCCACAATTATTGGATAACAAGCATTTTACAGTTTTCTCAAAAACAACTTTTCTAAACAATAACATGTACTTGTTTATATTGTTTTTTATTTCTTAAAGTATAAAGGTTGAACCATTTTTTTTACTTTGTAAGCAAGACATATTATTTTTTTCCAGAGAATAATTATGCTCTATATCTTTATTAAAATTACACGGAGCACATTTTTTTCATGCATTTTAAATAGTATCTCTAAAACATTACAAAACATTATAAAAGTTGTGTTTTGAATGAAAAAAATATTAAGTTAAACCTTTTCAAACTACAACTATCAGGAAATGCATAGAACATACTTGAATATGTAGATTTAATTGGCAGACATTGATGAGTCAAATAGCAATATTACTGCTCACTGGCTGACAGGGCAAGCCCCATGATCAATTGAACATATGAATGACTTTTCTTTCTGGCTTGAGAGTATCATTTGAAAAATAAAACAGTAACACATCATCAAATACTCTTTTTCAGATGAAACAAAGGAAACATTGTTGTCCGTTTAAATCATCTTTTTCCCAAATTAATACATTAATACTCTGTACTGTTGTCATATGAGATGGATGTAGTCATTCTAAAGCAGAAAATATATAAACTAGTGCTAAAATATCAGAAAACAAATTACATGTCTGTGGCAGATGAATTACTGGCATGATTGACTGTGACGCATTTTAGGCAGAACATGAAAAATTACAAATTTCAAATCTGCATTGAACAGCAGAATATAATGTGATCAGACGTACAGAAAAGTAAATGTCTCCAGAGTTGTGTAAATGTTTTTAAACTGTCTTGTACCATTACTAAATATAGGCCATCATTAAAAAAAAGAAAATATAAATATGTAAAATATACATAAATTATGTAAAATATTTCCATGATATTTATGGCTACTGGAAAATTAATAGTGTGCATGTGCAGGAGACCTTAAGGTTACTAAATGAATCAATTGTAAAGTATAAAGCAATATAAAAAGACTAACTTTAGGATTTTTAATTCAAATATGGATGCTTAGCAAAATGCATTTGCATAAACAATTATGTTTTGCATTTCTTTCCACAGACACAACTATGGCTGATGAAAAGGTTAGAGATATATTTTGTTAAAATGATTAATACATTGTTAAATGTATTCATAAAAATTTATGTATCATACTTTATAACTAGAAAAAATATTTAATAAACTGAATAATGCTAATGAAATTATCTGAGAATACCAATTTAATAATATCCAACTGTGAAGTTGTATCTGAATTAAATGCACTTATATTTAACTAAGCAGGACAAAATAAAAAATATATATTTACTGAGCAACACACACACATAAATAAAATTACAGAATCTAAAGAATAATTTTTTTTCAACTATTGAGATTACTGTGCATAAACAATAGTCTTTCAGATATGTTTTTAGGTTAATATTTACATAAACATACTTACATTTACATGATATTTCAACATATTTCTCTGCCCAGTGGATGTTTAACTATGTTATAGTGATCATAATGTTTTACTCTGTTGCAGGTCACTGATGGTGCTATAACTAGCTTTACTGTTTCTGCATTAAAAAAGGCTGAGAATGCCATGGTAAGTTGAATTACTCTGCTTTTTCTCAAAGTGTTTTGTAGCACACTGCTGGCTAGATGAACTAGGTGAAATACAATATGTTAAAAAGTAAATGAACATTAATGAGAATAATTAAAATTAATTAAAAGGATAACTACAATTCTGATATGCTTCCACCCTTAATATAGCAAAGATGTAATTACTTACACTAGCCATATTCTTGTGTTGTTACTGTATGTATGTATATATATATATATATATATATATATATATATATATATATATATATATATTTAAAACTTTTGCAGAGGTTTACCAAGCATTGCAAGGGCTACAAATCATTTGCAAAGCTGGGTGAACCTAAAATCATACACTGCACATGAGTTTTGTGTCTCTAAAATATTATTTTGTATTGATATTCATAAGCAATTTAGGAATATGCTTATATCGATATATTTATGGCATACTCTTTTTTTTAAGGCCCTTTTAGGAAACTGCTCTGAATGAGTAACGTATATTCTCTTATATAAATATTTTATATGTTTTAAAATATGTTTTCTTTTTTTACTTTCTACAGGGTTGTAAAAATGACAAGATGTGCGAAAACGACAAGGAAGAAAAGATAAGGAGACAAACCTGCTTTTTCGAGCAGCTTTACCTGGCTGTGGTAATTTTAATATCCTCGTTTGTATCCTCTATTACATTGTTTCACATTGCATAACCTATTAAAAAGGGCTACACAGACTTTTCGCACTACCAATGTAATAGTGTGAGAATACCGCAAATAAATCTGACATTAAACACCACAACTAAATCCATCTCTGCAAATCAGAGCTCACCACTACATTCAACTTCTATTTTGGATAAATAGTTAACATATACACACAAGTGAAAAAGTAAACCAGTTATCTTTCATCCTTTAATATAAAATATGTGTTAATGATATAGATGGAGTTGCTGTACTAACTTGTTGAAGAATGCCTCCCTGTGACTTTTATAGTGAATTACACTACATATTAAAAAATAAAGTAAAACCAGTATGTCGAATATACAACACATATTAACCACACACACAAAATGTATCAGTTTAATTCAATAAAAAGATATCATTCACAAAACCACAATCTCCCTTCATACAATGATAGGTTGCTATTTAAGTGTGCAGGTACAGTGTATGTGTGCATGTGACAAGCCTCTTTTTTTAAATTCAATGGTATAAACAAATGCCACACATTTTCCAAATAACTGTGCTTTAGTTATATCATGTATTAATGCATTTAGTTTTATTTTGAATACTCTTGCCACTAAATCTGGTCGATGAGAAGTATTTTGTCCAAGATAATTTTTTTTCCTTGATCTCTGGCCATTGTGGATTACATGTGGATGTAATGAATAAATCTGGTTTTCCAAATTTTGTGACAATAGCCATGGCATCATTATATCTTTCTCGCATATTGTGAGGAGATCCTTGGAAAGTGGATGGCAAAATAATTGCTCTTCCCTCTGGAATGTAACTGTTGGTAGCCAATTCAGTGACTTAATCCATCAATCCACTATATTGTTCCATGCGAAGCTTGTTTTGTTGAAATTTGATAACATTTAGATTATTTGCTTCGACTTGTAGATATGGATCAATAATCCATTGTTGTGTGAGTTTGCCCCCACATTAGATAGCATTAAAATGATCCCAAATAGCAGTTTGTGCCACTTTATATTCCAGCATAGAAATAATTTTATCCAGCTGTTCAAAGACTATGCGCAAACACTGTATTTTTTCTGGAAGCGTTCATCCGTTGTTGAACAGCTTCCATTGTATCTAAGACATATAACTGTGCAAATTTCCTTTGCTCTCCTTCTTGTGGGTGTAAATGTGAAGTGTGGTGATAAATTTGTCCTTGAACTCTAAAAGAGTATTTTTTTTTCTAAGTCCCGAGTCTCGTAATTTTTTTTTCTAAGTCCCAAGTTCGTCAACTGCTTGCAGTTTAAGGCTATCCAGCATTTTGTAAGTGTTTGGAGGATAAGTCCTGCGTATTTCATTACCTCCACTGCTCACCTCGCTTGGCGACGCTTCCAGGCAATAGTACATTTATGATTAAATATGAACGTCTAAAAGTAAAAAAAAAAAAACATATTTCCTGCTCCAGTTATTGCACTGCATTCTGGGAACCTGGACAGGGACATGCAAATGAGCCCACAAAGGCTTCACTCTTTAATCTTATACCATTTTAAACATGGCTCCTTTTAAGCATATGCCTGCTGTGTTAAACAGCTTTAAGCAAAGCCTACAATTGATTATGAACAAGCTAGGGAACTTTCCCACAGATAGTCACTGTTTCGATGTTAATGCATCTCATCAGTGCTGGTACCTGGCCTGTGCAGAACATTTTGTGAGGAGGTTGTTTGCCACAGCAATCATTCAACTTATTGTGGGCAAAAGAGCGATAGAAGTCTACCACTACAGTAGTACAGTAAATGAATATATATATATATATATATATATATATATATATATATATATATATATATATATATAGTAATTTAGCAATTATTAATCTAGATAGATAGATAGATTAATAATGAGTTTTGTAGAATATTATGATACCTTTTGTATTGGACAAATGCCTCATTTATATTGACTTCTGTCCAATACAAAAGGTATCATAATATACAGCAATACTCATTATTAATCTGTAGATATATATATATATATATATATATATATATATATATATATACAGATTAATAAATTACTAGATTACTGGACATTCTCGGCTGCTTCACTCTTCAATTGTATATATATATATGTATATATATATATATATATACATATTTATACATAAACATATATACATATATACATATACTGGACAAAACCCTTTTTTATATCAACGAGCATTCGAGAGGTTTGATCTCTCTTTATCAAGTCTGAAGCAATACTGACATGAAATGTCAGTTTGAATATAAACAGCAGATGCAGAGAGAGTGGAGACAGAATCTGACATCATGAAGTAAAAACATATAAGGGGACTCAACATGAAATAGTATAGGAAACATATATACAAATATTAAACACATATACACCAAGATATACATGAAAAACCAGAGCTCTTTAGTTAGTCCACAGTGTTATCTTTCCTGTTGGACAAACATCTCACTAAGAATGATCAGTCTGTTATGGTATAATAAGAAAAAAACATAAGAAATTGTGATAATGTGTTAGAAAACCCAAGTCCATATTAAGTCCTGTATTTTTCGTACAATCTGTTTACGAATCTTTTAACTCTTTATTATTACTTTTTGTTCAATAAGCACCTTGCTCTTATTATTTTAGTGTTACGCAGTTCGACATTCAAGAGTCTCCGTAACAGATATGCAGAAAGCCTTGGTAAGATCAGTAGCAACTGATTGTCCAGATTCCATAACATTTAAGTAGTAATAATCAGTATAACCCAGGGTTAAATTAATTGTGAGAAAATGTACACTGAATATAACTGGTTTCCCTACAAGTGGTAGAAGGCTGGAGTACAAATAGTTGCCTGATTTAATGTACAGAAATTTGCACCACACTCTGATGAGAAGCTCAAGGCTAATTATATTGTTAAAAAAAATCTCACAAAAGATGAACTTTTCATTGATCGTGCACTGAAAAGTTGTTTATACTGATCTTTATTATTTAAAATGTATAAAGCTGGACGATTATCACAGTATTTTACATGGTTTTAAAGAGATGCATGCTCTGGTGGTAAAGTGCTATTTTTAGTATCAACTAATTATTTTATATACTTTTTTTTCAGAAACTGCAAGGTCGCTCTGAAATGACTGTTTTAGCACTACAAGCAGCAGAGGTAAGAAAATACATTACATCTAGAATGCACCTGTGTGTTTTATTGGCTAAGCCTCTAAAAATAATGGTAATAAATTAAGATGTTTTGGAAGTTAGGGACATGCACTACTAGTCACTGCATCCTGTAACAAGTCATTACAAAATAAATAAAAACAAACATTCCACTTTAATGTTACATTTCTACATTATACATAGATGAGAACCATTTTCATGTATTTTTTAATATTCTTTATTAGACGCATGACAGAAATTTAGAAACTACAATGTCCATTTAAATGCACAGCTATCTGTGATTCCACAAATAAATATTGGATAAAGCTAAAAAGCTTTAAGAAGCTAATTGAGGTTATTCAAGGCTACTTGTTTGTGGTATAGTAATTATTACAAGGCTAACTTCAGCATCAAGTCAACAATTTGTATTTGAGGCTGTGCTATGTAATTCACATTGTGAAAAAGGTAAGTCTGGGTCTCAACAGTCCAGGTTTTAATTATATCCTATGGACATTGCAGTGGTTTAGCCAAAATTATTAATAAGCAAATATATCTTTATATACTAGACAGTTTTCACTTTTTGAACACTGATGTAATATATTCTAAAGCAAGTAGGGAGGTTTTACAAAGCCCTTTCTCACCTTAGTCGAGGTGAGTATAACTAAGATCACATGAGAAGGGCTGTTTTAACCATGGGAAATAGTGCATATTAAAACAGGAGTTAATATGATATGCACTTGAGATGCTTAGTAATTTCCACCAAAGGGTAAAAGGCTATTGTGCAGCTAAATAATGTTACTATAAAAATTACAGCAATATAATAATTTCACACTAACAGGGTAAGTAGCAGACTGTCTGAAAATCCTTAACCAAAGGTCATCACATATGCCAGCCATATGTTCTCTCCGCACGTTGTTCTGTAATCATAATACAGTATTAAAGGATTCTGAGTTTTATTTAGTTAATACATTTTGAATATAGTTATGAGGTAAGTATGTAATGTTAGGCTTATTTGTAATAAAATGCTATGCATTAAAAAATATAATATTTAATTAACTTCTTGAAGAGAAATAATCATGCTCCCATACTGTTTTTGCTACTGATGCCACTATTCATAGTTGTATGCTCTGACTTCTCATTTCCGTATTTTTTTTTCAGAGGGGTACAATTAACGCCTTTGTTAGAAAACATTACATGCAGCTTGATTTAGAAATGAAGTACATCGTGAAAGCGTTCTTAAGAGGCATAGTAAGATTGTTCTTATATTCATTTCCTATTTGTATACTTTTATATTAAATTGTTATTTGTACAAAAAAGTTAATAGTTTTCTATCAAATTAAATACAAATAAAAAGTAAACTCAGAATCAAAGTGGGTAGAAATACATATTGAATAAGAGGAAAAAACACAGAGCATTAAAACATACAAGATAAGTGACCATTTGGCATATTTTTAAAGCCCAGTTACTCTTTCATATATTTAAAATAGTTAACTATTCATATTTATCCTGCACTCAGTGGCCCTCATTCAATTGCAATTTGGCCAATTGAATAAAGCTCTAAATAAGCACATAACATATTTTTTTTAAAGAAGATTTTAGTTAGTGAGCATCTATCCAAAAACAAGGATTTCACTAACTAAAAACTTCTCTAAAAAAAATATGTTATGTGCTTATTTAGAGCCTTATTCAATTGGCCAAATTGCAATTGAATGAGGGCCAGTGTGTATATTCAATTTAAAGGTAAAGTATTAGATCCAAAATAACATTGAAAATTGTATTTGTAGTTAAGCTATTGAAATGTGATTGCATTATAGACATTTTTATCACTACAGAGATATCTACTTTTTCCATTTGAGTGTTTTTTCTTGTTCTTCTGAGACAAGCTTTTTCCAAGGGTAAAAGTTCATCCTAAATGTATCAATGGCCATAACATAAAGTATCACTGTAGTGCTTCAACATTAGGGTTTAATTTCTTTATTTATTACCTTACTTAGGGCCTCATTCAATTGCGATTTGGCCAATTGAATAGGGCTCTAAATAAACACTAGGGCCCTCATTCAATTGCAATTTGGCCAATTGAATAGGGCTCTAAATAAGCTTATAACATATATTTTTTAAATAAGTTTTCAGTTAGTAAGCATCTATCCAAAAGCAAGGTTTTCACTAAATAAAAACTTCTTTAAAAATAATATGCTATGTGCTTATTTAGAGCCCTATTCAATTGGCCAAACTGCAATTGAATGAGGCCCTAAGGCCCTCATTCAATTACAATTTGGCCAATTGAATAGGGGTCTAAATAAGCACATAACATATTTTTTTAAAGACATTTTTAGTTAGTAAGCATCTATACAAAAGCAAGGTTTTCACTAACTAAAAACTTATTTAAAAAAAATATGCTATGTGCTTATTTAGACCCCTATTCAATTGGCCAAATCGCAATTGAATGAGGGCCATAGGCCCTCATTCAATTGCAATTTGGCCAATAGAATAGGGCTCTAAATAAGCACATAACATATTTTTTTTAAAGAAGTTTTTAGTTAGTATGGGCCTCATTCAACTGCAATTTGGCCAATTGAATAAGGCTCTATATAAGCCCACAGCATATTTTTTTACAGAAGTTTTTAGTTAGTGAACTTCTATCCAAAAGAAAGGTCTTCACTAACTAAAAACTTCTGTAAAAAAATATCCTTTGTGCTTATATAGAGCCCTATTCAATTGGCCAAACTGAAATTGAATGAGGCCCTAAGCATCTATCCAAAAACAAGGTTTTTATTAACTAAAAACTTCTTTAAAAAATATATGTTATGTGCATATTTAGAACCCTATTCAATTGGCCAAATCGCAATTGAATGAGGGCTATAGCATATATTTTTTAAATAAGTTTTTAGTTTGTGAAAACCTTGCCTTTTGGATAGATGTTTACTAACTAAAAACTTCTTAAAAAAAATATGTTATGTGCTTATTTAGAGCCCTATTCAATTGGCCAAATTGCAATTGAATGAGGGCCTTAGCCAGCAATACATTAGATTCTGAAGAAAAATGCATTCTAGCTTTTAATACTTAATTTAAATTAAATCTAATTCTAAGGTGTCAGGGTTTCCCACTGTCCTGCAACAAGATTGCCTGCTAGCCTCATTGCTGCTGTTTTTCTGCAGGCTTTTGCTTTAGCCTTGCCTGCAGCAGCATTACTGTATTATAATAATAATTATAATAATAATAATGTTTTGTGTCATTATATTATCATATTATTGCATTTATTATTTTTGTTATTAATTTATTTATGTGTTATTATTTAATATTATTGCATTACATTTACTATTCAATGCATATACATGTATAAGTAAAATTGCATATACATATATATATGTAAAACAGAGCTTTTCTATTTTCTAATAAGACTCCCATTGAAAACCACTATTAGATATTATTATTATGTATTATTATCTTTATTTATATCGCGCCAACATATTCCGTAGCGCTGTACAGGGGTTGAGTACATAGCAGAAAACAAATTAAACACCTTGTAAAGAATGGAGGGCCCTGTTTTTGAGCATAAATTGCTCCGGGAAACCTCTCTGCAAGGCTAAAAACGAGCCGCTGCTTACTTGCAGGAAAGAGGTCTCGCTAGCACCAATTAAGCACATAAAATAGCTCAAATAAAGCCATCCTGCACTTTGAGAAGACTATAAAGGGATTTTAGGTGTTAGAAAAAATAGCACATAATTATCCTGTTCTCAAATCCGTAAAATATTTTATTTTTAATATCCGTAAAATATCCATGTAAAAAGTCCAGAGTGCTTGGAGCACCTCAGACACACCCACGCCGCAGCCGGAAAATAAACAGTTAATTTGAACTCGGGTTTGGGCTGATGTGCAAGCTTGAGAGTGGGTTTCTTTTAATCCTCATGTCCCCCAATATGATCCCTAGCATTTACAGAGCTGTACAGTGCAGGCTTGAATTTATTTTTGCGTTTTTATATTTATATTTCACAGCTTACGGCCGGTTCCAAGATATGCGGCCGGCCGTAAGATGAGATCCTTGCTGGGCCGTATAATAGAATCGCGAGTTAACTGAACCCCCGCAAGGAATCGCAGCCTTACGGCCGATTTACGGCCGGTAATAGAATGAGGCCCTAAGGGTTTAGGTGTGATACAAGAGGGTGACAAATACAATTGAAAGCAATTGGTTCAGTGGAGGGGTCTGTGTGTTGTACTGTAGATTGTGGGTGTGAGTGTTATTAAGCTGTGGAATGTTCAGTTGTACATGTTAAGGCTGAAGATGATATGATTTTTTAAACAGGTGTGTTTTTAGTAATTTCTTAAAGGTTTTGAGGCAGGAAGATAATCTAATGGAGCGGGGCAAGGAGTTCCAAATGGATGGGGAAGCACGAGAAAAGTCTTGAAGATGGGAGTGAGAGGAGGTGATGAGAGAGGAGGAAAGAAGAAGGTCGTTAGCAGAACGAAGGGGCCGGTTGGGAGAGTATTTTGAAACAAGAGCAGAGATATAAGGGGGTGCAGTGTTGTTGAGGGCTTTATGTGTTAGGGTCATGATTTTAAATTTGATTCGGGAAGCTATGGGAAGCCAGTGGAGGGATTGACAGAGAGGGGCTGCAGACACTGATCGTTTGGTATTGAAGATGAGTCTAGCAGAGGCGTTCATTATGGATTGGAGGGGAGACAGACGAGAGATGGGGAGGCCAGCAAGGAGGGAATTGCAGTAGTCGAGTCGAGATATGATGAGAGAGTGTATTAGAATTTTAGCTGTGTCTTCTGTAAGATAATGACGAATTTTGGAGATGTTTTTTAGGTGAAACTGACATGATTTTGTTATTGCTTGGATGTGAGGAATAAAAGAGAGGGCGGGATCCAGTAGAACCCCAAGACAACGGGCCTGGGAGGTAGGGGCGATGATGGTGTTGTCAACAGTGAGAGATATTTGAGGTGTGGAAGCTGTAGTAGAGGGTGGAAAGATTAGAAGTTCAGTTTTAGACATGTTGAGTTTGAGTTGACGGGTGGACATCCAGGAGGATATGCTAGAGAGGCAGTTGGAAACTTGAGCTAAAAGAGAGGGGGATAGATCAGGTGCAGAGAGGTAGATTTGAGTATCATCTGCATAGAGATGATACTGAAATCCAAAGGATTTTATAAGGGTGCCAAGGGAGGAGGTGTAGATGGAGAAGAGGAGGGGGCCTAGGACAGAACCTTGGGGAACGCCAGCAGACAGAGGGAGAGGTGAAGAAGAGGTGCCAGAGAAGGAGACACTAAATGTACGATCTTTAAGATAGGATGTGAACCATGAAAGAGCTGTGTCCTGGATGCCAAAAGAGCGGAGAATTTGGATTAGAAGAGGGTGGTCAACTGTATCGAAGGCAGCAGAGAGATCCAGGAGAATTAGAATAGAGTAGTGACCCTTTGATTTGGCGGTTAGCAAGTCATTAGTGACTTTTGTAAGGGCTGTTTCTGTAGAGTGTTGGGACCGGAAGCCAGATTGGAAGGGGTCAAGTAGGGAATTGGAGGAAATAAATTGAGTGAGGCGATTGTAAACAAGCCGCTCAAGGAGTTTAGACGCAAGGGGAAGTAGTGAGATAGGGCGATAGTTGGAGGCAGAAGCTGGGTCAGAAGAGGGCTTACACTATGGTTACACACCATAGGCCAACAATTATAATAAGCACAACACAAGCAATATCAATCTGTTCACTATGAATTCAATGTGATGATTTCAATGCTTAAACATAGAAGGGTTTTGCGGCGATCTGAAAAAAAATGATTAGCCGGTGCTTTTGCCATTTGATAAATTTGGGCCTTATTGTTTTGGACATCACAAGGTGTGCTTCTCTCCATCGCCTACCGAGTATCTAGGAGATGGTAGAGAGTCTTTGCAGAAGTTTTTATCAATTGTCGAGGGGGGATAAAACTATTTTGTTCACGCCCTGAACAGGAGGAGAGAAGCAGATCTGCTTACAGAACACTTTAAGATACCTTATTAAATCGATCTTCCAATGGAATATAAGTACTGTATAGGTTCTCAAAGACTTCTCAAAGCTTTGTACCTTAGTATATTTGTCTTTTGTATTTTGTAAGGCATGTATATTTTTGTATCTAATAAAATTCTAAGTACCATATCAAATACAAAGCAGAAATATTCATAGAACCTGTAAACATAGTTTATATGAATTTGAAGTTTGCAGTACTATTTAACATGCATAGCTATTTTAATATGAAATGAAGGCTTGCATTAAATAAAAGCAATTAACTTATTGACAAAGACATACATAAAACTGATATGAGAAATTACATGATACATTTATTTAAACAAGGGAATATAACCTTTTCACATATGTGCATTAATATATCATTATCTAATATTTTTTTCTTGGGATAATATTTCAAAATATCTTAAAAAGCTTGATCAATTATCAAAGTACAATAAAATGTATCTAGGAATGATTGCAATGAACACTTTACCAATGAAACACTGAACCCAAGGATGTAATTAAATAGCATTTACATATTATTTTTTTTGACAAAGCCCAATATAAAAGAAATCCAGTATAACATTCATTTATAACAGAAAAAATAAAGGTCCAATAGAAAGATCTCCCGCATAAAACAAAGTGTAAAATGTACTGATGTAATTGTAAACACTGTAAAATATTACAAGCAGTAATATCTTTTGTTTGCATTTTAGTCAGCAAAGATGTCAACACTTGATGGACAGCTCTCTGTGCTTGTGAAACTGTTGGTAAGAAGATCCTGAGTCCCGCGACTAGCAGGGATAAACACTGTATTTCTCCTTAAATCCTAAGATCACAGAATATGTTTAGCCCCTTTGTTAGATGCATGGTAAAAAAAAGGCTGGGGAATAGGTGATTTATAAGAGAACTGAAAGGCAGTGCAAGGTAGAGTTTTGTGGCATAGTTATATGCAAGTTGTGATGAAGGAACGTATATGTTAACAGTGGAAGGCTACAAGTTGCCCACCAATTAAATAAAAAATAATAAAACATGAACGAATTTACTAAGTATCTTCACAGGAAATAGTACATTGTAAATAAAGAGATGCATATCTCAGCCACGTGAGATGCTTAGTAAATTCTCTAATGCAAAAAAGCTGCTGGAAAAGCAAGTGGGATGCGTGGTTTTATTGGAAGAGGAATTTGCAGCAGAAGACTTCATGACCTTAACATGCTTAAGGACAGAAGAGAGAATGTTATATTATAGAAATATTTAAACATATCATATATATATAAATTAGATAGATAGATAGATAGATAGATAGATTAATTTAGTTTAGGAGTGAAGTATCTTCTAGAAAATGAGGAATGCAAGAACAAGAGATCCTGATTTGAAGTTGAAAGTTGAAAGATATGTGTCATGTGTGAAAGTAATACTTTTCAGAAAGAGTAGTAGAGAAGTGGAGGACCCCTCCAGTGTATCTGGTAAGGTTAAACATTGCTAAATAATGTATGCATACATGGGATAAGGACAAGACCATCCTGAGACTTAACTAAGCCATGGTTTAAGTAGGTGGAATGGGCTAATTACATGGGTCCTTTTGGTTAACAGTTGTAAAATCTTGGTTTCCTATATTTATACCCTGTGGTGAATGTACAAAATAAATGCACCTGTGGTAAGTGTTACTGTCTATGGACCTCATTCAATTGCAATTTGGCCAATTGAATAGTGCTCTAAATAAGCACAAAGCATATATTTTTTAAAGAAGTTTTTAGTTAGTGAAGACCTTCATTTTAAATAGAAGATCACTAACTAAAAACTTCTTTAAAAAAATATGTCATGTGCTTATTTAGAGCCTTATTCAATTGGCCAAATTGCAATTGAATGAGGGCCTATATATATAAACAGACATTCTGTGGTGTATCAGAATTAGACAGTTCTTAAAAAGGACTATAAATAATTTATTTGAAGTGATATGGCTACCTTTTAGAACTGACAACAAAGATGTTCCAGATTTAATAATATGGTTTTGAAGAGTAAGACATGATCTGTAACTGTGACTTTGATATAGTTTAGACACTAATATTTCTCAATTTATCTTGCAGGGATTAAAGTTACCGTTGATTGGAGTTGTGCTGCGAACGATATTACCTACTGTTTTCAATGTACTTAATCTTATTGGTGGTTTACTTGGTGTCGTAATTGGTGGTATATCTCTAGGTGGCAAATAGGGGTAAGATCATATCTCTCCAATATGTTAGTATATCAATAATGTTATATACATAGCAAAACTGTAAATAATAATATTATGGCATGTTAATTATGTAGCTCTGAACTTACAATATGCTCTTTTGACACTTATTGTGCAAAACGTTTTAGCAAGCTAAAATAATTATACAAAATTTTATTAGCATACAATTGTTCAGTACTAGGAGTGGTTTTATTCAAATAATTCGATTCTATAGGTGGGTGTGTCTCTTGAATGCAAGTAATTCAAATTAATGGTGATATTTGGTGGCCCTGTAGTTATGGGACCCTGTATTAAGCACCTTGACATGTAGCTACAGACCATTATATAAACACCTTGCCTTACAACAATATACATGCATTTTTATTTGAGGAGACTTATAAATAGTGTCTCAACAGCAGGGCAAGTAATAAGTCTAGTTATACTGTGTAGATATCTGGGCAAATAGATTCTTAATATCCCAGTGTAGGAGATTTTCAAGTTTACTTTTAAATTCCCGATTAATTGACAAGAATAAACGTTCATAAAGCAGTCTTTATAATTTAATACAATTCCCCTTAGTCATGGTCACTGCTGCACTCTTAGACCACCTCTCTCCATGTACTGGGCAGTAATATTCAGAAAACAAACAATTCATTTTACTATTGGGTCAAGTAGGCAGGCCAGATAATCTGAACCATGTGCTGTAGGATAAGGGAGTTACAACTGCAATCCCATAATCCAGTGGCAGAGCTAGGAAAAGGAGTCCCCCCCCCAAAAAAAAAATAATAATTTTGAACTGCCCCCCTCCCACGGTGCAATTTTTTTTTGAGAGACCTTATATTGCATTATATTATACATTATGAGTTCTTCATTTATATTGTACATTATGACACACTAGTATTTTTATCTCATGGTTTTTATTTTCACTGAAAAAAATATATAAAGCTTAGTTTACACTGACGACATGATGGATGATGGAGTCTGACTGTCTACAAGTCAGCCAGTGCAATGCAAGAGAGTGTGTGCTAGGGTTGGGAGGAGAGGGACACTTAGGGCAAAGGAGAATAGAGAAAAGAGACTGCAAGTGCAAAATAGAAAAGAGATACTCAGAGCAAGAGGAGAGAGATCCAGGGCAAGGGAGTTAATAGAGATCCAGAGAAATGGACTGAAGTCTATATGAGAGAGAAAATGCAAGGGCCTGACTCAGTGGCGTAGCTAGGGCTGTCCCTGATTTTGCCCCCACCCCACAGTGCAAACACACACACACATATATATATATATATATATATATATATATATATATATATATATATATCGCCTTCTCTCACACGCACCCCTTCTCTCTCCCTTCTCTCCATCTCCCTCTCTTTCTCTCTCTTCCTCCCCCCTTTCCTCCTCTCTTTCTCTCCTTCTCCCTTTCTCTCCATGTCTCCCCCTATTCCCCTCCCTTCTCTCTCTTTCTCTCTCCCCCTCTCCCTCTCTTCCCTCTCTCTATTTCCCTCTCCCCTCACTTTTTCCCCTCTCTCTCAATCTCCCCCTCTCTTCCTCTCTCTTCTCTCTCTCTTTCTTTCTCTCCTCTCCTCTCCCTCCCCTCTCTTTCTCTCCCTTTCTCCCTCTCTCTTCCCCTCTCCCCCACACTCACCTTCCTTGTCTCCCCCTTACCTCTCTATCCCTACATGTGTCTACCTCTTTCCCTGTGCCTCTCTCCCTATGCCTCTCCCTCCCCCATGTCTTTCCCTCTCCCCCCATGTCTCCCCCTCCATGTTTCCCCCTTACCTCTATCTTCCTCTGTGTGTCTCCCTCTTACCCATTCCCTCTCTTCCCATGTCTCCTCATCTCCCCCATGCCTCCTTCTCCCCCATGTCTCCCCCTCTCCCATCAATGCCTCCCTCTCTCCCCCCATGATTCCCCCTCTCCCTCCATGTCTCCCCGTTCTCTTTCCCTCCCTCCATGTGTCTTCCTTTTTCCCGTTTGTCTTTCTACATCATGCCTCTCCCTCCCTACATGTCTCTTTCTCTCCCCCCATGCCTCTCTTTCCCATGCCTCTCCCTCCATGTCTCCTTCTCTACCCCCATGTCTCCTTCTCTACCCCCATGCCTCCCTCTCCCCCTCTCCAACAGAAGCAGAGAGCAGAAGCAGGGGACCGGGGGGAACAGGCTTGTCCACTTCAGAAACAGGGGGGCAGGGGATTTTGTTGTGAGGGGTCTGGGCACCAGTTGTGGGTTGCCCAGGGGGATGCCAGTTATAGGGTTCATAATAGTGTGCAGGCTGCAGGGGCCATCATGGAGGAGTGTAAGAGGACTCCAGTGGCAACCTGTGGAGCTCTGGTGAATTCCATTCCCATGAGGGTTAAGGCAGTGCTGGAAAATAATGGTGGCCACACAAAATATTGACACTTTGGGCCCAATTTGGACATTTTCACTTAGGGATGTACTCACTTTTGTTGCCAACGCTTTAGACATTAATGGCTGTGTGTTGAATTATTTTGAGGGGACAGCAAATGTATACTGTTATACAGGCAATGTATACTATTATGGAGGCTTAGGGCAGCAACAACTGTAGATAGAATCATATCCACACACAGCCAGGAACACAGTCAAGTATAGTGTTACATCTTCATGCAATAA
Organism: Discoglossus pictus; assembly: GCA_027410445.1. Lineage (NCBI taxonomy): Eukaryota > Metazoa > Chordata > Amphibia > Anura > Alytidae > Discoglossus > Discoglossus pictus. Next base: position 272,315,821 of record CM050167.1, read on the forward strand.
TATACACAGGTAACCATATACAAATCACATGTTCCACATCAGTCATACAATACAATAAGATATTCAGATCAGACACACATACACTGCAGACACAAAAAGACAGGTACATCCAAGCATACATATAGCTAGCCACATACAGACACATGATCACTATCAGCCATACAGTTACATACAAATGCAAGCATTGGGGGTGTGATCAGCTCTTTTGTTACAACATTATGCACTACAGATGGCAGCAGGATAGGGCTGCAGGGGAGAGAGAGCACCCTCTCATGTCCATATTATGCTTCTAGTTGATGACAAGTTATACAAAAAGACCACAGTACAGAAAATCAGAGATAGGTCACTAATCTGCTGTTGCTGCACACAGCAATTTGTGCAATGCCATGCAACATCATCACTTATGGGGAAAATTTCTATGTGATCTATAGTGCCCCTTCAAATGATGAGGGAATCTGCCCCACAGAATATATCTGGATACATTTTAGTAATAAAAACCTAAGTAAAAATATTTTTTCACAAAAAACTGTAAATTATGAGTTGCTAATGTAATATTTGTTAAAGGAAATATAATAATGTTTTACTTTTTTTTTTTTTGCAGGGGCTTCCATTTTGCATTCCTACATACCAATATGGGAATACACAACTTAAAAATCTATCTTCTATAAAATGATTTTTATTCTTTTTTCAAACTATGAAACTTCATCATTTAAGAACTCTTACTAATTTCCTTTGTCTTTTCTGCTTCTTACCAATTAAAAATAGAGCATTGCAACTATGGCCTGGCTTCATTTATTTTACAACTGTCACAAACTGTAAATCTGAATTTCACATTGCCATATTTTTGTTTTAGAATAATATAATACTGAACTGTGTTGTTCATGCATACATTTTTACTTTAAGTTGTGGAAAAAAACTAAACAATTGAATAGGAAATGTAACTGGAGATAGCTATTTTTTTCCATGTGTGAAATCAAAATATTCAAAACATAGAATAGTGGCAGAATTAAAAAAAACATTTCACATAAAATTAAAAGTTACATTTATCAAAACTATTAGATTAAATATGACACTGCAACAAAAACCTATCTTTACATTTGCAATATTTGTGTTGAATATGCCAAATAATAAATGTAATAGAGATATACAGCTGCATGTAATGGTCTAGCACTAATAAATTATAAGTAACAACGATCAGTGTAGACAGCTTTTCAATTATTGTGATTTTTAAAAAAAAGTGATCTTTAATAATAATTATTTTTGGAAATAGCTGGAACTCCTCCCAGTTTTTACTGTGCAGCATAATGAAAGAGTAATGTTCCTTTTGCGGCACTGTGCAACAATTAGATGTCTGTAGGGAAGTTGTAGTATGTTCTGTCAAAATTTCAAGCAATTTGTAAGAGGTGAGAGGAGCGCCACCCTAAAGAATATGGGGAGAAATAGCTACTTATACCGTATGAAAACCTGCAGCCTTATTACATTGGGATCCAGCAAATTTAAAAAGGGCTCTATATAAGCACACAGCATATTTTTTTACAGAAGTATTTAGTTAGTGAAGACCTTGCTTTTGGATAGAAGGTCACTAACTAAAAAGCTCTGTAAAAAAATATGCTATGTGCTTATATAGAGCCATTTTTTGAATTTGCCGAATCACAATTTAATAAGGCTGCTGATTTTTTACACTAGTCTTTTATAGCCTGGCGCATCAGATAACTCCCTAAGCCACCCAAACAGTTAATCTGGCCCTGAATTCTAACCACGTTTTATATGTTTTAGCTACTAATATTAAAATATGTTTATATATTGGTGCCAGGTTGCAAATTTTACTTTACTATCAGCCCTTACACAACTATTAAAAATTAACAAAAAAGATAAGCAAGTATATCTACTAGAACAAAGAACAAAAAAGATAAGCAAGTATATCTACTAGATTGTAAAATAAAAGCTGTGAATATTAGTTAAGTAACTATTGTTATGATCTATTACGGTAGGAATGGGTTGTGTTTTGGAATTTGCAAACAGATTATAAACCTATTTTACACAATATAAATTAAAACCATTTCTCCTGAAGGACTGGACAGTGTGTGAAATCTACAGCAATCCCACATTTTAATTTGGAGGAAAATGTTATGACTGTAGTGAAATATCAGCAGCTTTCACAGAGAATATGTCAAGAAAGTCCTGTGTCTGTCAGAGGTTGGTGGGATGACAAAGCAGTCATTATAATGTTACAGGCAATCCTTAAGACAAAGTAAGCTTCACAGAGGATGCAACACAGAACTTGGAAAGCTGTGGTATCTTTTAACATGGAGGAAAGTGGTATCACAACCTCAGCAAAGCACACTAGAAGCATATGTGATGGTTGGTGACTCTACACCAATATGTTTTTAACAATACAAAGCTTACAGTATTACACTAATCCATTTCTGAAACAAAATAGAAAAGCACAAAAAAAACTACAAATGTCAGTAAGGTTATTAAGAAGAAAAGTCCCCAAATTAAAATAGGACTACTGTTGTGATTACAAAATGAGGTTGTTTTAATAATTAACAAATAAACATATTTGAAGAAAAAATTATGTCAGTGTAACTCTTAAAATTTACATTTGAACTATAGTATTGCATCCTCATGCAGCTCTGCTATAGTGAACCTAGTAACTACCCTAGAGGTTGTCATCATTAAAGTCTTTCCTAGATCATCTCCCTGCAGTGCCACTACTGGCCAACATATAGGTCTGTGGGCAATGCCAGGACAATCTTCTTGGCAGATCTTGCTTCAAGGCCCTGGACACCCCATAAACTACCACTGGTGTGTAGAGAAGCAGATCTCTTTGATATTGCAGTTCTAATGTTTAACGGATTTTAAAAGCAACACTGATATGTGTTTCTTTAAATACTGATTTAATTGTTAATCTATGATAAAATGAATAAATTAAACGTTATTCACCCTCACTATGTTTGTAGCAAATGTGCACCAAATACATTAACCAATCCTTGAAATTTTATCCACATACAATAGCTGCTTCTCAGAAGTACCCATTCACACAACTCTTACAAGACATTAAAAAAAACAACAACTATATAACAATATAACCTTTGACAATGCACATTGGGGTAACATTTAAAAACGTAGCAAACTCCTCTCTTAATATATTTCTAAGAGAGAATACCTTTAAAACTGTTTTAAGAGGGTATCTCACTCCAACAAGACTACAAATCTCAAATCCATCCCTGGATGGTAAAAGTTTTAGAGGCTGCAACAAAATTGGTACACTGAGACAAGCCTAATGGAATGCCCTAAAATCGCTCATATATGGGAAGAAGCATTTCTTACTCCCCAAAAAACAGAGGAAGCATTACAAGGACTTTCCATTCCAAAACAACTGAAATAATCGCAATTTCTAACAAATTAGATTTTCTTAGCCTCCAGAAGTGTCATAGCAAAAAATTGGAAAGCAACATTTCTGACATTTGAAGAAGTTAAGAGAACAATTCAAGACATATATTATGATGAGTACAATTTCAGCTGTATTAGATAGAAAATGATAAAAAAAAAAAAATGGGTATCATGCTGGGACATATGGACTCTGAAACTAAAAACAGACAAAGATGAAACTCAACTCCCGACCCGCATTATGCTGAGCGTCCACAAAATCACCTATCCTCCCCCATTGCTAACCCCCTCCACCTTTTTTCTTTCACTAATAATAATTTTGGGGGTTTTGTGTATTGTTAAGCCTTTATGATTAATCAAAATCAATAATGCAAGAAGAGGGGAAAGGGTATATGCTAATGACGCGGCGCGCATGTAAAGCGTGGTATATGCTAATGACGCGGCGCGCATGTGACGTCACATGCGCGCCGGGGTCAAGACGGAGCAGAGGCCGGAGAAGAAACAGGTAAGTGAGGGGGAGGTATTTAGAGGGGAGAAAGTGAGGAAGGGGTTGAGGAGGGGGTTGATGAGGAGGAGGAAGGTTGAGGAGGGGGGTTGAGGTTGAGTGGGGGGTGAGGAGGGGGATGAGGATGGGGGGGTTGAGGATGGGGGTTGAGGAGGGGGGGTTGAGGAGGGGGTTGAAGAGGAAGAGGGAGGTTGAGGTTGAGGAGGGGGGTTGAGGTTGAGGGGGGTGAGCAGGGTGTTGATGAGGAGGAGGGAGGTTGAGGAGGGGGGTTGAGGTTCAGGGGGGGTGTGGAGGGGGATGAGGATGGGGGGGTTGAGGACGGGGCGGTTGAGGATGGGGGTTGAGGAGGGGGTTGATGAGGAGGAGGGGGGGTGAGGTTGAGGGGGGGAGGAGGGGGTTGAGGATGGGGGGGTTGAGGATGAGGATCGGGGTTGAGGGGGGAGGAGGAGGATGGGGTTGAGGAGGGAGGATGAGGAGGGGGTTGAGGATGAGGAGGGAGGTTGAGGATAAGGAGGGAGGTTGAGGTTATGGAGGGGGGTTGAGGTTGAGGGGGGGGGGTTGAGGATGAGGAGGGAGGTTGAGGATGAGGAGGGAGGTTGAAGATGAGGAGTGGGGTTGAGGAGGGAGGTTTGAGAATGAGGAGGGGGGTTGAGGAGGGTGATAAGGGAGGGGGGAAGAGACACAGGGAAGGAAGAGGGGAGAAGAGACACGGGAGAGAGAGGGGGGACACAGGGGGCAGCACATTTTCCACCCTGGGCTTATACTCGAGTCACTTATTTTACACAGTATTTTGTGGAAAAATAGGTGCCTCGGCTTATACTCGGTCAAACGTACTTGCTGTCAAACGTTTTTATTTTTAATTTAGTTATTTCTTTAATTAAAGGTATATGAAAGTTTCCCTGGTTTTAAATGTTTCTTATCTAACAGACACTGATTAACATAAAAACGTGTATTACATGTATTACATTGACAAATTCAATAAACTTAAAGATTTATTTGCCAGAAAAAAACTGAAATCTTGATTTCAAAGTCGACAACTCTTACTTGCCTATAGAAACTCTGCATTCAGGTATGGATTTTAACCTGTTTGTTACTCAGCTAACGGCTTTGCACTGCTATGTACCAGTTGTATTCAATGGACAGAGAGAGAGAGACAGAGAATTGACCTCCAGCACCAGTGGTAGAATGTGCAGAGAAGTAACCAAGGCTGGTATTTTATATGTAAACTCTATGTTATTCTTTGATGCAGTGAAAGAGATAATCTGTACTGCTGAGAGCTAACAATTGTGCTCAGCTGGTGGTTAGTTAACTCTGACAAACACTATCAGTCCCTCACACCATCAGCAATTCAAATGAAAAAAAAAGCTGCAGCCATAGTTGATACATATAATTGACTTCCAGCAGAAGTGGTAGAAGGTGCAGAGAAGTAATCAAAGCTGAACCCACACTACAGCCAATTGTTCGGTATAGCTGTATCATTGTATTTTTTTGTTGTTGTAAACTTTGGTATTCTTTGCTGCAGAGATTGTGAGAAGGTGCTGCAAATAATGAGGTTGAATAAACTGCAGAGTGAATTTGAGAGATTAAATGATCTGCATATACTTGAGGTGAAATGTGCTACAGAGAGAGAGACTCTTATATGAAAATACATAGCACCTTCTTACACATATATGTGTCAGACTACAAATTCCATGATGCAGAGACTGGATCTCCATACTTTGCTACAATGTTGAAGCTGCCTCTGATTGGTGCATTATAAACTGTGAATTGTATGCTAATTTAGCCTTGGATTTTAAGAGTCTTGGGGTCTTATTCTATTAATTGCCGTAGGAGCTGCGTGCGCCGCAAGGGTTGGTCGCAAGCTACTTAGCTATTCTATTCCCTTGCTGCTGAGGACTCCCGCTGGCTTGTGGCCGGTGCCCTGCTTTCCCTTGCGGCCACCCCTGCCGCAGCTTATTGCAGGGAAAGCCTTTGATCCCACAAGAGATTTGGCCGCATGAAACCCTACGACCCTATTCAAATGCTCCAGCCAACCCTTCGCCAAGCCCCCAAAACAGCCAAAAATGGCCTCAGCTTGCTTCCACCCTGGAGCCGTGACAAGGGCTGTGAAGCCCTTGCGGCTGCTCCAATTAAGCCCCCTGCTGGCTGAAAGGGACCCAATCGGGACCCCAGCAGTGTCCCTACATCACCCCTATAATGCAGGGGTCCCAAACGGGATCCCTGCAGGATGCACACAATAACCCTATAATGCAGTGGTCGATCGAGACCCCTGCAGTCTCCTAACATTAACCCTGTATTGCAGGGGTCCGAACAGGACCCTTGCAATGTGCACACATTAACCCTTGCTGCAGGGGTCAGATCGGGACCCCTGCAGGCTCCCCACATTAACCCCTTGCTGCAGGGGTACCAATAGGGACCCTTACAGGCTCCCCACATTAACCCTTGCCTTGTTGTAGAGGGTCCAGATCGTAACCGATCGTGACCCCCGCAGCAGTTACAGGATTTCAAATTTCCCGCTGCAGGCTTGAATTCAAAATTCAAGCCTGGGAAACTGCATGGTTTGAATTTCCTGCTGCGTGTTCTTAAAGGGCCTGCGGCACACTAATGGTTACCCCCAAGCCGCAGGGGTATTATAAGTACCCCCCAGGCACCTAAAATTAACCTCATCACTTATGGGGTCAATATAGACCCCCATGATACAAAAATGAACCCCTCATTCCAATAGGGGTCTATATAGACCCCCATATGACACTATTAACCGCTAGGTTAAGCCTACAAGTGCCACGAGGGTCCTCTAGGACCCTAATGACAAAGTCTAGGCACTACACTATTAACCCTAACTATACCAGATAAACACTTAACCCTAACTGGGCCTATTTACCCTAACTGTACCTATTTAAACCTACCTGGGCCTATGTAACCCCTCTAGACCTATTTAACCCTATACAGGCTTACCTAAGCCAAACTGGGCCCTTTTACCCTAATTGGACCTATTTAAACCTAACTGGGCCTATTTAACCCCTCTAGACCTATTTAACACTAACCGGGCCTATCTGACACTAACTGGGCCTATTTAACCCTAACTGAACCTATTTAAACCTAACTCGGCCTATTTAACCCTCTAGACCTATTTAACCCTAACCGGGCCTATCTAACCCTATAGGCCTATTTAACCCTAACTGGACCTATTTAACCCCATCACTTATGGGGGCCTATAGAGACCCCCATAAGCCTCCATCTAACCCCATCACTTATGGGAGTCATACAGACCCCCATAAGCCTCCATCTATCCCCATCACTTAAGGGGGCTCTATACAGACCCCCACAGGCCTCCATCTAACCCCTTCACTTATGGGGGTCCATACAGACCCCCATAAGCCTCCATCTAATCCCATCAATTATGGGGGTCATATAGCCCCGCATAAGCCTCCAACTAACCCCATCACTTATGGGGGTCTATACAGGCCCCCATAAGCCACCATCTAACCCCTTCATTTATAAGGGTACATAAAGACCCCCATAAGCCTTCCTTTAACCCCATCACTTATTGGGGTCATACAGACCCCCATAAGCCTCCATCTAAACCCATCACTTATGGGGGTCCATACAGATCCCCATAAGCCTCTCTTTACCCCAATCAGTCCCATAAGGATCTATGAAGACCCTAATGGGACAATTAGAACCCTAATATTAACCCCATAAGTGCTATGAGGACACTAAGTACAAACACTACACTACACTACCCCCCAATAAACCACTAAATCTAAACTACCCCCCCTCTACTCCAACCTATTAACACCTACACTACCTCCAGGGAGAAGCTCTGTTACTGTTTTTATTTTCTTATTTTAGAGCGCGGATTCTCCAAGGGCACAGCCGGGGCAGAAGAGGAGGAGAACGGGGACATCGTGGACAGGTACGTTTTAAATTTAGAATGTTTATGGTTTATTTATGTTGTGTTTATTTGTTTATGTATGACTAATGTGATACTACTTTTTTCCAGGGGCCGAGCTGAAGAACATGGACCTGGGACATGCTGGAAAGGTAAGTTTAATACTGTATTTAGAATGTATATTTTGTCTATGTAGTGTTTAATTCTGCAGTAAATTGATGTTTCTTTATTACCTCTGGGTTCGATCTGAAGGGACATCTGCAAGTGGTCTTATTTATTCTATTTTAGCTTAGATTTGGGGTTTAATGTGTTATAGATAGGGGGAAATGTATTATAGATAGGGGTTATTTGTTATAGATAGGGGTAATGTTTTATACATAGGTGGTAATATTTTGTAGTCAGGGGGATATGTAATGTAAATAGGGGGAAATGTTTTGTAGTTAGGGGGTTAATAGTATATATTTATAATGTAAATATTGTTGTATTGTAATGTTATGTATATATGTGTATTTATTTTCTTTGCAGGTGTGTAATTCTTTTTTTATTTTTGTAGTAGGGGGTTGTAAAGTTATTTTTTTATTTTTTGTAGTGGAGGTTGTAATGTTCTTCTTTATTTTTTGTAGTGGGGGTTTGTAATGTTTTTATTTTATTTCTTGTAACAGATTTTTTTATTTTGTGTCATTAGTGTGGTGGGAGGTTTAATAGGGGGTAGGTAGGTAGGTAGTGTTGGTGTTAATAGGTTGGGGTAGAGGGGGGTTAGTTTAGATTTAGTGGTTTATTGGGGGGATAGTGTAGTGTAGTATTTGTACATAGTGTCATGAGGGTCCAGGAGGACCCTCATGACACTTATGGGGTAAATATTAGGGTTCTAATTGTCTCATTAGGGTCTTCATAGACCCATATGGGACTGATTGGATTAAAGAGAGGCTTACAGGGGTCTGTATGGACCCCCATAAGGGAAGGGGTTAGATGGAGGCTTATGGGGGTCTGCATGACCCCCAATAAGTGATGGGGTTAGATGGACGCTTATGGGGGGTCTGTATAGACTCCCATAAGTGATTGGGTTAAATAGGCCCAGATAGGGTTATTTTGTCCAGTTAGGGTTAAACAGGTACAGAAAGGGTTAAATAGGCCCCATTTGGGTTAAATAGGCCCAGTTAGGGTTAAATAGGTCTAGAGGGGTTAAATAGGCCCAGTAAGGATTATTAGGAATAGTTTGGGTTAAATAGGCCCAGTTAGGGTTATTAGGTTCAATTAGGGTTAAATATGCACAGTTAGGGTTAAATAGGCCCAGTTTGGGTTAGTTAGGCCCAGTTAGGATTAAATAGGTACAGTTAAGGGTAAATAGGCCAAGTTTGGGTTAGATAGACCCAGTAAGGGTTATTAGGTACAGTTAAGGCTAAATAGGACCAGTTTGGGTTAGATAGGCCCAGTTATGGTTAAATAGATACAGTTAGGGTTAAATAAGGTTTAGTAGGGGTTAATAGAGTATAGTTAGGGTTAAGGGGTTAATGGGGTATAGTTAGGGTTAATAGTGTAGTGTAGTGCTAAGACTTTGTCATGAGGGTCCTGGAGGACCCTCATGGCACTTATGGGTTTAACCTAGGGGTTAATAGTGTCCTATAGGCTTCTATATAGACCCCCTATTAGACTGGGGGGGTAATTTTGGTCTCACGGGGGTCTATATTGACCCCCATGAGTGATGGGGTTAATTTCAGGTGCCGGGGGAATACCCCCACCGCAGGACCGGCGGGGGGGACCCCCCAGCATGGGGGGTTAATGTTAGTTGCCGCAGGCTACTTACAGTACCCCCACTGCTTGGGGTAATCATTAGTGTGCCGCTGTCCCTTTAAGGAGCCACGGCAGGAGATTTGAATTCAAGCCTGTACTCGGACGGGCTTAGATATCTTTAGGGGTTAATAGATATTAAATGCCGCACAGTACAGTGCTGTAATTGATAGGGACACATTGGGGGCATGAGGATGACATGTAGTACATTGGCTAGATGGCACATCGCTGGTAGCCAATACTGTAATTCGTGGCCACAAGTCCACTGGGCTTGGAGAACAGGTTACTGCCTTGGGGGTCATCTAAGCCCGTAGTCCCGGGCTTTAATGACCTCCAAGGCAGCAACTCAATCTTCAAGCCCGGCGGACTGCGGCCACAAATGACAGTATTGGCTAGCGGCGATGTGCCACCTAGCCAATGTAGTACATGTCATCCTCATGTCCCCCAATGTGTCCCCTATCATTTACAGTGCTGCACAATGCTTCGTTGAATTTATTTTCCACTTTTTAGTTTGGCTGGCTTGCACTCTGATCTGCGGGCTTACGCCCGTAATCAGGTCCAAGCCCGCCAATGCTAATGGCCGATTGCCTGGCTTGCGATCAGCTATAGGGTTGCGCTGCGGCCCCTTTCTTTGAATAGCAATGTAGAGGTAGGGCTACGAGGGGCCGCAGCACCCTTGCAAATTAATCGCAGCTTTGCGGCCATTTTATGGCCATTAATAGAATGAGGCCCTTGTACTCTCAAATTCAACTGCCAGAAAATAGAAAGATGTTGTTGACTCAAAGGTAAGTTTATTAATGTTATACTGGGATTTTTTTCAAGCAAAAATTGTTTTCATACACTACTGATTCTCCTCTATGAAATGCATACACATCCATAAACTTAAAGGCATATGTAAGTGAGCTGGATTCTGAAAAAAATTGTTTGCATGAAAAAATTCCAAAGTAAACAGTTAAACCGTTAGCCTGAAGTTTGCTAATTTTCTTGCTTTTGCAAACTGTTTTCTCTCAATGTTGACACCCCCAGAAATTCCCAGGGATTATTAGCATATTTTATACATTGTTTCTTTTTTGCCTGCGGATTTTGCAGACATTCACCTGAAGTCTGCCCTACTGTGGAAAGTCACATGATTTCAGACACTTTCCTTTTCTTTAGTGTACTTCCCTTCCTTTACTGAATATGTAAAGCTGTGATATAATTTATTGGGCTTTGCAGTGAGCACTGTCTAATGCAATGTTATTTATTGTGTTCTGTCCGTGAGCTCTGTACAATCCTATGATAGCATTTTTATAGTTCTGTCTGTGAGTATTGTCTAACGCTGTGTTATTGCTTGTGTTCTGTTTGTGAGCATTGTAATTAGAGATGTCGCGAATAGTTCGCCGGCGGACTTTTTTCGGCGAACATAGCATGTTCGCGTTCGCGGCGAACTGCGAACATATGCGAGATTCGACCCGCCCCCAATACTTTATCATTGAGCAAACTTTGACCCTGCATGTCACAGTCAGCAGACACATTCCAGCCAATCAGCAGCATACACTCCCTTCCACACCCTTCTACCTCATGGACAGCAGCCATTTTGGAATCATAAGTAACTTGCAGTCTTACTGAGAGGAGGGATAGTTTGGATGATACTGCATCAATAGGGAAAACCATAGCTAGGCAAGTTTATTCAGTGTCCAGTGCAGTGCTGAAGGACTCTTGTGCATTATTATTATTATTATTATTACTACTATTTAATGTGTAGATGTACCAGCTGGGCATGCATTATTATTATTATTATTATAATAATAATAATAATTATTATTATTATATAATGTGTAGATGTACCAGCTGGGCATGCTCTTGTGCATTATTATTATTATTATTAGTAAAATACTACTAATAATAATAATAATAATGCACAAGAGCATGCCCAGCCAGTACATCTACACATTATATAGTAATAATAATAATAATAATAATAATACACAAGAGCATGCCCAGCCGGTACATCTACACATTATATACTAATAATAATAATAATAATAATAATAACAATAATAATAATAATGCTCAAGAGCATGCCCAGCCGGTACATCTACACATTATATAGTAGTAATAATAATAATAATAATAATAATAATAATAATAATATAGAAGAGCATGCCCAGCCGGTACATCTACACATTATATAGTAATAATAATAATAATAATAATAATAATAATAATGCACAAGAGCATGCCCAGCCGGTACATCTACACATTATATAGTAATAATAATAAGAATAATAATAAAGCAGAAGACCTCCCCTGTGTCTCCCCCCCACTCCCTCCCATGTGTCTCTCTCCCCCCCTCTCCGCTGTGTCTCCCCCCCACTCCCTCCCATGTGTCTCTCTCCCCCCCTCTCCCCTGTGTCTCTCCCACCCTTGCCTGTGTCTCTACCCCCTCTCCCTTCCCCAGTGTTTCTTTCCCCCCTCTCCTGTGTCTTTTCCCCCTTCCCTCTTCCCTGTGTCACTCCCCCCTCCCCTGTGTCTCTACCCCCCTCTCCCTTCCCGTGTTTCTTTCCCTTCTCACCTGTGTCTTTCCCCCCTTCCCTCTCCCCTGTGTCTCTCCCCCCTCATCTGTGTCTCTTCCCCCTTCTCCCCTGTGTCTCTACCCCCTCTCCCCTGTGTCTCTACCCCCTCTCCCTTCCCCTGTGTTTCTTCTCCCCTCCTCTGTGTCTTTACCCCCTTTTCTCTCCCCGGTGTCTCCTCACCACTCCCTCCCATTAGTCTCTCCCCCCCTCTCCCCTGTGTCTCTAACCCCCACTCTCTCCTGTGTCTCTCCCCCCTCCCATGTGTCTCTTCCCCTCACCTCTCCCTTACCCTGTTTCTCTTCCCCCCTCTGCCCTGTGTCTTCCTCCCCCTCTCCACTGTGTCTTCCTCCCCCTCTCCCCTCTCCTGTGTCTTCCTCTCCCTCTCCCCTGTGTTTCCTCACCCTCTCTCCTCCCCTGTTAGCTTCTATACGCATACATACATACGATAAGAAATCTGGGGGGGGTTACCCCTTACCCCCCCCCCCCCCCCCAGTTCCAACACCCATGTGTACTGTATAATATTGTATTGCATCACATATTATAATTGTCTAACTGCGATTCGTTGTCACGCTTCAGACAAATCGCAGTTTGACAATGATAAACTGCTGCGCATTGCGCGCAGCGCGGCGCAAGCCACGCATGGGCAGAGCGCGGCACAAGACGAGAGCGCGGCCTGAGACGAGAGCAGATGAAAGAGTGGGGAAGAGTGGGGAAGAGGGGGGGTAGAGGCACAGAGGGAGAGTGGGGAAGAGGGGAGGGAGAGTGGGGAAGAGGGGGGGGAGAGGCACAGAGGGAGAGTGGGGAAGAGGGAGAGTGGGGAAAAGGGGGGGGAGAGGCACGGCACAGAGGGAGAGTGGGGAAGAGGCACAGAGGGAGAGTGGGGAAGAGACACAGAGGGAGGGGGGAGAGACACAGAGGGATAGGTGGGAAAGAGACACAGGGGAGGTAGAGGAGGGGGAAAAGACACACGGGAGGGAGAACAGGGGGAAGATACACATGGGAGGGAAATGGGGGGGGGAAGAGGGGAACAGACACAGGGGGAAGGGGGAAAGAGACACAGGCCAGGGGGGAACAGGCACAGAGGGAGAGGGGGGAAGAGGCACAGAGGGTGAGGGGGGAAGAGACACAGGGGGGAGAGATACAGAGGGTGAGGGAGGAAGAGACACAGAGGGAAAGGGGGGAAGAGGTACAGAGAGAGGGGGAAAGAGGCACAGAGGGGGGGGACAGAGGAAGGGGTGAAGAGACACAGTGGCGAGACACACAGAGAGAGATGGGGGAAGAGGCACAGAGGGAGAGGGTGAAAGACACAGAGTGGGGAGAGACACAGAGGGTGAGGGGGAAGAGACAGGGAGGAAGAGGCACAGAAAGAGGAGGGGGAAGAGACACAGAGGAGTGAGAGGAGGGGGGAAGAGACACAGGGGAGAGAGTGCAGGGGGGAAGATACACAAGGGAGGGAAATGGAGACACGAGGAAGGCCGTAACAGACACAGGGGGAGGGGGAATGAGACACAGGCCAGGGGGGAACAGACACAGGGGAGGGTTGGGGGAGACACGGGGGGGGGAAGAGATGCATGGGAGGGAGAAGGGGGAAAGAGACACAGGGGAGGGGTTTAGAGACACGGGAGGGAAAGGGAGGTAAAAACACAGGGGGGCAGGAGATACAAAGGAGGTAGACGAGGTGGAAGGAGACACAAGGGAGGGAGAGGAGGGGGGAAATAAGACACGAGGGAGGAAGTAGACAGAGGGAGAGACTCGCAATGAGCTCCAAAGGGGCTCATTGCAAGGTCTGTGATGAGCGCCAAAGGCGCTCATCACAAGGCCAGTAAAGTAGAGGGGGAGAGGCTTACATTGTGTGGCAAACAGCATTGCCAGGCTTTAGTTTTTATTGCCGTCATTTTTGACGGGCAAGTCGCTAGTTATGTTATATTATATCACTGGCGACTTGCCTGGCACAAATGATGGGGCATGGCAATGCTGTTTGCCACACAATGTGATGCTTTTTGTACTCTGAGGACCTTCGGCGCTCATTGTGAGTCTCTTCCCTCGTGTCCTTCATGTTTCGTGCTTTGCAACGATCAATCTTCGGCGCTCATCACAAAGACAGATATATAAGTACAGTGTTAAATATATAATTTTTTTTGTGCAGTGTAAATTAAAAAATGTATTCAGGTCTCAGAGCATAATAAAGTGATTTAGATTTGTAACTGCTTTGAGAGTGCTATCGCTGGCAGCCAATGAGCAGTAATCCAGATATATAACTGCAGAGTAAAAATTAAAACATTTTAGTGTAGTGTAAAGTCTACATTTTTATTTTCCATTACTAATTAATACTTATTAAATGAATGCACGATAATAACTATTGTGAATGAACAAATGTATTAGGAAGTGCGAAGCGTTAATGTATGTAAAGTAACCGCAGTGTAAAATATGCTATTAAGCGTATTTTTTTTATATATTTTTTTTTAAATAATAATAATGAATTAATTAATTACTAAAATACTTTACCTAATTGTAATTAATATATCCAGTGATCAATAACCTGAAGAGCTAACAATCAGTTTTTATTTTCCTGCAGCTTACAGTGTACATTTGGACTGTTGGTGACCCGAGGTGTAAGTGTCAGCAATGTGCGCAGTGCACGAGGGGAAACCGCTTGTATAGTCGTGTAACGCGCCATTTTAGATTTGTAATGTTATTAGTTGCAAGTTAGTGTTGTAAAATGACGGCGATTGTGTATGTGTTACGCGGCTCGCCAGCAGTTTCCATTATTTATAATAGTGTATTTTGTACCTCGTCCGTTCCTAGGTAAAAGTCGTACATGGCTGGCGATGTTTTGCGCGGTTTGGGGTCGTGTAGCCTCGTTTTAATTTTTTCCGGACGCCATTTTTTTTGTCGCTTAGCCGATTTACAAGTGCCAACTGGGGAAGACGTTACAGATATCACATATATAGTTGTGAGCAGGCGGGTTGTTGCTAACGCTGCGGGCTTGCGAAGCGAGGGCCAGAGTTGCTGGCAAGGAGCGCCGAAGGCTCCCACGTCGGCTGCAATGAGCCGCAGGCGGGACTTACACCATCAAATTTACGGACTTACCATCCAAAAATACGGGACTTAGAAAAAAAAACATTACAAGCTCACAAAAATACGACCTTAACGCCCGAACCGCACGCACTTAAAAACATTAAAAACACAATAAATACAATACAACAAACACATAAAAAGCTTACCCACAGCAAGGTGGGCACCGAGGACCTCTGCAAGTGAAGTTACACCTCCATTTAAGTCCAAATTCATGAGTTTAGACACCCGAAAATCACCTAAGTGAGAGAAAAAATGGCCCTTGAAAAAAAGAAAACGAGGCTACAGGACCCTAAACACGCAAAACACATACGGATTTTCCTAAAAAGCTGTACGAGGTAAAGATACACTATTAACAAGGACGCTAAATCATCCACACCCGCGTACCACATACACATTCCCCGCCATTTTACAACACTAACTTACACAATGCGGAAGTACCCAGCTACCCTAACGGCTTCTCCTCGCGCACACAGCCTATTTACACTACACACTGCACACATTGCTGACACTTACACAGCAGCTTCACAGCACTGAAAACCTACATTGTATGCTGCAGGAACATGAAAACAGATTGTCAGCTCTTCAGCACAATGCTTCCTGCATATATTACTTACAAATAGGTAAAGTATATTCATTTAGTAATTATTTCATTAGCATACAAAAATACATATACACAAAAAAAACATTATCACATTAAACATAAAAGCCATTCACTGCGCGCCTCACAACGAGCGCCAACGCTGCTCATAGCATACAAAGCCTTGCAATAAGCGCAAAAAACACATCACCGCCGACCAAAGAATAACAGCAAAAGCGCCTATCAGAAAAAAAATACAACCAACAGCCTCGCAATGAGCGCCGAAGGATCTCCGACCGCAAACAAAATGAATGTCTCGTCCAAACCATTACCTGCCTTACAATCTTATTGCCGCCATTTTTTGATGGGCAAGTCGCTAGTAAATATATAAAGATCAAGATAATAAAAGTATCAGGAAATGTAACACAAAGATGCACGCGCGTCTGAATAATACGACAAATACGGATTTTTGTCATAAGTGATATGATCGCAGTATTGGGTCATAAACCCTAAACACTGGAATCTGTTACATACAATTTACTGATGATGTCATTAATGGGCTTCAAGGGGGGGGAATCTCTTTTCATACTTTTTGAGCTGTGCAAATCCAACATACGCAGAGCGGAAACGCCACATCTGTGGGACACACACAAAGGGGTTCACTTTGGGAGAAAAAAAAAACAAATATGAAATATTTAATAATCATATTTTGATGTTACCAACAGATAAGGAAACAAAACTGAGGTTATTATATCTAATAGTAGCAAGCCTGTGAGTACTGGGAGTAATAATACTGCAGCAGGAGGTCAGGACTAATGTCCCTCTATAGACCCCCAGTCATATAAAGGTCATTACTAATGTCCCTCTATAGACACCCAGTCAGATAAAGGTCAGTACTAATGTCACCTATAGACCCCCAGTCATATAAAGGTCAGTACTAATGTCACTCTATAGACACCCAGTCAGATAAAGGTCAGTACTAATGTCCCTCTATAGACACCCAGTTAGCTAAAGGTCAGTACTAATGTCCCTCTATAGACACCCAGTCAGATAAAGGTCATTACTAATGTCCCTCGATAGACACCCAGTCAGATAAAGGTCAGTACTAATGTCCCTCTATAGACCCCCAGTCAGATAAAGGTCATTACTAATGTCCCTCTATAGACACCCAGTCAGCTAAAGGTCAGTACTAATGTCCCTCTATAGACACCCAGTCAGATAAAGGTCATTACTAATGTCCCTCTATAGACACCCAGTCAGATAAAGGTCAGTACTAATGTCCCTCTATAGACCCCCAGTCATAAAAAGGTCATTACTAATGTCCCTCTATAGACACCCAGTCAGATAAAGGTCAGTACTAATGTCACCTATAGACCCCCAGTCATATAAAGGTCAGTACTAATGTCACTCTATAGACACCCAGTCAGATAAAGGTCAGTACTAATGTCCCTCTATAGACACCCAGTCAGCTAAAGGTCAGTACTAATGTCCCTCTATAGACACCCAGTCAGATAAAGGTCATTACTAATGTCCCTCTATAGACACCCAGTCAGATAAAGGTCAGTACTAATGTCCCTCTATAGACCCCCAGTCAGATAAAGGTCATTACTAATGTCCCTCTATAGACACCCAGTCAGCTAAGGGTCAGTACTAATGTCCCTCTATAGACACCCAGTCAGATAAAGGTCAGTACTAATGTCCCTCTATAGACACCCAGTCAGATAAAAAGGTCAGTACTAATGTCCCTCTATAGACACCCAGTCAGATAAAGGTCATTACTAATGTCCCTCGATAGACACCCAGTCAGATAAAGGTCAGTACTAATGTCCCTCTATAGACCCCCAGTCAGATAAAGGTCATTACTAATGTCCCTCTATAGACACCCAGTCAGCTAAAGGTCAGTACTAATGTCCCTCTATAGACACCCAGTCAGATAAAGGTCATTACTAATGTCCCTCTATAGACACCCAGTCAGATAAAGGTCAGTACTAATGTCCCTCTATAGACACCCAGTTAGCTAAAGGTCAGTACTAATG
This sequence comes from Discoglossus pictus, assembly GCA_027410445.1. Lineage (NCBI taxonomy): Eukaryota > Metazoa > Chordata > Amphibia > Anura > Alytidae > Discoglossus > Discoglossus pictus. Next base: position 272,333,645 of record CM050167.1, read on the forward strand.
TCCCTCTATAGACACCCAGTCAGATAAAGGTCATTACTAATGTCCCTCGATAGACACCCAGTCAGATAAAGGTCAGTACTAATGTCCCTCTATAGACCCCCAGTCAGATAAAGGTCATTACTAATGTCCCTCTATAGACACCCAGTCAGCTAAAGGTCAGTACTAATGTCCCTCTATAGACACCCAGTCAGATAAAGGTCATTACTAATGTCCCTCTATAGACACCCAGTCAGATAAAGGTCAGTACTAATGTCCCTCTATAGACCCCCAGTCATAAAAAGGTCATTACTAATGTCCCTCTATAGACACCCAGTCAGATAAAGGTCAGTACTAATGTCCCTCTATAGACACCCAGTTAGCTAAAGGTCAGTACTAATGTCCCTCTATAGACACCCAGTCAGATAAAGGTCATTACTAATGTCCCTCGATAGACACCCAGTCAGATAAAGGTCAGTACTAATGTCCCTCTATAGACACCCAGTCAGATAAAGGTCATTACTAATGTCCCTCGATAGACACCCAGTCAGATAAAGGTCAGTACTAATGTCCCTCTATAGACCCCCAGTCAGATAAAGGTCATTACTAATGTCCCTCTATAGACACCCAGTCAGCTAAAGGTCAGTACTAATGTCCCTCTATAGACACCCAGTCAGATAAAGGTCATTACTAATGTCCCTCTATAGACACCCAGTCAGATAAAGGTCAGTACTAATGTCCCTCTATAGACCCCCAGTCATAAAAAGGTCATTACTAATGTCCCTCTATAGACACCCAGTCAGATAAAGGTCAGTACTAATGTCACCTATAGACCCCCAGTCATATAAAGGTCAGTACTAATGTCACTCTATAGACACCCAGTCAGATAAAGGTCAGTACTAATGTCCCTCTATAGACACCCAGTCAGCTAAAGGTCAGTACTAATGCCCCTCTATAGACACCCAGTCAGATAAAGGTCATTACTAATGTCCCTCTATAGACACCCAGTCAGATAAAGGTCAGTACTAATGTCCCTCTATAGACCCCCAGTCAGATAAAGGTCATTACTAATGTCCCTCTATAGACACCCAGTCAGCTAAGGGTCAGTACTAATGTCCCTCTATAGACACCCAGTCAGATAAAGGTCAGTACTAATGTCCCTCTATAGACACCCAGTCAGATAAAAAGGTCAGTACTAATGTCCCTCTATAGACACCCAGTCAGAAAAAGGTCATTACTAATGTCCCTCGATAGACACCCAGTCAGATAAAGGTCAGTACTAATGTCCCTCTATAGACCCCCAGTCAGATAAAGGTCATTACTAATGTCCCTCTATAGACACCCAGTCAGCTAAAGGTCAGTACTAATGTCCCTCTATAGACACCCAGTCAGATAAAGGTCATTACTAATGTCCCTCTATAGACACCCAGTCAGATAAAGGTCAGTACTAATGTCCCTCTATAGACACCCAGTTAGCTAAAGGTCAGTACTAATGTCCCTCTATAGACACCCAGTCAGATAAAGGTCATTACTAATGTCCCTCGATAGACACCCAGTCAGATAAAGGTCAGTACTAATGTCCCTCTATAGACACCCAGTCAGATAAAGGTCATTACTAATGTCCCTCTATAGACACCCAGTCAGCTAAAGGTCAGTACTAATGTCCCTCTATAGACACCCAGTCAGATAAAGGTCATTACTAATGTCCCTCTATAGACACCCAGTCAGATAAAGGTCAGTACTAATGTCCCTCTATAGACCCCCAGTCATAAAAAGGTCATTACTAATGTCCCTCTATAGACACCCAGTCAGATAAAGGTCAGTACTAATGTCACCTATAGACCCCCAGTCATATAAAGGTCAGTACTAATGTCACTCTATAGACACCCAGTCAGATAAAGGTCAGTACTAATGTCCCTCTATAGACACCCAGTCAGCTAAAGGTCAGTACTAATGTCCCTCTATAGACACCCAGTCAGATAAAGGTCATTACTAATGTCCCTCTATAGACACCCAGTCAGATAAAGGTCAGTACTAATGTCCCTCTATAGACCCCCAGTCAGATAAAGGTCATTACTAATGTCCCTCTATAGACACCCAGTCAGCTAAGGGTCAGTACTAATGTCCCTCTATAGACACCCAGTCAGATAAAGGTCATTACTAATGTCCCTCTATAGACACCCAGTCAGATAAAGGTCATTACTAATGTCCCTCTATAGACACCCAGTCAGATAAAAAGGTCAGTACTAATGTCCCTCTATAGACCCCCAGTCATATAAAGGTCATTACTAATGTCCCTCTATAGACACCCAGTCAGATAAAGGTCAGTACTAATGTCACCTATAGACCCCCAGTCATATAAAGGTCAGTACTAATGTCACTCTATAGACACCCAGTCAGATAAAGGTCAGTACTAATGTCACCTATAGACCCCCAGTCATGTAAGGTGTAACCCTTACACAACCTGATCGATACAACATCATACCTGATGTTTTAAAGCACGTTATTCCAAACAATAAAGGGTAATTTATGCCCTTTATGGCTTAAAACCAGACTCTGTATCAACTATGTAATTTTCCGTGGGAGTTTTGCCATGGATCCCCCTCCGGCATGCCACAGTCCAGTTGTTGGACCCCTTGAAACAACTTTCCCATCACTATTGTGGCCAGAAAGAGTCCCTGTGGGTTTTAAAATTCGCCTGCCCATTGAAGTCTATGGCGGTTCGCCGATGTTCGCCGGTTCGCGAACATTTGCGGAGGTTCGTGTTCGCGGTTCGCGAACTGAAAATTTTAGGTTTGCGACATCACTAATTGTAATCCTATGGTAGCATTTCTATAGTTCTGTCTGTAAGTATTGTGTAATGTTGTGTTCTTTCTTGTGTTCTGTCTGTGAGCTCTGTGCAATCCTATGATAGCATTCCTATAGTTCTGTCTGTGAGTATTGTGCAATGCTGTTATTTCTTGTGTTTTGTCTAAGCTCTGTGTAATCCTATGATAGCTTTTCTGTACTTCTGTGAGTATTGTGTAATGCTGTGTTATAATTTCAATAGCTGTCTGTGAGACTATTGAATAATTTATATTTTTAGAGTCTGTGACCATCTCAGCTTATAAGAAGGTTTGTGATATACTTTGACTGTCACATCAAATCAAAATATGTATATTTGTGTTCCAACTTTTCTTGCTTTATCATTGTTTTGTCTATGCATAAGCTTATTTAGAGATGTATGTGTGTTTATTCAGGTCAGACCTAACTACACTGCTTATCAACCCCTCCACCAACTCTCTTTTGCCATCCAGTGTCACAGCTTCTTGCTGATTGGCTGAAAAGTCAATCAGCATGTGCATGTGCTGCATAATGGATATCTCATTAAAAATGAGATATCCTATATCCAAATCACAGTTGCTGGGGGTGTCTAAATCACCCCCAGCACAGTATTTTATTATATTGCAAAAACGGTTTGTATGTTTTCATGTAAACTTTTTTGCTAGATTCTACAGGATGCATTCATAACCCACATCACTTACATATACCCTTAAATATGCATGAGATGCCATTTGGGGGCCCATTCCACTCCTGCCCCTCTTGGAACCCACTCATATGGTAAGGGTGGGGGAGGTGTTCTATCTAAATAATAACATGGGGGATTATTGTTTTAAACACCTCATGGGCTGACAAGCAGACTGTGGTCCTCATTCAATTGCGATTTGGCCAATTGACTAGGGCTCTAAATAAGCACATAGCATTTTGTTTACAGAAATTTTTAGTTAGTGAAGACCTTGCTTTTGGATAGATGCTTACTAACTAAAAAATCTTCTGTAAAAAGATGCTTACTAACTAACTATGCTTAGATGCTTACTAACTAAAAAAACTTCTGTAAAAAAATATGCTCTGTGCTTATTTAGCGCCCTATTCAATTGGCCAAATTGCAATTGAATGAGGGCCTGTGATTCTAATTAGCACATCAAAACAGTTAATTACAATATACACTTATTTGTTTCATGCTCTTTAAGAATAATGTAAACAAAACATCTTGATTATGGAGGGACACAGTCCCTTTAATACTAGATATCCCATATGGCTCATTCGGTTTTAAATTCCATTTCATCAATTGTCAAATCTATGTTTCACTGTAACTATTCGTGTATAGCATTTAGTGGTACTGATACCTATACATTTTCTTTGTATATGCTACAAGTAAAAAAATCAATATTCTATAGACAGCACAAAATTACACTTATGGAAATAATTATTATTTATGGAGAAACTTTGATAGGGTTAATTTTAATTGTAGTGCAGGTTCACAGGTTGTACAGGCAATACCTAGGATGAGGAGAGCCTCACACTATCTCCAGCAGTTAAACTGTATTATATGCAAAGCTAGATGAAAATTCACTATGCCACATTAATTACTACCCTGCTCTCCAGATCAAAAAAGTTTGAGGATCACTGATTTATACTTATTTCCATGGCTGTGTCCCCAACTACTCTGTAACATGTACAGAAGGTCGCCAGGTTGCAGAAACCCGACTTAAGAAAGGACTTCCAAGGCTTTTCATATGAGTTTGTTTTTATGTTCTGTTTGTTTAAATTAAAATAAACAGCACAATAGGTTCTGCAACTTATTATTACAGTACAGCAGTGTTTACTATTATTATTATTATTATTACAGTATTACACTGTATTATTATTGCCACATATGAGCCATTATAGTATTGTTGTTATTGTTATCATTCTAATTATTGTTATTATTATTACATTTTATCAAGGATCCAAATTACATACAAATCCAACCTAAAGACTGAGGGCCTCATTCAATTCAGGTCTGTTACGTGCAAGTAAATTCCCGATTTGCTACTTTTGCTCGCGTTCCTATTCAATTGGCCGGTGCCGCAAGTTAGTCCCCCTTCCCGATAATCGCAAACCTTGCCGTCGGAAGTAGCATCTACGGGCATGAACATGAAGCCTGTAACGCCCGCTATCGAAACAGCCAATGGAAACCGTCATCATCACCCCGTAGCATTTAAAATTCAAACTTGGCACGCAGAGGTCCCTGAGGCACCCTAAAGGTCCCTAAAGGTCTTTAAAGGTCCTTAAAGGACCTGCACTACAATTAAAATTAACCCTATCACTGAGTTTCTCCATAAATAATAATTTATGGAGAAACTCAGTGATAGGGGATGAATTGTTGATTTAATAATAACCTACACTAAATTTGAAATTAACCCTATCAAACTGAGTTTCTCCATAAATAATAATTATTTCCATAAGTGTAATTTTGTGCTGTTTATAGAATATTGATTTTTTTTTACTTGAAGTATATACAAAGAAAATGTATAGGTATCAGTACCACTAAATGCTATACATGAATAGTTACAGTGAAACATAGATTTGACAATTGATGTAATGGAATTTAAGACTAAATGAGCCATATGGGATATCTATTATTAAAGGGACTGTGTCACTCCATAATCAAGATGTTTTGTTTACGTTATTTTTAAAGAGCATGAAACAAATAATAAATCTCTAATTAACCCCATCTCTAATTAACCCCCATCTCTTGTGGAGGTCTATACAGACCCCCATAAGTCTCTAGTTAACCCCATCTGTCCCATAAGGGTCTATAAAGACCATTGAGGGACTATAATAACCATAACAGTAACCCATCAGTGCTCTACCCTATTAGCCCCTCCGTCAAATAAACTAATCAATCTAAACCAGCCCTCCTCTAACTAATGAACCCCCCTCCACTAAATAGTGAACCCCTTTCTAACTAATGAACCCCCCTTCTCTTTATTTTATTAACCCCCTCTACCCTAACCTATTAACTTCTACACAACCTACCTAAAAACCTACCCTAACCTATTAACCCCTACACTACCTACCTAACACATAACCTAACCTTTATGTAAGCTACAATTTCTCAATTAAATGAGTCTTCCCCAAAGAACAGTGTGTGAAAGGTAGTTTAACAGTGGAGTAAGGGGGACAAAGCTGCTAGGAAACAACACCATGGCCTTTTGGTGAGTGATTTCCTTCATATTAATGATATAATGTGCTTGGAACATTTCAACCAGGATTTAACAACAAGTCACCAAATTGGGGAATGCTGTATTGACAGTGAATGCTACAATTATCACATTTTATTCAGGGATAACCTTATTATATTACAATGCCAAAACTTGGAAATTGTATCAAAACCTTTGAACTATGAACATTGAGCAATGCTTTATACAGCATAACATATAGAGGACCCCCCCCCCCCACCAAAAAATAAATAAACTATACTTCGCTATTGGTAAATGATGTGGCAAGACTTTGGCAGTGAACATTTATTGAAATATAAATAACATGATTATAATGGAAATGTTATAAAATGGCTTGAATCACTTGCTATTATACATATTAACAATTTTAACTGTAGTGCATCCATAGTTAAACCATATGAAGGAGAAATACACATTTTGAGACACATTAAGAAACAAGTGTATAGGTGGTGTTATTGTTCATTTGTGTCCAACTCTCCATGACCCTATGGACTGCAGCATGCTAGGCATTTCTGCCAAGTGACCCTTTGAGACAATTTAAGTTCATGATCATTGATTCAATTGCCTCATCTATCCTCCAGCCTTTGCTGTTCCCTTCTTCATCTGCTCTCAATCTTTCCCAGCATCAGATACTTCTCTAGGGAATCCTGTTTCATGATATGGCTAAAATATTTGAGCTTAAGCCTCAAGAGGAAAACTTCCAATTAACAGTTTGGCTTGATTTGCCGTAATATTGATTGATTGGATCTTCTTGTAATCCAAGGGACTATAAGCAGCTATATCCAGCACAATAATTCAAAGGCGTCAATTTAACTGTGCTCAGCCTTCTTTATGGTCCAGCTCTCACATTCATATGTTACTGCTAGGAATATCAAAGTTCTAACTATGCATACTTGATAGTGTAATATCTTTACTTTTTACTATCTTGTCCAGACTTCCCAAAGCTATCTTCCACAGAAGTAAAGGTCTTTCAATTTTAAGGCATCAGTCACCATTGGCAGATATCTTGGAGCCCAGGAAAATAAAAACCGTCACTGCCTCCACTTATTCCCCATCTATTTGCCAGAAACTAATATTTCTTTTTGTCAAAATCGTCCTCATTTTAAAGATGAGCAGCCAGCTTTTGCACTCTCTTCTTCTTCTTCCTCATCAAGAGGCCCTTTAGATCCTCATCACTTTCAGCCATCAGGATAGTATCATCCACATATCTGAGATTGTTGATTTTTTTCCCAGCAATATTCCAGCTTTGGATTTGTCAAGCCTAGTTTTAAGCATGATATATTCTGGATATAAGTTGAATAAATAAGGTGTCAATATATAAAATCTTGTCACATACCTTTCCTATCCAAAACCTTGGCTTCTTATCTTTTTACTTTTGGGGATATTCTTTGTTGCTGTTTTCTGTGCAATATCACAAACTTCAGTCAAAAGTTATTCAGGCATTCTATCAATCATGTCTAGTCATTTGCATCTATTCTTTACCTCCACTTCATATTCACAAGGAATATTCTGAACTTTGCCATAATAACTTTGCACTGGAGGTAGTTCATTAAAAACTACATGGAAAAGGCTTGAGCAGATAGAGATCAGCAATTTTGTTTATATATATATATATATATATATATATATATATATATATATATATGTATATATATATATATATATATATATAACCTTCATAGAGGATGACCATTGACCATCATGACATAATTGTAGTGGGGTAAGATATGGAATATAAATATTATTTATTAACTGGGTGAGTAGAACATTTCAGATTCTGTATAAGCAGGTGTGTGTATTTAAATGTATGGACACATTTCTATGTGCATATATGTGTATTTATTAGAATTTGTGTGTGACTTTATATGTACGTGTATACACATTATTCTTTGTGTATATACTGTATATGTACATGTTCAAATATATTTGAAAAGCTACTATGCTCAAATTAGGAATGATGTAGTTAGTTGTTCCTTGCCCTACTGGAAAAAGTTCTACAAACAATCATGGTCTTGGGTCACCTCGCTAGATGATTAATCACTGTAATGTTGAACTCCTGATCTTTTTTTTTTTGCCTTCCTCTGGATTAAATTAACAATGAATCTACCTATTACAAAGATCAGAGGAGATCTAAAAAGATTGAACTTGATGCACTAAAAGTATTTTTTCAACCTCAATTACTATGTTGCTAAGTAAAAAATAATTGCATTTAATAGTCAGCATTAAATAAGACCATTATAAAGCTTAATTATTCTAAAGACCATACTGTAATTATAGAATGCCAGGTGTCATGCTCTATGGGATTGTCCTAAAAACAGAAGAGGCATTATTGGGATTACCTATATCAAATATATCAAAAGACACACAACTCCTAATAAATCAAATATTTTTAACTAAAGATTTATCATAACTAAAAATTTGAAATCCGATAAACCCAGAACTCCCAGGGGTAAAAGGCCTACATTGTTTTGTGTGCCAACATTTTATATATATATATATATATATATATATATATATATATATATATATATATATATATATATATATATATATATAAATAATTAGAGTATTGCAGAATTGCAGAACATAGTGATACTTTTTTATTGGACATCTTTAGCAAGTCTGGGGCAGAAAAAGTAATTGGAAGAGGTGGAGGAACGAGGCAGAGGGTGCCCAGCCGAAGCTGACGGGCACCAGGGGGACATGGATACTGGTGATTATTCACCTGTATAAAAGAATATTTAATTAAAATGTTTTAAGAAAGTAAAATAAATAAAGGTTTTCATTTTTAATTTAATTAATTGTATTTTTATTTTGTTCCTAAAATGATTAGACAGCTGTAAGAAACCGTGATGGTAGATAAGATCTCTATTCAGTTTTATTTAAAAGCTGTCTCAATGTTATGGCAATTACAAAAAGATTAAATAGTAGTGGGGTGGGGCAGGAAAAATAAAACATAAATGGAAAGATTTTACAGAAAACAAAATTATAAATACTCACACAGACCACTATAAGTAAAGCCACCAAAAGATTAACTTGCATGTGACTTGAAAGAAAGTCCTGTAAGACTAAGCGGTCAAACATTGACTTTAGGCATATGCATCTAGTCTATCCAGTAACAGATCTCCTGTCAACAACTAAAGATGTACCCTAGTTAGGTTCTTGTCAGCTTGGAAAATACCTACGGTAACTTATTGCAATCTTGCAATTAAGATAAACCATACTGATAAATTAGAGTATGGCCTCAATCTGCTACAAGCAAGCACTCCACGCACCATTAAAGTACCTAAAATTCTAACCCATGAGTACCTGTCCCTTTGATATTTTCAAAAAGGCTATCATATTGTTCCAATAATGACATTTCAGCACTCCAAGGAGCTCCATGGCCATAGGGGTCCTCAAGAATCTATTGGAATTTAAACATCCTTTAGAAAGGAGTTCCAACAAAGCTAAACACTTGGGAATTGAATTTATCTCAGACTTAAAGAACATTAAACTATAACAAACTATTAGTAAAAATAAAAGAAATTATGAATACCTGGAAAGCCAAATATCATTCATGGTCTGGCAGAATGGCTGCTGTTAAAACGTCTATTCTGCCTCAAATTAATTATTTAATGCGTTCTATACCCATGCACATGCTGAATTATTTAATTCGAAAACTTCAATTAGTAATTAAAAACTATATCTATAAAGATAATAAAGCTAGGATTAAAAGGGAGATAACATCTAGACATTTTAGGAGAGGTGGGCTCTCTGCCAGATATAAAGCCATTATGCTTGCACATTTGGCAAAATGATACATGGGAAAAGGTACAGCTAGATGGTACCAATTAGAACAAGATTATTTGACAATGGGACGTCTGAAAGATCATATATGGCCAAATTAGAAAGGCAATGAGAATAAAATATCAATGTCTTTAATTGTTACAAAAGGTATATCTTTCTTGAATAGTCTAAATAAGAAATGGGCTTTGTTTTCCATCCTAAGTCCGCTGAGTTCTTTATAATTATTAGATGAGAATAGTATAAACTCAAATAAAGTCAACTGGAGTAAATGGGGACTTACAACAATAAACTACCTTATTAAGAATAAAAACTTGTATTCCTTTAAAGAATTACATTTAAAATATGTTTTACCCCTAAACAAATGGCTTGAATACAATAGAGTTAAACAAAATCTTAATAGTCATAAATACATTCAGCTACTCAACCATGAACGCTCCCAATTTGCACAAATTTGCTATAGACATCATAGCACTCATCTAATTTCTAAATCGTTTTAAATTATTAGATCAAGGAAAGAACAGGGTAAATCGTTCAGAATAAAACTATGGGGAAAATATATTAATTTGTCATGGCCAGAAGCTGAATGGAATTGAGCTGTTCAATTGATGGAAAGATTTGTCAAAAACGCAGCACATAGGGAAATGTATTTGTTCTTCAAAGAAGGCACTATGTTCCCACTGTGGTAGCCAAAATAATACATAATAAAGATGCAGAAAAATGTTAGAGGGAATGTGGTGCAGTTGGCACCTTTAAACATATATGGTGAGATTGCAGTGAAATACAACCTTTTTGCAATAAATGTTTTGAGCATCTATCATACAATTTAAATAGACAGATTCCACCATCAATAGAAATTGCACTATTTCACATTTTCCCCCACACTTTGAACCTAAAAGAAATATCCTATCTCATTCAATTTGTTATAGTAGCCAAAAGATCGATAGCAATTAACTGGAAGCATAACAATATACCTTATCAACAGAGTAAAATGGGCACTCTGGGATGGTCTGCACAACCAAAAATAAATTGACCAGAACAAGAGGATATGACCTACTCTCTCCACTCCCCCAGGTGCCATGCTTTTGTCTTCCCTTTTTGTTTTTGTTTTATTTTCTGCTAATTCTGTATCAAAAAAAATAATTGCTACCGTTGCCCTATACAGGGATTATGATTGATACTATGTATTGAATACTTTTCTATTTTTTTAATAAAAAGAAAAAAAAAAGAATAACCATGGTACACTTGTTACAACTACAGGTGTCCATATTGGACAACATGTAAGCTAAATCTCCATGGGAGTCCATAAGAATACCCATCGTCCCTATGATTAAAAAAAAAAAAAAACGCCCCTATGATTAAAAAATAACAACAAAAAAACAATCATTACAGAAAAGGCCTTCAAGGGAGATTTTGAGGAGTATGATTGGCTGAAATATGTGTCAATAACTTTTCCAGCCATTTCCGAATTGAGTATTTGATGTTTGGCTCATAGCGAGTGGGAAGGTGGAATCCCCAGGCTCATAGGGGGAAGTGGGCCAAAGTCAGAGTGGTCATACACCCCCTGCATTATTTTTATTTTACATTTAACCCTTTTCCTGTCATGGGAAGGGGATTTATATAGATAGATATGGATAAGGGATAAGGGATGATGTTAGGGCTAGTGTAGTGTGTTAACTTAGTGGGTACCATTCTGTAGTGTTGCTGTGAAGTCTTCTGTGCTTTATACTCAGAACCTCCAGCGAAATGGCTGTGAACATATGTTAGAGCTAAAGAGCAATGAAAACAATCCTTGATGCATGTCACCTAGTTTGAGGATCAGATGGAACCCTAGCAAAGATGAATCCCTAGCATAAAAACCCTAAGGTGTAACCCTTTTCGAATTACTTGCTATGTGCCTTGTTCTATGTGCAAACGATCCTACATTGCTATTACATTTCCCCCCGCAGGAAAATTGGTGTTCTTATAAATGCCCTAAATGACTGTATAACTATATATATAATTAGTTAATATATAAGTAAAATGAATGCATCTGGGTTTATGACCCCTCCGCCTATGTCCCCTTGATCTGTAATAGAAAAAATTAAACATAGAGGTCACCTGGGACATCATCAATGCCTGAAAGGGCTTTCCCTTTCCTGCACTGCTTGATGCTTAGAGTTGGGGCCTATTACCCATTACAACTCCTTACATATCCTACCTTCCATTATCCATTAAAATTCAAGTGCCCTATTAGGTCACTGTGGACCCTTATAGCCGTAATGGATTATTACAGACCCCCTCTATCACTAGTCTCCATAGAAGCCATTGACCACTTTGTCCTCTTAATAATCTATCCCTTTGGGGTCCCTATGGATACCCTTAGACTTCTACCTACCTCTATTGCGGTCTTTATGGACCCTCAGGGCCACTAACATTAAAACCTTTAAATGGGGGTATGATGCACAGGAGGCCCCTCCACTTGATCTTTGAGGACTATGGACTGTGTGTGCCCTGATTGGAACCTGGTAACTGAACTCAAGGACTATTTCATTCTATCATGGGCTATTTTGTTATGTTTAATGTTAGGCCTCAGGCTCTGATCGGTATCCCAAAAGAGCATGGCCTAGCCCATTTAAAAAGTATCAAAGTATCTAGTAAAGCAATAATGATTTAGTAGATTTGGGTAATTATATAAAGTGTAAAGAATGTATTTGTGCTCAGAAGTAGGCCCTTGGACATAATATAAGTTACTTCAGAGGTTACAAGATACATGTTGTTTTTTTACCCCCTGGAATGTTTGTTTTGCCAAAGAGGGCACTGGGTCAGATGTGGGTTGATACATTAAGCAGAAACTTCTGGTGCTGGTGTAGAATTTGGATAATTATCGGATTATGTCTCTGGTCATATCGTCATAACATTGGACATTAGTTTATTGCCCTTCTGGGTTTGTAAAACTAAATCTCGAGACCAAGAGAAATCCAGCCTCCCTCTACCTATGGAGATCAGAAACATATCAGAGATCAGATCAGAGATCAGATCAGATATCTCAGAGGAAGGAATGTTGAGGTAGGAAGGTGTGGGTGACTTCTTTTGGTGCTGTGTAAAATATCTGTGGAAGAAAGAATAAACGGGCAGTCTGAGTCTGACATTCTAAGCTATGGGGTGTCTAATTCTCTTCCTTGTATGTTCTAATCCTAATCAAGGGATGGAAATTAGGTTATTATTTTAAATAAGTCAGTAGCTTACCCTGAGTTCTCCTAGGAGGTATTCTGCTGCTTACTGCAAGATTGAACACAAAAGGCATGACCTAGAAGGAGAACCTTAGGTTTAATGTGGTCCCTCATCTCTGGGTTGCCACAAGAGGTAACTATAGACCCCCATTGCACACTAACCTAATATCATAAGTTTCTTATGGGCCACCGTTGGTCCATAAACTCAGATGGGGTCCATTAGGTCCATCATAGTCCATAACTGTTACCCCAACATATCTAAGCTACCTAATATAAAGGTACAGAAGAAAAAAAAACACTTCAATAATAAAATAAACATTAAAGAAAATAAAAAAAAAACTGCAGTGAAAATAATAAAATGCATACATCAAAATAATAAAAATAATAATAAATAAAATAAAAAAAATAATCCTATAAAGGATAATATACAGTTAATTTATACAAGACCCATCCTGGATTTAACCCTGTCAGTGCCATCAATCGACTCACTTTTCATTGCTGATAAATCCAAACGATAACCCATCTTGTCTGAAACTCTTGGATCCTCATCTTCTGGTCATTAAAACTGCTTTTAAGAAACTTCCTCATTATCTTCATGGCCCCCATCCCAAAGCAGCAAGGGTGGAGGGTGAGGGGGGCAATAAGCCCCCCCCCCAAAGATGTACAGGGATTCTGGAGAGACCCCAAATATTATTTAATTAATTAGGGAAGAGGGATGCAAAGGCTGAAGAGGTAATAACCTCCCACATTTTTTTGTTTATAGATTAAGCCCTTCCCAGCCATGGGAAAGGGTTTATATACATGAAGTGAAAGTGAATTGAATGGGAGGATTTTAGGGCTAGTATAGAGTGAATACACATTAGGAAGGTTGTGAAAGCACATTAGAGCTAGGTTGTAGTGAACAATACTCCCGATCACATGAAACAATGACAGAAAATGCTTTCCATCTTCCTTTAAATGCTCTACTTCCTTCTTTCCTCCATACTGTCATCATTACCAGTATAAGGACAAATTTGTATAGACAGATACATTAACCTGAGTAGAAAATGTATTATTTATCTTAAACAGTACTTCACCATTTTAACGCCATAACACAGGATCACAGTATTTCTTAAGTGACGACATTAAAGCTACTTTCCAACTTCAGCTAAACAGTTTACTGGCAGCCTTGCTTGGGAAAGTTTTATATCCTCTTCAGTTTCCTTACTGTTCCATGGGTAAACTGTTATAATTGCAATACCTACATTAACAGTACACACCAAAAGTTTCACAGGGACACGTGTACAAAGCAGTTATGAGGTGACTACATGAAAACACTTGGAAGATTTTTTATCTATGATCAATAAAATATTCATTTAATATTAATAAGAAATACGACTTAATACCTTTAGTTCACAGGGTTTACTTGTTATACCAATTGACTCCAGTTCATAATATAAAAGCTATATACAATTATTTTTTTTTATTATTTAATGACTATTAATCAACATAATCAAGGCATCCAAATATATTATCTAGTATCAAGATATGTCTAATAACTATGAGTTAATTACATATATGAGCAGAGCCTAGTGCAGTATATGATTTCATTATATTGGAAAAGGCCATTAGCATTGTAACATGCCAAAATAGGCCCCTTGTTCAGTTCTCCTGTAGGCAAAATTCCAAAGAATTTTTATCGCAATTCACTTCCAAGCTATATACCTAAGTCTAACCCCGAGAAATGCCATCCAAATGCTCCTAATATACCTAATATAGTAAGCACACTGATATTCTGAAAATTTAGCACTCAGAGATTTACTCGGAGGTCTTTCTGTGTGTTTGGAATCTGCAAAAAAAATTCCGGGAACCTTCAAACACTCAAAAATGCAGAGAAAAGGACTCCAAAAAGCCTGAATTACTATTAAAAGAGTTACTGGTAGATTTCAACTTGTAAAGAGGAATAAAGTAAAGCATGGGTAACATAGAATACATTATTATAACTAGGAATGTTGAGTTCAAAAATAAATAATAGGCTAATATGATGTCTGAAGTCTGAATACATCTGTGAACATCATATATGGTCAATATTACTTACTAGCAGCTTGCCCGTCAAAAAATTATTGCAAAGCTGTTGGTTGTTTGTGTGCTATGAGTAACCGTGACTCCCTTACACGAAAAATAAATAGAAATCATTAAAGCCACATGTAAGCAAGCAAATGGCGTGGCTTATAAAAGCATGTCCATACTCAAAACCACAGTAATTGCTTATCTGAGTGCTGTAAGAGCTGCTGTGATTTTGCCAATTGAATAGGGATATATATAAGCAGATAGAAACATTTTTCACAGAAGTTTTTAGTTAGTGAACTTCTATCCAAAAGCAAGGTCTTCACTAACTAAAAATTTCTGGAAAAAAATATGCTATGTGCTTATATAGAGCACTATTCAATTGGCCAAATCACATTTGAATGAGGCCCTAGGAGTGCTAGTAAAACTCAGGGCAATTTTGAAAAACAGAGTTTTGCCTGGAATTTCACTAAACTGAGCCCTTCTGTATACTCACAGGCTATTTGTCAGTGAAAATTCCTGTAACCAAACTTGCAAATATTTGCAAGTAAAATGTTTGAGGACTGATGTGATACACACTTAAGTTACAGAAATAAAGCTCTGTAACTTAAGTTAGGGTTTTCTCGGATGTTCCTGCACAAATATAATGGAGGCCATATTTTATAGTGTTTTAAAGGTTAAGTACACAGAAACATCCAATATTAAACACATGGTAAAACATAGAGGGTCCTTTCTTTGAGCCTAAAATCTTACATACATGGTGCTTTTCCCTAAACTTACATTCTAAAGATAGTGGTGAGGCAGAAACTTGGCCCAGAATAACAGATGAGGATTTGAATGGACCAGGAAGGGAGTGAAAGTTGAGAGTGACAGAGAATGAAAGAGAGGAAAAGACTATTCTGTTGCTGTAAGACAGGTGTACAGTTTACCAGGTTAGAAGCTGTAAGAAGTTAAGGAGATGTTTCAATTTAGAAGGGGAGAGTAGATATCTGATAAGTGGGAAGGACTAGTGATAGTATGCAGTTTATTATATTCAACTGGTAGAAGTTATGTGTCAAAGCATGGGAGAAAGTGTTGGAAGGTAATCAGGATGGGTATGGTGGGTGGGTTCCTGACATAATATGATAGTATACGCTGCTGACTGGTAAGGCGCAAGTGATTTCCATTTCTCTATAAATAAATACTAAAGCATATTTTAACAGGCATACAGCATTAGTAATATTAATAATGATAGAGATGATCAGAATCCACAGTCATGTTCATATATCCATGTGTGCAATATGATTCAGAAGTTTATTCACAAGCATGGCTAATGATTAGAAAAGGTTTTCCTTGAAGACCTTCAAATAAATTCAAGAAACATGTAATTACTTGTCAGGAAAATATATGTTACTAAATATATATTTACATAGTTTAATTATCACAATTGCTAAACAATAGATTCTTAGAACACCCGAGGTATGATGTTCATACTGATATAGCACAACTTACCCTCAAGCACCGAATCATCAGGTCAGTCAGGAACATACATCCCACTGAGTTACTGAATTCTAGACTCATACAAGAGCCAATACAGAGATCATTGTAATAATTGGATTCCAAACCATCCAAAGGGATATTTTAGGTAGATAAAACAAGAGGACAAGAAGAGCCTTTTGGTATACATATCTGTATGTGTGTGTGTGTAAAGTGGTAGATCCTTGTAACGGCTACCCCGGTAGTGAGAGGGTATCAGCCGTTGGAGACGTCCTTTTCCCTGGCAAGCTGCTGTGTAAAAGTAAAGTTATCAACCATCAGAGAAAAACTTTTTACTAACTGCCGTCAGCATGACAGTTACATATATTCAAAAGAAACAACATTCCAAACAGTTAAAGGGCCAGTGTAGTAATAAATCTTCACAGTCAAAGGTAAGATTCTGTTACACTGCTCCCATTTTGTGGAAAATTCCGGCAGACCCGGATTGATCCTTTTCGGGTCAACTTGGGGCTGTCCGGTCTGCTGTTAAGGTAAAAGTTCCGTTTGCCTGGACAGTTTGTCTGCGTTCGCATTGAACCGGGCAGGGCGATATTGAATGGAAAAGTTATACGGTTCTAGGGCCAAGCTCCATCTCAGTAATCGTCCATTGTCCCCAGCCACTCGGTTCAGCCATACTAGGGGGTTGTGGAATGTAACTTCAGAGCAGATGGGCTTTAGAATTAGTTTCATAGAAAGTGTCCCTGTGGTGACAGCTCAATACGGTCGGAAAGGAGAGGGAGAACCGCGGCTTTGATAGGTGGAGTCACGCCCTCTAGAGCGGGATCTTGATCTCGATTAGCTGGCGTTTCTTTCGGGGCAAACCCGGATATAATAGTTTTCACCCTCATGAGACCGAAATTTAGTGTCGTCCAGTTTTCTCAAAGCATATTCCATGTCCTCCTTCCGGATAAATTCAACAATTCCCATTCCATCTTTGTGTACATCAGCATAACAGACGTCACCAGCTTTCCGCATGTGGTCCTTTAGGTCCTGCCAACTACCTGATGGGGGAAGACCTGAGACAAGGACTCTGAAATTAGATCGTCGAGAGGGAGGTCCATTCCTTCCCCGTGGTGCTCCATAACCACCACCATCACCCCGAGAGCCCCTAAAAGGCCTTGGGAACTCAACCCTTAGACAACATGAGCCAAAGTCATAGCCATTTCGACCAAATACTGCATCCTCTGCATCCCGCGGGTCCTGGAATTTGATGAAAGCAAATGGAGAGCTGCTGCATCTACCGCGGTTCTTTAGCTCGACGCTCCGGATTCGGCCGTATCGGTGGAACAGCTCCTCCAGCTCCTTCTCCCGCACCTTGGTCGGAAGGTTCCCCACATAGATCCGCCCGTTCCTGGACCCGGCCCGCG
Organism: Discoglossus pictus; assembly: GCA_027410445.1. Classification (NCBI taxonomy): domain Eukaryota; kingdom Metazoa; phylum Chordata; class Amphibia; order Anura; family Alytidae; genus Discoglossus; species Discoglossus pictus. Next base: position 272,351,591 of record CM050167.1, read on the forward strand.
CGGCCTCCCCTGCGACACGAACAGCAACGGTACGATTAGATACATGTTCTGGTTTCACAAGATGTTTCTGCACCAACGTGATGGTAGCGCCAGTGTCTCTTAAGCCTTGTGCTATCTGTTCATTTACACGCACCTCCTGGCGGTGATACTGGCGGTTATCCGGGTAGGCAGCCTGTACGAGGTTGGCCTCATACAAGATTCCCAAACACTCCTCAGGGCTCCCTTTGATTTCCAGGCAGTGAGCAGCAGAGGGACGTGATGGCGGGGTCTCTGTGTGGGATGTTGTGCGCCTCCATTCGTTATTGGCTGATCTCAAAGGGCAATAACGGGCAATATGTCCTGTGTTGCTGCAGTGATGACATGTCACTTTGTAAGATTCTCGGGGCTGGTTGTAAGACCCCTGAGGGCGTGGAGGTCCTGGGGGTACTGGAGCCCGAAATTCTGTGCGTGCAGCGTAGGTTGGGGTACGTGCCTCTGTTCTAGGTGCTGGTCGTGTGGTACCTTGGCTCACCTTCCTTGTTTCTACGTATTCATCTGCTAGTCGCGCTGCCTCAGTTAAGTTGGCAGGGTGGCGATCTCTCACCCAGTCCTGTATATCCGCAGCCAGATCTTGAAAGAAATGTTCCATCAAGAACAACTGTAACACTTCTTCTCCGGTGTTGGCATTGCACCCTCTCACCCAATGTGATGCCACCCTTTGTATTGTGTTTGCCCATTCCATGTGGGAGTCCACAGCCTTCTTCTTGGACTCCCGGAAGCGATGGCGGTATGCTTCTGGGGTTACGGCATATCGGGTTAGCAGCGCCTTTTTAACTTGCTGATATTGTAAAATATCCTCTGGAGCAAGAGCCCGAAAGGCTTCATTGGCTTTGCCCGACAATTTCCCAGACAAAATAGTGACCCATTGGTCTGGTGGTACCTGGTGTAGTGAGCACTGTCTCTCAAAGTCAGCCAAATATCCATCTATTTCCTCCTCACTTTCTACAAAAGCTTTAAATGCAGTGAACGGTATTTTCTTTACTGTAGCAGTGGGTGGGGGGGGTAGGAACTGCCTGTGTAATGGGCTGTCTAGCTCTTACCAGTTCCATTTCTTGTCTCCTCTTAGTTTCTATCTCCTCCCTTGTTTCCCGGAGCAGCTGGTTTATTAGTTCCACGGACGTTTCTGGATACAAGGATAATCTCCGCTGTACAATACCAGTAATTACATCGTCCTTGCTAACATATGTAAGGGGCGCTGTTACTTCCATGGATCTATCCATTTCGTCCAGCTCCCGCAGGTCAGCTATCAGCTCCCTCCGTGGCCTGTTACTGGCACTCCTACCACGACTCTCCAATAAATCTTTTAGTGTGGGTCTTTTCAGCTTGGCGTACTGAGACTCCATTCAGCACTTGCTCTCTGGATAAAAGGACCATCCCACCGCTGCCAACCAATGTAACGGCTACCCCGGTAGTGAGAGGGTATCAGCCGTTGGAGACGTCCTTTTCCCTGGCAAGCTGCTGTGTAAAAGTAAAGTTATCAACCATCAGAGAAAAACTTTTTACTAACTGCCGTCAGCATGACAGTTACATATATTCAAAAGAAACAACATTCCAAACAGTTAAAGGGCCAGTGTAGTAATAAATCTTCACAGTCAAAGGTAAGATTCTGTTACAATCCTATTGCTGTTTTTTTGTATGTTTGTATGTGAAAACTGCCTAACAATCTAGCTCATACTCAACAGTTATATACACTATAACACAATGACATAAAATGGTGTATGTTAATGATCTGTGTTTGTACACTATGTGACACAAAAAAAACACATAACTGGGACAGTGAGAAGTTAAAAAACAGTGAATGGTGTGATGGCCTAGTATAAGATAAAGATTTTTAAAGCTGTTCCCTGATGGTCCAGTAGAAGATGACACCCTCTTTCCATTAGTTCTAGGTGCTGAAAGAATATTTTAAACTTCCACTGCCATATGAAAACCCCCATAGATGTATAATTATGTCCACGATAGGCGGGCAAAACATTTTGTTTATTATTACAGGTATGACTACCTATAAATGAAACATGTGTATGAGGAGGGTATGATTACCTACTTATGAAGATAATATAGCTTTTAATTCGGGTGGCAATGACAAGACTGGTATCATTTTCTAACCAATTTGGTATCAGGGCCATGCCTGACTTTAGAAAAAAAACAGGCGTGACCATCTGTAAATGAGAAAGGTATGACTACTTCCAAATGAGGTAGGATTTAAATCCTTCAAATCATGCAGCTATAAATCCCTCCTAATGATGCCGGTATGCTTACTTCTGAAAGAGGCAATTTCTTAGGCTATTTTAACACTAAAATAGATAATGCATTTTTTTTTTAAACTGATAAATATAAAGGTGCACAAACGGTGTTAGACATGCAAATAAATGGTTGGGAGTTGTGGGGGAGGGTGCTGGAATTGAATAATAATTATCACTCAGTGCCACATTTAAATAGCACTACAGAATATGTTGGCAGGTTACAAATAAAGATATAGAGAACAATGGGATGGCTTAACCCCACTGATTGGCCAAGCTCTCAGGTGGACACCACTCTCCTGGTCTATTGTAATTTCCTATTATAGTCTGTAGATATATATTCCAAATTGAATAGTACTATTCACATAGGGTTATGGTAAATATCTTGTTACACCTTGTGTTGTGCTGCTTTTCTAAAGGATGCTGTTCATGAAAGTGTCGAATCTGGTCAGAAAAGAAAGAAGAAGGAGGGGGAGGAGAAGGCGCACCAACACCTAGTACAGATCATTAACCTTATAAAAATATAAAATGAGGAATATTAGAGTTTGTCACTTTCATCTTGGATAACCTCAAAAGATTATGAGGTATTTCAAACTATCAGTATAGTATCTGTTATATATCCCGAACGGTTGGGTCTTCGTCCCCAATGTGGAGGAAGTGCTTAAGTGGTTCTTATATGTAAACCGTAGATGATCAAATGGTTAAAAATGTGTGTTTAAGAGGTAGCTCATGGTAGAAATAATTGACATGGAAGCACGTAAATGATGGTGATTCCAAAAAATTCTATTTTATTACTACAAATCTATTAACATACAATGACAAGAAATAAAATCATTTCTGATATTGATATTGTGACTGAATATATACCTAAAATAATTATAGGATATACCTTATTTTACTGGTACAATACGTCAACATGATGTCACAACAACACAAGACTCTACCTCGCTTTAGCATTGGAACTTTTCCTTCATGGCTGAACATTTTTTTGGCAACCAAGGATTTGCATACTTCTTTTTAAAAACCGAACCAATCATGGTATAGGTTAAATCCTGCTCTATTAACGGGGAGTCTCTTGACTTCCTTATTAATTCTTCATAGGTAAACTTTTGCTAATTACTGTTTAAATAAAAAGCATCAGAACATTATGCAACTGTATAACGTTTTTTTGTCGCACCTGTTAACGTAGCAGCCAAAGAGACAGATAAATAAAACAATATGCTGTTTTTATTGCAAACTGGGGCCTAACTGATTCCCACGGAAGGTTCCTGCTGTCAATAATGTATTAACATATTGTGATCACATATATAGTTGTGAGCAATACGGGTTGTTGCTAATGCTTGCGGGCTCACGTAGCGAGCCCACCGCAACTGCGGCCCTCGTGAAGCAAGGAAGCACTCCTTTCACTGGTGGTGATGAGCACCATAGCTCTCATCCCTACAACCCTGTACGACTTTGGCAGGGAGCGCCGAAGGTGCTCACTGCGCTGGTGGAGATGAGCGCCGTCGGCGATCACCCCTTCGACCCCGCAAAACCTATTCCCCTCCTCCTCTCCTTATCCTGTGTCTCTCTTCCTCTCCTTACCCTGTGTCTCTCTTCCCCTCCTCCTCTCCTTACCCTGTGTCTCTCTTCCCCTCCTCCTCTCCTTCCCCGGTGTCTCTCTCCCCTCCTCCTGTGCTTCACCTGTGTCTCTCTTCCCTTATGTCTTTCTTCCCCTTCTCCTCTCCCTTATGGCCTGTAACACAAAATTACAACCCGCGGCACTTAGAAAAAAAAAATACTGTGCAACCCAAAATTATGACCCGCGGGACTTAGAAAAAAAAATACACAAGGTCGTAAAACAAACACGTGACTGTGCGTACCTGAAAACACACACAAAAACATAATAATAATAATAATAAAATCATTCATCGACAGCATAGGGGGACAGCCAGGACGTCTGGAAGTGAGGGTAAATGCCAATTTCGCCAGTTTTGGCACAAGAAAATAGCCTAAGCAAGAAAAAAAATGGGGGGATGTGACGAGATCAGTCTCGTCACTGCGAATTGGAGAAGCTTGGAGGCCCACATTCTGCCGTTTGACTACGGCCCATGTTGACTTTCCCCCTACAAAGCCATGCTCCATTCGGTCAGAAAGGACTGTGATCTAACTTTTGAACCACTGGACCAATTTGTATCATTTTGACACATGTTTGTATTTGGAGTATGCTGATTCTGAAAATGTATGTTTTATGTGAATGTGATGCATACTTTTAAAGTTATGAAAAATGTGTAGAAATGTGTTACAGATTCTGACCATCCCCCCATTAGGTAAACACAGGGTGTCGCCAGGACTTGAACAAAGGGCCAGTATGGGGTTTCCCCAGGGGCATAGTCCAGGAGGAAACAGGAAGTGTTCACTGGGACAGTCTGGGTGAGAATGAGCATAGTAGCCATGCCTGGGGTTGGCCCATGGGAGGAGTCTCATGGTCCCCCCCCGTAGGGACCCTGTCTGATTGGCCATAGGTAATTAGGGGTTGACCAAAGGTAGTCACTGCCCCTACGGTGTATGTGGAAATGTTTTTTTATATATGTCTTGGTTTTTAATAAAGAAGTGAGTTCACTGCTTGACCCTCAAACACAGAGCGTGTGTCTCGTGCTTGGGGGAATTCATGGGATGCTGTTGCAGACTGACTGCCAGGAGGGTCCCATCTTGGGGTGCTTTTCCTGTTCAGCTGCTAGCGGCTATTCGTGAGGTTCCAGTTGCAGGCTTGGAGTATTTTCTCCTTTGATCCAGTTCTTGGGGGATTGGGTGTCTTGCAGTAGCTGTCCCTATATCACTGGACGGGCGGATCGGCTAAAAAGGCCTGGGCGCCCCCTTATATGTGTGGGGGGTACCGTTACACTGGTGGCAAGCGGCGGAATTGTTCCCACAGCCAGAAGGACAGCTACAGGAGACACCATTCTGTGGATTTACAAGTTGGGGGCTACGCATGTCCCAGTACAGCGACCCTAAAAGCAGCAGAATGGAACCAGCAGTGCTATACAAGGATGAGGACCTGGATGGCCGGGATGCATTAAGGAAAGGCATCTGGTACCAGGCCCTGGATAATGTACAATACCAGCGGGGTGAGAGTCTCCCCAGTGAAGAGCAGCGGTTGCAGAAGCAAGTGGCCCTGCGCATGCCCTTCCTGGGAGAGCAGCCCCTTGAGGAATGGGTGGAGGAACTCAAGCTCCATGCATGGCAGGAGCTATGGCTGGAGGATGCCTACCAGGCACTCTGGTGGTATATGGCACAGTATACACCCTGGACAGCCGAGCATGACAAGCCAGAGGGAGAGGAGTTTGATGGTCCTGGCTTGTTATGGCAGTCATTTGCAGAGCCTGACTTCGGGAGCCCTGCGCAGACCAGACTTGAGGATATTTTATATGAGAGGGAGGCTAGGCATGACTGGGATGACCCCCATGAGGTAGAGCAAGACCTTGTTCACCTAGCAACCCTGGAGTGGGAACTGGAGCAGGACTACCAAGATCTTTTCCACTCCATTGGGAAGGCTCAGCATTACAACAAGGTGAGAGACCCAGATCCAGACCCCTTCAGCTGGGAAGATATTGTAGAGGTTTATTGGGAGGAACCCCAGGCGGCAGGTGGAGATGGGACCGAGGTCTCTCCACCGGCCCTACAGGGATGCTGGGTGGCTAGCCCAGATCCCCAGCACCAGTGTGAAGTGCAGGGAGTGGAGAGCATTGTCTCCCCTCCCCAGCGGAAGTGTACCTTGCCAGGAGAGGAGAGCAGCGTCCTCCCTCCCCAGCGTCAGGGTGAGCTGCAGGGAATTGAGAGCTCAGACTCCATTCTCCAGCAACAGGCTGCGCTACCAGGGGCAGAGACGGTCGGTCCTGTCCCCCAGCAACAGGGCTGTTTAGCCAAAGGGGAGACCGTCGGTCTCCCCCCCTACAACCAGGCCCCAAACAGGCTACTTCCTTGGTAGCGTTGGCACCAGGGCAGAGTACCGCTGGTCTCTGCCCACTCAGCAACCCACCAAGGCAGCATACCAGTGCCCAGCACAGCTGTGGTGAGGCACCTGGACATGGACAAGTTTCCCCTCTACCCAGGTGTAGTAACCAGTTATTGTGGGTGGGCTGTACTGTTGATTGTGTTTTGTGGGTGGCCTTCTGGACTAACCCGGAATCTGACCGGCAGGAGGTCAGATATCCTGTTAATCTGTTTGGAAAGGGGGAGAGATGTGACGAGATCAGTCTCGTCACTGCGAACTGGAGAAGCTTGGAGGCCCACATTCTGCCGTTTGACTACGGCCCATGTTGACTTTCCCCCTACAAAGCCATGCTCCATTCGGTCAGAAAGGACTGTGATCTATTTTTTGAACACTGGACCAATTTGTATCATTTTGACACATGTTTGTATTTGGAGTATGCTGATTCTGAAAATGTATGTTTTATGTGAATGTGATGCATACTTTTAAAGTTATGAAAAATGTGTAGAAATGTGTTACAGATTCTGACCATCCCCCCTTTAGGTAAACACAGGGTGTCGCCAGGACTTGAACAAAGGGCCAGTATGGGGTTTCCCCAGGGGCATAGTCCAGGAGGAAACAGGAAGTGTTCACTGGGACAGTCTGGGTGAGAATGAGCATAGTAGCCATGCCTGGGGTTGGCCCATGGGAGGAGTCTCATGGTCCCCCCCGTAGGGACCCTGTCTGATTGGCCATAGGTAATTAGGGGTTGACCAAAGGTAGTCACTGCCCCTACGGTGTATGTGGAAATGTTTTTTTATATATGTCTTGGTTTTTAATAAAGAAGTGAGTTCACTGCTTGATCCTCAAACACAGAGCGTGTGTCTCGTGCTTGGGGGAATTCATGGGATGCTGTTGCAGACTGACTGCCAGGAGGGTCCCATCTTGGGGTGCTTTTCCTGTTCAGCTGCTAGCGGCTATTCGTGAGGTTCCAGTTGCAAGCTTGGAGTATTTTCCCCTTTGATCCAGTTCTTGGGGGATTGGGTGTCTTGCAGTAGCTGTCCCTATATCACTGGACGGGCGGATCGGCTAAAAAGGCCTGGGCGCCCCCTTATATGTGTGGGGGGTACCGTTACAGGGACGAATAAAATGAAAACAAGGCTCCACGACCCAGGACCACGAAAAACACTGCTAAACATGTATAACTTTCCCAAGAGATCAGAGATAACCTCCAGACCCCACATTAACCCCTTGCAGCGGGGGTCGGTCGGACCCCCGAAGTGTGTCCACATTAAGCCCATGCTGGGAGGCCCCATGGGGGACCCCCGCAATTTCCCGACATTGATATTGACCCTTGCAGTGGGGGTAATGATCGTGCCCCATTCGGACCCCCAGAGGGTCCCCACATACCGTAAAGGTCCTGAAAGGACCCGCGATAAATAAAAACTAATAATTAACCCTGTCACTCATGGGGGTCAATACAGACCCCAATAAGCCCTTCATTAACCCTGTCAATCATTAGGGTCTATTATAGGGGTCAATACAGACCCCCATAAGCCCTTAATTAACCCTGTCACTAATGGGGGTCAATACAGACCCCCATAAGCAATTAATAACTCTATCAGTCTAATAGGGGTCTATATAGACCCCTATATAGACCCCAATAGGACACTATTTAACCCATGAAATAACTCTATAAGTGCCATGAGGGTCATCCAGGACCCTCATGACACAAAGTGTAAGCACTACACTATTAACCCTAACTATACCCCATTAACCTAACCCTGGGAATATTTAAACCTAACAGTACCCATTTAACCCTAACCTTACCTATGTAACCCTAACTGGGCCTATTAAACCCTAACTGGGCCTATTTAACCCCATCAAAGCCTATTTAATACGACCTCTTATGAAAGTCTATACAGACCCTCATAAGCCTCTATTTAACCCCATCAGTCCCATAAGGGTATATAGAGAATTTTATGGGGCAGTTACAACCCTAACATTAACCATATAAGTGCCATGACGGTCCTCAAGCACCCTCATGACACTAAGTACAAACAATACACTGCACTATACCCCCTAATAAACCATTAAATCTAAACTAACATCCCTCTACACTAACCTATCATCACCTACACTACTTACCTACACTACCTACCTAACCCCTAGTAAACCCCCGCACCAAACTAATTACAGAAAAAAATAAATCCTAACTCACAAAAAATAATAAAACCTAAGTCACAGAAAATTTAAAAATCTACATTACAGAAAATAAAAAAACATGTCACACAAAAAACTGCATTACAACCCCCCCACTACAGAAAAAAAATTATATAACACACCTGAAAAGGAAATACATACAGAATATATACAGTACATTACAATACAATACAACTCAAATAAAATACAATACCCCCAATCTAAAATATATGAAATACTATCTAAAATACACAAATACCCCACTATGCTGAAGGTACTCAGAGGACTAAAAGCCTTACAAAGTGTTCGAAACAGCATTGCCAGCCTTACAATTTTATTGACTGTCATTTTTTGACGGGTAAGTTGCTAGTTTGTAATAATCCTCAAACTGAGCTATCATAACCAGAAGGGCCCCCACTGGACTGTTGGGGTTAATGTGTTATTACATGTCTGTTTAGAATGTGCTAGTGACTTGTTTAATAGTTATATAATGGATGTAATGAAATATATAGTTGTGAGCATTGCGAGTTGTTGCTAACGCTTGCAGGCTCGTACAGCCAGCCCCCAGCAACTGCGTTCCTCACGAAGCAGTTGTAGGCAAAGGAGGCAGTGTAGCCCCATTATGTTGCAGTGTCCCAACCACTGGTCATCCCTTTCAGTCCATCAAGTTCAACCTTTTAAGATCTCCTCTGATCTGCAATATGCAGATTAAATAATAATTAATTAGTTGTTAATTTATTATTAATCAATTATTATTTTATTTTTAATTTTTTTTAAGAGGAAGGCAAACAGAAAAAAATCCCAAGTAATACTTAGCCAGTCGTCTCAAAGGAAAAAAAAATTCTTTCCTGACCCCAGATTATGGCGATCGGATTTCTCCCTGGATCAATACTGTGTCTCTAACCCTGAATTCCTTTTTTAATTAGAAATAAATCCAGTCACCTTTTAAAGTTATCTATCGAATCCGCTGTCACCACCTCCTCTGGTAGAGAATTCCACAGATTAACCACCCTTACTGTGAAGAATCATTTTCTTTTTTTAAGGTGGAATCTTTTTACTTCTAACCTCAAGGGATGTCCTCTTGTCAGTTGAAAATCTCTTGGCACAAAAAGCTCCCTTGACAAATCTTTATACGGACCCTGGATGTATTTATATAAGGTAATCATATATCCTTTTAGACACCTTTTTTATAGAGAAAATACATTTAATTTGGTTAGTCTTTCTTCATAACTTAGCCCCTCCATTCCCCTTATTAGTTTTGTTGCACTCCTCTGTACCTTTTCCAGCTCTAAAATGTCCTTTTTATGAAGTGGTGCCCAAAATTGTACTCCATATTCCAAATTAGGGCGTACTAGAGATTTGTATAGTGGCAGAATTATATTTGCTTCTCTTGCTTCTATAATATTTTATGTGCCTTTGCAGCTGCTGCTTGGCTTTGAACACCGTTACCTAGATGGTTGTCCACAAGCACTCCCAAATCCCTTTCAATATCTGATACACCTAGATTTGCTCCATTAAGATTATAAATTGCATGGCAATTTTCCTTCCCAGATGCATAACTTTACATTTATTCGTATTAAATCTCATCTGCCATTTAAATGCCCATTCCTCAATTTTATGTAAATCCCTTTGGAGGAAAAGCACATCATTATCTGATTTAATTACCTTGCACAACTTCATGTCATCAGCAAAAATGGAGACAACACACTCCAATCCTACCTCTAAGTCATTAATAAATATGTTAAAAAGGAGAGGACCTAATACTGAACCCTGAGGAACCCCACTTATTACATTAGTCCAATCGGAGTATGTTCTATTTACAACAACACTTTGCTTCCTGTCTTTTAGCCAACTCTCAATCCAATTCCTGTATCTCTTCTCCCATGTGGCACTGTATCAAAAGCCTTTGCAAAATCCAAAAAGACTACATCCACTGAGTTGCCTTGATCCAGGTTCCTACTAACCTCCTCATAGAAACTAATTAGATTTGTTTGACATGACCTATCCCTCAAAAAATCCATGTTGACTCCTACTTATAATCCTGTTCAAATAGATATATTCTTGTATATCATCCCTTATTAACCCTTCTAAAAGCTTCCCCACTACAGAAGTGATGCTCACTGGTCTATAATTCCCCGGAATTGCTCTTGTTCCCTTTTTAAATATAGGTATCACATCTGCTTTTCTCCGGTCATCTGGTAAAGACCCTGTGTTGAGTGAATCTTGAAAAATTAAATATAATGGTTTGGCTATTACAGAACCCAGTTCCCTCAGTACCCTTGGATGTATTCCATCAGGACCCAGGGCTTTATAGTATTTATTTTTTCCAACCTCTTTTGGATTACTTCCGGTTCTAACCAATTATTTGGCAAAGGTAGTGTAGCTCCATTATGTTGCAGTGCCCCAACCACTGGTACCTCCCTTGTGTATACCGAAGAAAAGAACCTATTTAGCTCATCTGCCTTTTCCTGGTCACTAATTTATCTGGTATATATCCTGAACGGTTGGGTCTTCTTCCCCAATGTGGAGGAAGTGCTGAAGTGGTTCTTATATGTAAACCGATGATCAAATGGTTGAAAGTGTGTGTTTAAGAGGTAGCTAATGGTAGAAATAATTGACATGGAAGCACGTAAATGATGGTGATTTAAAAAAAATTATATTTTATTACTACAAATCTATTAACATACAATGACAAGAAATAAAATAATTTGTGATAGTGATATTGTGACTGAAGCTTGTGTTTATACAATCCAGTCTCGATTAAAAGAATATATTGTTATAAATGGATGTGTTTATTAACACAATATCTTAGTAGCTTCTTAAGTATCTTATCCCCTTAGGGACTGTACAGCAAATAGACGTGGATAGCGTGCTATTTGAAGTGTAAATGTTTCTGTCTGTCTCTCTGTCCTGTATAGGAAAAACCTCTTCAGAACATAGGGCCCTATTAAATTCCAGCCTCGTAAATAAGAGGCTTCTACTTAAGCCCTACGTACTGCAAAGTTTCTCTAACTTACAATGCTATTAAATTAGCCCTGCTGCGAGCAACGTATGAGCTACGCAGCAGGGCCGTACGTATCTACACTGCGTAAATGTACATGAGGAGTGACAGCCTGCGAGATAATATCGCAGGCTCCCACTCCTCATCAATTGCTGCGGGGGTCCTAAAAGGGACCTCCGCGGCAGTCCCCCACATAAGCCCTGCCGTGGGGGTACTCCGAATACCCCCCCCGGCACCTAAAATTAACCCCCCCTCAATGCGGGGGTCCCCGTCCAGTCGGGACCCCCGAAGTGTCCTCACATGAACACCTTGCTGCAGGGGTCCATAGGAACCCCCGCAGCCCCCACACATTAACCCCTTGCAGCGGGGGTCCCCGATCTGCATAGATCAGGCCCTCCGCTGCATTTAAAACTTTTAAATTCCCCGCCGCGGCTCCTTAAAGGGGCCGCGGCACACTATTACCCAATCCCGGCCGCGGGACTTAAAATTAACCCCCATCTATGCTGGGGGTCCCCATCGGGACCCCCGAAGTGTCCCCACATAAACCCATTGCAGGGGGGGGGCCCCGATCTGCATAGATCAGGCCCCCCGCTGCATTTCAAACTTTTAAATTCCCCGCCGCGGCTCCTTAAAGGGACCGCGGCACACTATTACCCAATCCCGGCTGCGGGACTTAAAATTAACCCCCCTCTATGCTGGGGGTCCCCATCGGGACCCCCGAAGTGTCCCCATATAAACCCCCTGCAGCGGGGGGCCCCGATCGGCACCGATCGTGACCCTGCTGCAATTCAATTTTAAATTTCCCGCCTCGCGGGTCCTCAAAGGACCGTAAAGGTCCTGAAAGGACTCGCACTAAAAATATTAACCCCAGGCAACTATAATTACCCCATTAACTCATGATGGTCAATCCAGACCACCATAAAGCCTAAATTAACCCATTAACTCATGATGGTCAATCCAGACCACCATAAGGCCTAAATTAACCCATTAACTCATGATGGTCAATCCAGACAACCATAAGGCTCTATTTAACCCATTAACTCATGGTGGTCAATACAGACCACCATAAGGCTCTATTTAACCCCATCAGTCCCATAAGGGTATATTATTACCATTATGGGCCTGTTACAACCCAACATTAACCACATAAGTGCCATGATGGTCCTCAAGGACCATCCTGACACTAACTACAAACACTACACTATAACCCCCAATAAACCATTTAATCTAAACTAACCCCCCTCTACACTAATCTATTAACACTTACACTACCTACCTACACTACCTACCCCCTAATAAACCTCCCCAACACTCTAATTACAAAAAACAAAAAAACGACAGTACAAAAAACAAAAAAACCTACAGTACAGAAAAAAAAAACAATTACAACCCCACCCCCCACTACAGAAAACAAAAAAATACATTACAACCCCACCCCCCACTACAGAAAATAAAAAAATTACACACCTGAAAAGGAAAGACAGATAAACACAATACAATACATACATATAATACATTACATACATTACATACAATACATGACATTACATATAATATATTACATATAATATATTACATATAATATATTACATATAATACATTACATACATTACATACAATACATGACATTACATATAATATATTACATATAATATATTACATATAATACATTACATACATTACATACAATACATGACATTACATATAATATATTACATATAATATATTACATATAATATATTACATATAGTCCTAATAAAATACCCCCTATCTATCTAACATACAATCTATTTAATTTAAAATAAATCCTAACTATATCAAATACATCCCCCTATCTATCTAATATACAAAAAATCCTAACTACATACACAGACCCTTATTCTAAAATAAAATAAAATAATTACAGTCCTAACTACATACACAGACCCTAATTCTAAGCTAAAATCAATAAATTAAGACCACTTACCTTTAAGATGTTGCTTCAGATCACTAACCTATGGGTCAAACAAAAAGAAAAATTAGTACAAAACATTAACATCAAATAAATAAACATTATATACATTCTACATATTCAACTCACCTTTACAGCATGTCCCGTCACTGTTTAGCTCTTCCGGCGCGGCCCTGTTAAAAAAAAAAACACAATACATGAATACATGAATACAATATATAAACAATAAAAAAAATACACAAATAAACATCTAAATATACATTTAACTTACCTCCCCGCGATGTCCCCGGCCTTCTCTCCTTCAGCCCTGGCTGGGCCGCGGAAAAAAAACTAACGGAGGTCTGCACTGGCAGACCTCCCCGACGCTAATGAACCTCCCGGAGTCGTTTCCGGGAGGAAATTGGCATTGTCGGCTTGTGATTGGCTGAAAAAGCTGTCAGCCAATCAAAAGTCGTCAATGTAGGAGCCAATCAGGATGCGCAGATGTCTTCTACCAATCACTCCGTGGGGGTGTATCCCATAGTGATTGGCTGAAGGCATCTGAGCGTTGTGATTGGTTCCCAGAAAGATAGACAAGTGTTTTAGCCAATCAGGGTGGTATATTGGGGTGTATCCCATCCTGATTGGCTCACACATTGACGACTTTTGATTGGCTGAAATTGATAGACAGCTTTTTCAGCCAATCACAAGCCGCCAATGCCAATTTCCTCCCGGAAACGACTCCGGGAGGTTCATTAGCGTCGGGGAGGTCTGCCAGTGCAGACCTCCGTTAGTTTTTTTTCTTTTTTTTTTTTAGAGCGCGGATGGTTCCGCGGCCCAGCCGGGGCTGAAGGAGAGAAGGCCGGGGACATCGCGGGGAGGTAAGTTAAATGTATATTTAGATGTTTATTTGTGTATTTTATTTATTGTTTATATATTGTATTCATGTATTCATGTATTGTGTTTTTTTTTTAACAGGGCCGCGCCGGAAGAGCTAAACAGTGACGGGACATGCTGTAAAGGTGAGTTGAATATTTAGAATGTATAGAATGTTTATTTATTTGATGTTAATGTTTTGTACTAATTTTTATTTTTTGTTTGACCCATAGGTTAGTGATCTGAAGCAACATCTTAAAGGTAAGTGGTCTTAATTTATTGATTTTAGCTTAGAATTAGGGTCTGTGTATGTAGTTAGGACTGTAATTATTTTATTTTAGTTTAGAATAAGGGTCTGTGTATGTAGTTAGGATTTTTTGTATATTAGATAGATAGGGGGATGTATTTGATATAGTTAGGATTTATTTTAAATTAAATTGTATGTTAGATAGATAGGGGGTATTTGATTAGGACTATATGTAATATATTATATGTAATATATTATATGTAATATATGTAATGTCATGTATTGTATGTAATGTATGTAATGTATTATATGTAATATATTATATGTAATATATTATATGTAATATATTATATTTAATATATTATATGTAATGTCATGTATTGTATGTAATGTATGTAATGTATTATATGTATGTATTGTATTGTGTTTATCTGTCTTTCCTTTTCAGGTGTGTAATTTTTTTATTTTCTGTAGTGGGGGGTGGGGTTGTAATTGTTTTTTTTTCTGTACTGTAGGTTTTTTTGTTTTTTGTACTGTCGGTTTTTTGTTTTTTGTAATTAGAGTGTTGGGGAGGTTTATTAGGGGGTAGGTAGTGTAGGTAGGTAGTGTAAGTGTTAATAGATTAGTGTAGAGGGGGGTTAGTTTAGATTAAATGGTTTATTGGGGGTTATAGTGTAGTGTTTGTAGTTAGTGTCATGATGGTCCTTGAGGACCATCATGGCACTTATGTGGTTAATGTTGGGTTGTAACAGGCCCATAATGGTAATAATATACCCTTATGGGACTGATGGGGTTAAATAGAGCCTTATGGTGGTCTGGATTGACCATCATGAGTTAATGGGTTAATTTAGGCCTTATGGTGGTCTGGATTGACCATCATGAGTTAATGGGTTAATTTAGGCCTTATGGTGGTCTGGATTGACCATCATGAGTTAATGGGTTAATTTAGGCCTTATGGTGGTCTGGATTGACCATCATGAGTTAATGGGTTAATTTAGGCCTTATGGTGGTCTGGATTGACCATCATGAGTTAATGGGTTAATTTAGGCCTTATGGTGGTCTGTATTGACCATCATGAGTTAATGGGTTAATTTAGGCCTTGTGGTGGTCTGGATTGACCATCATGAGTTAAGGGGTTAATTTAGGCCTTATGGTGGTCTGGATTGACCATCATGAGTTAATGGGTTAATTTAGGCCTTATGGTGGTCTGGATTGACCATCATGAGTTAATGGGGTAATTATAGCTGCCTGGGGTTAATATTTTTAGTGCGAGTCCTTTCAGGACCTTTACGGTCCTTTGAGGACCCGCGAGGCGGGAAATTTAAAATTGAATTGCAGCAGGGTCACGATCGGTGCCGATCGGGGCCCCCCGCTGCAGGGGGTTTATATGGGTAAACTTCAGGGGTCCCGATGGGGACCCCCAGTATAAAGGGGGGTTAATTTTAAGTGCCGCGGCCGGGATTGGGTAATAGTGTGCCGCGGTCCCTTTAAGGAGCCGCGGCGGGGAATTTAAAAGTTTGAAATGCAGCGGGGGGCCTGATCTATGCAGATCGGGGCCCCTCCTGCAATGGGTTTATGTGGGGTCACTTCGGGGGTCCCGATGGGGACCCCCAGCATAGAGGGGGGTTAATTTTAAGTGCCGCGGCCGGGATTGGGTAATAGTGTGCCGCGGTCCCTTTAAGGAGCCGCCGGGGGGAATTTAAAAGTTTTAAATGCAGCGGGGGGCCTGATCTATGCAGATCGGGGACCCCCGCTGCAAGGGGTTAATGTGGGGGTGCTGCAGGGGTCCTGATAGAGACCCCTGCAGCATGGGGATGTGTATAGGGTGCAGGGGGGAGCCTCACACTGCTGTCTCGGGCTGTTCCGAGGCAGCACGTAGAGGCTTTCGGATCCCTTGCGTGGACTTTTTGTCCACGTAGGGATTCTTACGATATGCGAGACTCGTGCATAGATTTAAGGCTACGTAGCTCTCTCGGAGCCTATTCTCGGCCATTTTCTCGCAGTCATATCGTAAAGCAGGCTGCGAGAGATTCGGTTCTCGCAAACAGCAGGAAAACTGCCTTTTGCGAGCACCGAGAGAACTACGAGGGAGAATTTAATAGGGCCCATAGTTTGCTAATGTCAATATATATCATCTCGTATCTCCATACATTTTTGACCGTTTCTTCTCTGCTAAGATTTCAAAAAGAATTTCAACAAGTTTTTAGGAGAACTTCACAGTGGTGTGGTCCAAATTGTGCTGAATTAAGTGGCCCTTTAAGATGATAACATAACAAAAACACATACCTAGTTGTGAGCATGCGGGTCGTTGCTAACGCTTGCGGGCTCGGGTAGCGAGCCCTAAGGAACTGCGGCCCTCGCAAAGCGGCGTGAGCATGCAGGTCTTTGTAAAGGCTTGCGAGCTCGCGTGGTGAGCCCGCAGCGATGGCGAAGCCCCACCCAGCCTTACTGATGTCATTTTCTGGGGGCGGGGATCAGAGTTGCTGTGACTGCACTGAGTATGCGCTGCGAGGTGGCGGCCCTGCTGCCCAGCAACCACTAACATTACACAGTCCCGGCCTGAATGACAAACTGTGGACCGCCTGAACACCCAGAAAATATTCCGTTAGGACAGTCATGTCTTAGAGACTCACTATGGAAAAGTACGTGAGAGTCAGCAAGATCGGAGAGGGCTCCTTTGGGAAGGCCACCCTAGTGAGGTCCAAGGAGGATGGCAAGCAATATGTAATCAAGGAGATCAGCATCTGCAAGGTGGGGCTCCCGGTGTGGGCACTGGTATTAATGCAAGGGAGAGTGTACTTTATAATTATACTTTACATTGCATCATAAGGGTTAACATTCACTGGCACTAGGACCTGCAATGCATTGCCCCCTCATCCAGTGAAAGGGTCAAATGGCAACTGACTACACCCTGCTGCAAACTGATATGACATGAATGCATTAATATAATTAATATAACAGGCACTATATTGTATTATACAGTAAGTGCACATTAATATAATATGTACTATATTGTGGTATACACAAGTACACAATAATATAACATAAACTATATTGTATTATATAGTAAGTACACAATAATATAACATGCACTATACTGTATTATACAGTAAGTGCACAATAATATTACATGCACTGTATTGGATTATACAGTAAGTGCACATTAATATTACATGCACTGTATTGGATTATACAGTAAGTGCACATTAATATAACATGTACTGTATTGTGTTATACACAAGGGCACAATAATATAACATGCACTGTATTGTATTATATAGTAAGTACACAATAATATAACATGCACTATACTGTATTATACAGAAGGTGCACAATAATATTACATGCACTGTATTGTATTATACAGTAAGTGCACAATAATATAACATGCACTATATTGTATTACACAGCAAGTGAACAATAATATAACATGCACTATATTGTATCATACAGTAAGTGCACAATAATATCACATGCACTGTATCACATATATAGTTGTGAGCATGCGGGTCGCTGCTAACGCTTGGGGCCTAACATAGCGAGCCTGCAGCAACTGCAGCCCTTGCGAAGCAAGGTAGCATTTGCAACCAAGGAACGCCAAAGGCGCTCCTTGCGCTGGTGATGAGCGCCGTACGACCCCCTACGACTTTCGGCCTGCAAATGCGGACCCTCGCAAAGCAAGGGGCCACATTTGCGGAGGTGGAGGCTCCCACGTCGGCTGCAATGAGCCGCAGGCGGCACTAACACAGGGAAATTTGCGGACTTACCATACAAAAATACGAGCCGCGGGACTTAAAAAAACAAACATTACGAGCTCGCAAAAATACGACCTTAACGCCCGAACCACGCGCACATAAAAACATTAAAAACACAATAAATACACACAACAAATACAGAAAAACCTTACCCACAGCAAGGGGGGGGGGGCACTCAGGACCTGTTCAAGTAAAGTTACACCTCAATTTAAGTCCAAATTCCATAGTTTAGACACATGAGAATCCCATAAGCGAGATAAAAAATAGCTGCCCAAAAAAATGAAAATGAGGCTACAGGACCCTAAACACGCAAAACACCACCAAGCACATACAGATTTTCCAAAAAGCCAGACGAGCTCCAAGATACACTATTACCAAGGACGCTAAACCAGCCGCGTACAACATACACATTAGCCGCCATTTTACAACACTAACTTACACAAATGCAGAAATACACAGCTACCCTAACGGCTTCCCCTATTTACACAACACACTTCACACATTGCTGACACTTACACGTCAGCTCTACAACAGTGCAAACCGACGTTGTATGCTGCAGGAACATCAAAACAGATTGTCAGGTCTTCAACACAATGTTTCCTGCATATATTACTTCAAAATAGGTAAAGTATATTCATTTATTCATTTATTAATTATTTAATTAGCATACAAAAATACACATACACAACAAAAACAATCTCACAATAAACACTAAAGCCATTCACTGTGCCACTGACAACGACCGCCAACGCTGCTCATAGCACACAAACACTTGCAATAAGAGCAAAAAACACATCACTGCCGACCAAACAATAACACCAAAAGTGCCTATCAGAAAAAAATAATACAACAACCAAAAGCCTTGCAATGCGCGCCAAAGGCGCACATTGGGAGCCATGCGTTGAGTGCCGAAGGCACTCAGCGCGAGGCTCGCAATGAGTGCTGAAGGATCTCGGACCACCAACAAAATTAATGTCTCAACCAAACAGCATTACCTGCCTTACAATCCTATTGCCTTCATTTTTTGACGGGCAAGCCGCTAGTACTATAAAGTTCTCAAGCTCTCAGCTTCACAGTATGTTTTATCTTCTATCATCTCATGACATGTGCTATTCCCTGTTTGAGACATATTTGTTGCTGTTTTGCTTGAATGGAGGTTTCACTTAGGAAATGCTATAAAAATTGTGACATAGTAAGATTTACAATAATAGTAAGATTTACTATAGTATAGTAAAGATTTAAGATTTACTATAGTATAGTAAGATTTACAATAATAAAGCTTACTAATAAAAATTAACACTTACAAACTATTGCTTAATTATTTGAGGGTGTTTGGCTTATTCTGCAAATTTGTATTCTTGAATTTGTTTTTGTTTGAGAGATGCTATATATATACTGAATTGAATGTACAAACAATGGGCCCTATCCTAATGCCCAATTCGTAACTTTATACTCACTTAAAACAGCTCTAAATATTGCCATATATCTATCAGCTTCTTGCAATCCGATTATGAGTTACCCGACCACAATCACTACGGGCTAGTCAAAGAGGCAAATTTGGTCTTAGAACTCCATTGGTTTTGGCACAGCTCGAAAATTGCATGCTCTAAATAATTAAAGTTACACAAAATCGATATTCTGAAAGACCCATAGCTCTAGGTCGTAAATAAAGTCTAATCCGCAATTGAAAAAATGATTCAGTTTCTGTCAAAAATATTACAAGTACTAAATAGGACTGACAAGGGCTTGTTTTAACACTTATTATAGCTTTAACAGCAATTAAACTCACAATACTTTACTTTATAGGTATGGGAAGGCATTAGAATTAAATCAAGAAAAAATGGTGTTCTTATAAATGCCCTAAATGACTGTATAACTATATATATAATTAGTTAATCTATAAGTAAAATGAATGCATCTGGGTTTATGACCCCTCCGCCTATGACCGCTTGATCTATAATAGAAAAAAATTAATAGAGGTCACCTAGGATACCATCAATGCCTGAAAGGACTTTCTCTTCAATTATCCATTAAAATTCAAGTGCCCCATTGGGTCAGTGTGGACGCTTAAAGCCATTATTCTCAAAATGGATTATTAAAGCCATTGACCACTTTGACCTCTAAATAATCTATCCCTTTGGGGTCCCTATGGACACACTTGGGCTTCTAACTACCTCTATTGCGGTCTTCATAGACCTTCAGGGCCTCTAAAATTAAAACTTTTAAATGAGGGTATGATGCACAGGAGGCCCCTCCACTTGATCTTTGAGGACTATGGACTGTGTGTGCCCTGATTGGAACCTGGTAACTGAACTCAAGGACTATTTCATTCTATCATGGGCTATTTTGTTATGTTTAATGTTAGGCCTCAGGCTCTGATCGGTATCCCAAAAGAGCATGGCCTGTGAGTGTTTGGGCCTACTATGAATTGTTTATATAATATTTAGTGTTCAGGTTGTGCTTAGGACATGACACTGTTATGCCAAGCCATTTAAAAAGTACCAAAGTATCTAGAAAAGCTATAATGTTTACAATAGTGATCTGATTTGGGTAATTGGGATGATTTGGGTAATTGTATAAAGTTTAAAGAATGTATTTGTGCACAGAAGTAGGCCCTTGGACATAATATAAGTCACTTCAGAGGTTACAAGATACATGTAGTTTATTACCCCCTGGAGAGGGCACTGGGGTAGATGTGGGTTGATACATTAAGCAGAAACTTCTGGTGCTGGTGTAGAATTGGGATATTTATTCGATGTGTATGTCTCTGGGCAGATAGTCATACCATTGGATGTTAGTTTATTGCCCCTCTGGGTTTGTATAACCAGATCTGGAGACCAAGAGAAATCCAGCCTCCCTCTACCTATGGAGAACAGAAACATATCAGAGATCAGATCAGATATCTCAGAGGAAGGAATGTTGAGGAAGGAAGGTGTGGGTGACTTATTTTGGTGCTATGTAAAATATCTGTAGAAGAAAGAATAAACGGGCAGTCTGAGTCTGACATTCTAAGCAATGGGGTGTCTGATTCTATTCCTTTTATAATCTAATCCTAATCAAGGGATGGAAATGACTTAATTATTTTTAAAAAGTCAGTAACTCCTCCTGAGTTCTCCTAGGAGGTATTCTGCTGTTTGCTGCAAGATTGAACATGAAAGGCAAGACCTAGAAGGAGAACCTTAGGATTCATGTGGTCCCTCATCTCTGGGTTGCCACAAGAGGTAACTATGGACCCCCATTGCACATTAACTTATTATCATAAGTTTCTTAGGGGCCACCATTGGTCCATAAAATCAGATGGGGTCCATTTGGTCCATCATAGCCCATAATTGTTACCCCAACATATCTAAGCTACCTAAAATAAAGGTACAGAAAAAACACTTCAATAATAAAAAAAACATTAAAGAAAATAAAAAAAAAATCACTGCAGTGAAAATAATAAAATGCATACACCAAAATAATAAAAATAATAATAAATGAAATAAAAAAACTAAACCTTTAAAGGATAATAAACAGTTAATTTATACAAGACCCTTCCTGGATTCAACACTGTCAGTGCCATCAATCGACTAACTTTTCATTGCTGATAAATCCAAACGATAACCCATCTTGTCTGAAACTCCTGGATCCTCATCTTCTAGTCAGTAAAACAAAAGGCATCTGCTTTTTTGCTTTTAAGACAGTCCCTCCATATGGTCATGGTCCCCATCCCAAAGCAGCAATGGGTGGAGGGTTAGGGGGCCAATACCCCCCCCCCCCTCAAAGTTGTACATGGGTTCTGGAGTGACCCCAAATATTATTTTATTAATTAGGGGAGAGGGATGCAAAGGCTGAAGAGGTAATAACCTCCCACATTTATTTGGTTATCGATTAACTGCCTTATTAAATTGCGATTCAGTAAATTTAAAAGGGCTCTATATAAGCACACAGCATATTTTTTTTACAGAAGTTTTTAGTTAGTGAAGACCTTGCTTTTGGATAGAAGTTCACTAACTAAAAACTTCTGTAAAAAAAATATGCTGTATGCTTATATAGAGCCCTTTTAAATTTACCAAATTGCAATTTAATAAGGCTGTAAGCCCCTCCCAGCCATGGGAAAGGGCTTATATATATGAGGAGAAAGTGAATTGCATGGGAGGATTTTAGGACTAGTATAGAGTGAATACACATTAGGAAGGTTGTGAAAGCACATTAGAGCTAGGTTGTAGTGAACAATACTACCTAAACATTATTGATTTTTTTGCAGGATCACATGAAACAATGACAGAAAATGCTTTCCATCTTCCTTTAAATGCTCTACTTCCTTCTTCCCTCCATACTGTCATCATTATAGTATAAGGACACATTTGTATGGACAGATACATTAACCTGAATAGAAAATGCATTATTTATCTTAAACAGTACTTCACCATTTTAACTCTATAACACAGGATCACAGTATTTTTTAAGTGACGACATTGAAGCTACTTTCAAACTAAACAGTACTGGCAGCCTTGCTTGGGAAAGTTTTATTTCCTCTTCAGTTTACAAAGAAAAAGCCTCAGGTTCTTTTCCTTAATGTTCCATGGGTAAACTGTTATAATTGCAGTACCAACATTAAAAGTACATACCAAAAGTTTCACAGGGATACTGTGAAACTGTTTTCATTGTACACGTGTACAAAGCAGTCATGAGGTGACTACATGAAAACACTTGGAAGATTTTATATCTGTGATCAATAAAATATACATTTAATATTAATAAGAAATACGACTTAATACCTTTAGTTCACAGGGTTTACTTGTTATACCAAGTGACTCCAGTTCATAACACCAAATTAATAGGTAACATAATTTTTAAAAGATAATTACAATTACATTTTTTTCATTATTTAATGACTAATAATCAACATAATTGAGGCATCCAAATATATTATCCAGCATCAATATATGTCTAATAACTATGGGTTAATTACATATATGAGCAGAGCCTAGTGCAGTATTATATTTCATTATATTTATACAAGACCCTTCCTGGATTCAACACTGTCAGTGCCATCAATCGACTAACTTTTCATTGCTGATAAATCCAAACGATAACCCATCTTGTCTGAAACTCCTGGATCCTCATCTTCTAGTCAGTAAAACAAAAGGCATCTGCTTTTTTGCTTTTAAGACAGTCCCTCCATATCGTCATGGTCCCCATCCCAAAGCAGCAATGGGTGGAGGGTTAGGGGGCCAATACCCCCCCCCCCCTCAAAGATGTACATGGGTTCTGGAGTGACCCCAAATATTATTTTATTAATTAGGGGAGAGGGATGCAAAGGCTGAAGAGGTAATAACCTCCCACATTTATTTGTTTATCGATTAAGCCCCTCCCAGCCATGGGAAAGGGCTTATATATATGAAGAGAAAGTGAATTGCATGGGAGGATTTTAGGACTAGTATAGAGTGAATACACATTAGGAAGGTTGTGAAAGCACATTAGAGCTAGGATGTAGTGAACAATACTACCTAAACATTATTGATTTTTTTGCAGGATCACATGAAACAATGACAGAAAATGCCTACCAAGTGACTCCAGTTCATAACACCAAATTAATAGGTAACATAATTTTTAAAAGATAATTACAATTACATTTTTTTCATTATTTAATGACTAATAATCAACATAATTGAGGCATCCAACTATATTATCCAGCATCAAGATATGTCTAATAACTATGGGTTAATTACATATATGAGCAGAGCCTAGTGCAGTATTATATTTCATTATATTGCAAAAGGCCATCAGCATTGTTACATGCCAAAATAGGCCCCTTGTTCAGTTCTCCTGTAGGCAAAATTCCAGAGAATTTTTATCGGAAATCACTTCCAAGCTACATATCTAAATCTAACCCCGAGAAATGCCATCCAAATGCTCCTAATATACCTAATATAGTAAGCACAGTGATATTCTGAAAATGTAGCACTCAGAGATTTACTCGGAGGTCTTTCTGTGTGTTTGGAATCTGCAAAAAAAATTCTGGGAACCTTCAAACACTCGAAAATGCAGAGAAAAGGACTCCAAGAAGCCTGAATTACTATTTAAAGAGTTACTAGTAGATTTCAACTTGTAAAGAGGAATAAAGTAAATCATGGGTAACATAGAATACATTATTATAACTAGGAATGTTGAGTTCAAAAATAAATAATAGGCTAATATGATGTGTGAAGTCTGTATACATCTCTGAACATCATACATGGTCATATTACTTATCATAACAAATATAAAGTGCAATGGTAACCCTGACTCCTTTACAAGAAAAATAAATAGAAATCATTAAAGCCACATGTACGCAAGCAGATGGTATGGCTTATAAAAGCATATCCATACTCAAAACCACAGTCATTGCTTATCTGGGTGCTGTGAGAGCTGCTGCAAGTGTAATTGTAAGTCTAACAGCCCCATTAAATTAGAAGCCCATATCAGCAATGGCACACCAGCAAAGCCAGCAGGTTTGAAATTCTGCTGCGTTACAGAGCTATTACATTCCACCATGCCGCAACCAACAGGTCAGAGACGCAAACCCGTAGACCATTCTTGCCTATGTTGGATGTGCGGCCGTGAACATGATTAATTAGTCAAACCCATAGTTATGGGTTAGACAGAGCCAATGGCAAAAGAGATCGTCATCATTACGTCACTGAAAAATGAAGGTTAGATTTCAAAGCCTTACAGGTTTCAATTACGAGTTATAATCGGACCCGCTTGCCAGAAATGCTGCAATATTAATAAATCAGTAAATATGATATTATAGTCCATGCGAGTTCCATTATATGTATTAACACATTGATTGCTGGGATCGATATAACACAGAAATTAAACAGAAATAAAAGGATTTTATAATGCAGATTTGCGAGCTTGAGAATGTTGTGCTATTATTTTTAATATCCAACATCACTTTCCCTTTAATTATAAGTACAGTAGTGTGTGTATATTTGCATTTACAGTGCTACGGGTAGGACTTTAACCCGCTCCCTATGGGTTTGAACACCAGTGGATTCGTAGCAATTTTATAGCAATTTTCAACCGTAACAGTTACGGGCTTGACAGATCAAAGGTTTTGAGGCAACGCAGTTCAGATTTCGACAGCCAGTAGGGTTTTTCCCCATGTAAGCCCGCAGGCCGCGGGTAGCTTTACAAGGCCAATTTCATAGCCATAAGTCTTGTGGGCTCCGTTATGGACTACAGTTTTACACTTTGGGGGAATTTAATAGGGCTGTAAGGCACTAACGGCCTCATTCAAATTTGATTTGGCCAATTGAATAGGGATCTATATAAGAACATAGCATATGTTTTTACAGAAGTTTTTAGTTAGTGAACTTCTATCCAAAAGCAAGGTCTTCACTAACTAAAAATGTCTGCTTATATAGATTGATTATATAGAGCCCTATTCAATTGGCCAAATCGCATTTAAATGAGGCCCTAAGAGTGCTAGTAAAATTCAGGGCAATTTTGCATGGAATTTCACTAAACTGAGCCCTTCTGTGTACTCACAGGCTATTTGTAATTGAAAATCCCTGTAACCAAACTTGCAAATATTTGCAAGTAAAATGTTCAAGGACTGATGGGTTCCTGACATAATATGATAGTATACGCTGCTGAGTGGTAAGGTGCAAGTGATTTCAATTTCTCTATAAATAAATACTAAAGCATATTTTAACAGGCATACAGCAGTAGTAATATTAATAATGATAGAGATGATCAGATTTCACAGTCATGTTCATACATCCATGTGTGCAGTATGCTTCAGAAGTTTATTCACAAGCATGGCTAATGATTAGAAAAGGTTTTCCTTGAAGACCTTCAAAAAAATTAAAGAAACATGTAATTACTTGGAAAATGTATGTTACTAAATATATATTTACATAGTTTAATTATCACAATTGCTAAACAATAGATTCTTAGAACACCAGAGGTATGATGTTCATACTGATATAGCACAACTTACCCTCAAGCCTTGAATCATCAGGTCAGTCAGGAACATACATCCCACTGAGTTACTGAATTCTAGACTCATACAAGTGCCAATACAGAGATCATTGTAATAATTGGATTCCAAACCATCCAAAGGGATATTTTAGGTAGATAAAACAAGAGGACAAGAAGAGCCTTTTGGTATACATAACTGTATGTGTGTGTGTGTGTAGTAAGTGGTAGATCCTATTGCTTTTTTTTTGTATGTAAAAACTGCCTAACAAACTAGCTCATACTCAACAGATATATACACTATGACACAATGACATAAAATGGTGTATGTTAATGATCTGTGTTTGTACACTATGTGACACACAAAAAACACATAACTGGGACAACAGTGAGAAGTTAAAAAACAGTGAATGGTGTGATGGACCAGTATAAGATAAAGATTTTTAAAGCTGGAGGAACATTTGAGAAGATGACACCCTCTTTCCATTAGTTCTAGGTGTTGAAAGAATATTTTAAAGGTCCACTGCCATATGAAAACCACATTTAGTAACACATTTAGTGGCTATGGGTTCCCTGATGGTCCAGTAGTTAGGATTTGGTGTTTTCACCCATGCAACCTGAGTTTGATTCTAGTCAGGGAACCAAGAGGTCACACCACCCTGAAGCCATGCAGAGTTGGACCTGGTCAGTACTTGAATGGGAGACCCCCTAGTTATTCCAAAAGCTGTATGTTGTGCCTCACTGGAGAAGGAACTGGCAACCCACTCCAGTATCTCTGCCATGAATACCAAGTGGATCACCATGGTGTGTTGCATTCCATGAGGTCACGGAAAGTAGGGCACGACTGAGTGACGCAAACACAAGTAATGAGATTAAAATTCGTTTTAGAAATAATAAAGTTTATATAAATAAGTGAGAGGGTAATTTGACTGTGTTGGCACTTCCATTTTACCTTATTATTAAGTTTCACAATATTGTGTCTTGACTTAGGTATTAGTTGACTTTCATTACCGAATTAACCCATCAATAATGACACTACTCAGTTATATTTTTGTAAAGAAAAAGGTGAGTGGTGCTTGCCAAAACCATGTGGTGCAGAACTCAATAAGATCCTGTGCCCCAAGAGCTCTGAACCTCAACACATGTATACCTTTAACTGAATAAATATACACTGGGCAAGCACCCCCGCCAAACCGAAGCAGGACTACATTCAAAGAGCCTGATGATTTGAATGAAAATAATAGGCTACTACGACTTTCACATAAAATCAAAATACCCAGATTGGATTTCAAAAACATCCAGGCGAGAAAAGCATTTGAAATGAAGATCATCACATTCTTCAACACTAAAGAGGCAGGACTTAACATTGACTGGGGATTTTTATCACATTATCAAAACTTCCTGTGAACCTGCCACAATCCTTATCATGTTTCATTGTTGTTTTTCTAATACCCTAATATGTAAGGATATTTATAACCCTAAATTATATTAGTCTTGTTTTCTCTTATCTAAAACCTTGTATAGAGAACTGCCCACATGACCAATCATTATTTAATTTATGATGCCTGTCCATTTGAATTTCTGCTTATTTCTTATGTTATTCAGTATTGATTCTGACTTGATAGAGATACAACTCTTGAAAGCTTGTCACTCTGACAATAAATGTTTGTCCAATAGAATATACCCTATACTAAATTATTCTGATTATTCATCTGATTCTACAGATGTATAATTATGTCCACTATAGGCGGGCAAAACATTTTATTTATTATTACAGGTATGACTACCTATAAATGAAACATGTGTATGAGGAGGGTATGATTACCTACTTATGAAGATAATATAGCTTTTAATTGGGGTGGCAATGACGAGACTGGCATCATTTTCTAACCAATTTGATATCAGGGTCATGCCTGACTTTAGAAAAAAACAGGTGTGACCATCTGTAAATGAGAAAGGTATGACTACTTCCAAATGAGGTAGGATTTAACTTCCTTTAAATCATGCAGCTATAAATCCCTCCTAATGATGCCGGTATGCTTACTTCTGAAAGAGGCAATTTCTTAGGCTATTTTAACACTAAAATAGATAATTTTTTTTTTTTTAAACTGATAAATGTAAAGGTGCACAAACGGTGTTAGACATGCAAATAAATGGTGGGGAGTTGTGGGGGAGGATGCTGGAATTGAATAATAATTATCACTCAGTGCCACATTTAATAACTGAAATAGCACTACAAAATATGTTGGCAGGTTACAAATAAAGATATAGAGAACAATGGGATGGCTTAACCCCACTGATTGGCCAAGCTCTCAGGTGGACACCACTCTCCTGGTCTATTGTAATGTCCTATTATAGTCTGTAGATATATATTCCAAAATGAATAGTACTATTCACATAGGGTTATGGTAAATATCTTGTTACACCTTGTGTTGTGCTGCTTTTCTAAAGGATGCTGTTCACGGAAGTGTCAAATCTGGTCAGAAAAGAAAGAAGAAGGAGGGGGAGGAGAAGGCGCACCAACACCTAGTGCAGATCATTAACCTTATAAAAATATAAAATGAGGAATATTAGAGTTTGTCACTTTCACCTTGGATAACCTCAAAAGATTATGAGGTATTTCAAACTATCAGTATAGTATCTGTTATATATCCCGAACGGTTGGGTCTTCTTCCCCAATGTGGAGGAAGTGCTTAACTGGTTCCTATATGTCAACCGATGATCAAATGGTTAAAAATGTGTGTTTAAGAGGTAGCTCATGGTAGAAATAATTGACACGGAAGCACGTAAATGATGGTGATTCCAAAAAATTCTATTTTATTACTACAAATCTATTAACATACAATGACAAGAAATAAAATAATTTCTGATATTGATATTGTGACTGAATATATACCTAAATAATTATAGGATATACCTTATTTTACTGGTACAATACATCAACATGATGTCACAACAACACAAGACTCTACCTCGCTTTAGCATTGGAACTTTTCCTTAATGGCTGAACATTTTTTTGACAACCAAGGATTTGCATACTTCATTTCAAAAACCGAACCAATCATGGTATAGGTTAAATCCTGCTCTCTTAACGGTGAGTCTCTTGACTTCCTTATTAATTCTTCATAGGTAAACTTTTGCTAATTACTGTTTAAATAAAAAGCATCAGAACATTATGCAACTGTAGAACGTTTTTTTGTCGCACTTGTTAACGTAGCAGCCAAAGAGACAGATAAATAAAACAATATGCTGTTTTTATTGCAAATTGGGGCCTAACTGATTCCCACGGAAGGTTCCTGCTGTCAATAATGTATTAACATATTGTGATCACATATATTGTTGTGAGCACTACGGGTTGTTGCTAATGCTTTCAGGCTCACGTAGCGAGCCCACCGCAACTGCGGCCCTCATGAAGCGAGGACCGCAATTGCTGGCAAGGAGGCGCTCCTTTCGCTGGTGGTGATGAGCACCATAGGCGCTCATCCCTACAACCCTGTACTCACTGCGCTGGTGGAGATGAGCGCTGTCGGCGATCACCCCTTAGACCCCTCACAACCACTTCCCCTCCTCCTCTCCTTACCCTGTGTCTCTCTTCTTCTCCTTACCCTGTGTCTCTCTTCCCCTCCTCCTCTCCTTACCCTGTGTCTCTCTTGCCCTCCTCCTCTCCTTTCCCGTGTGTCTCTTCCCCTCCTTCTCTCCTTCCCCGGTGTCTCTCTTCACCTCCTTCTGTCCTTCCCCTGTGTCCCTCTTCCCCTGTGTCCCTCTTCCCCTGTTTCTCTCTTACCCTTCTCCTCTCCTTCCCCTGTGTCTCTCTCCCCTCCTCCTGTGCTTCACCTGTGTCTCTCTTCCCCTGTGTCTTTCATACCCTTCTCCTCTCCCTTATTGCCTGTAACACAAAATTACAACCCGCGGCACTTAGAAATAAAAAATACTGTGCGACCCAAAATTATGACCCGCAGGACTTAGAAAAAAAAATACACAAGCTTGTAAAACAAACACGTGACCGTGCAAACCTGAAAACACACTCAAAAACACAATAATAATAATAAAATCACTCACCCACAGCATAGGGGGACAGCCAGGACGTCTGGAAGTGAGGGTGAACGCCAATTTCCCCAGTTTCGGCACAAGTAAATCGCCTAAGCAAGAAAAAAATGGCGGCCGAATAAAATGAAAACAAGGCTCCATGACCCAGGACCACGAAAAACACTGCTAAACATGTATAACTTTCCCAAGAGATTAGAGATAAGCTTGAGATCTCACATTAACCCCTTGCAGTGGGGGTCGGCTGGACCCCCGAAGTGTGTCCACATTAAGCCCATGCTGGGGGCTCCCATGGGGGACCCCCACAATTGCCCAACATGGATATTGACCCTTGCAGTGGGCGTAACGATCGTGCCCCCCCCCCCCCCCCGCATTTAAAAGCTCTAAATTCCCTGTCATACAAACACTTAAGTCTGCCAGAGGGAGTATTGTAAGTACCCCCACCGGCACCTAACATTAACCCACCAGTGCTAGGGGTTCCCATTCGGACCCCCAGAGGGTCCCCACATACCGTAAAGGTCCTGAAAGGACCTGCGATAAATAAAAACTAATAATTAACCCTGTCACTCATGGGGGTCAATACAGACCACCATAAGCCCTTAATTAACCCTGTCACTCATGGGGCTCAATAAAGACCCCCATACCCCTTAACCCTGTCACTCATGGGGGTCAATACAGACCCCCATAAGCCCTTCATTAACCCTGTCAATCATTGGGGTCAATTATAGGCGTCAATACAGACCCCCATGAGCCCTTAATTAACCCTGTCACTCATGGGGGTCAATACAGACCCCCATACGCAATTAATAACTCTATCAGTCTAATAGGGGTCTATATAGACCCCTATATAGACCCCTATAGGACACTAATTAATCCATGAAATAACACTATAAGTGCCATGAGGGTCATCCAGGACCCTCATGACACAAAGTGTAAGCACTACACTATTAACCCTAACTATACCCCATTAATCCAACCCTGGGAATATTTAATCCTAACAGTACCCATTTAACCCTAACATTACCTATGTAACCCTAACTGGGCCTATTAAACCCTAACTGGGCCTATTTAACCCAATCAAAGCCTATTTAACATGGCCTCTTATGAAAGGCTATACAGACCCTCATAAGCCTCTATTTAACCCCATCATCCCATAAGGGTATATAGAGAATTTTATGGGGCAGTTACAACCCTAACATTAACCATATAAGTGCCATGACGGTCCTCAAGGACCCTCATGACACTAAGTACAAACACTACACTGCACTATACCCCCTAATAAACCATTAAATCTAAACTAACATCCCTCTACACTAACCTATTATCACCTACACTACTTACCTACACTACCTACCTAACCCCTAGTAAACCCCGCCACCACACTAATTACAGAAAATAATAAATCCTAACTCACAAAAAATAAAAAAACCTAAGTCACAGAAAATAAAAAATCTACATTACAGAAAATAAAAAAACATAAATCACCCAAAATAAAAAACCTACATTACAGAAAATAAAAAAACATGTCACAAAAAAAACTACATTACAACACCCCCCCCCCCACTACAGAAAAAAATTATATAACGCACCTGAAAAGGAAATACATACAGAATATATACAGTACATTACAATACAATACAACTCAAATAAAATACAATACCCCCTATCTAAAATATATGAAATACTATCTAAAATACACAAATACCCCACTATCGAAAATACATTAAATCCTATCTATCATACATACATACCCCCCTATTTACCATACAATAAATCCAATCACCATATACAAACCTATGTGGAACCAAAAATAAAACAATTAAGACCACTTACCTTTGCAGATGTCCCTTCCGACCTTCCGATCACCAACCTAGGAAAAAATTAAATAAAAATTAGTACAACACATTTACATACAATAAACAAACATTTTAAATATTCTACTCACCTTTCCAGCATGTCCCCGTCCTTCTTATTTAAAAATAAACATTACATTACTGCCACATATACACACAAAATATAGTAAAAAAAACATAATATACATTCAACTTACCTCAGCGCGATGAGGTATTATTATTTTCTGTAATTAGTGTGGTGGGGGGTTTATTAGCATGTAGGTAGTGTAGGTGTTAATAGGTTAGTGTAGAGGAGGGTTAGTTTAGCAATGTTTATGTTAGCAATGAGTGCCGAAGGTACTCAAAGGACTAAAAGCCTTACATAGGGCATCATTCTATTATCGATTCCTTGCGGGGGTTCTGTTTGCTCGCGATTCTATTATACGGCCCCGCAAGGATCTCCCCTTATGGCCGGCCGTAAATCTTGAAACCGGCCGTAAGCTCAGAAATCTAAAAAGTGAAAAATAAATTCAAGCCTGCACTGTACAGCTCTGTAAATGCTAGGGATCATATTGGGGGACATGAGGATTAAAAGTAACCCACTCTCAAGCTTGCACATCAGCCCAAACCCGAGTTCAAATTAACTGTTTATTTTCCGGCTGCGGCGTGGGCGTGTCTGAGGTGCTACAAGCCCTATGGACTTTTTACATGGATATTTTACATATATTAAAAAAAAGTTATTTTACGGATTTGAGTATAGGGTAATTATGTGCTATTTTTTCTAACACCGAATATCACTTTATAGTCTTCTCAAAGTGCAGGATGGCTTTATTTGAGCTATTTTATGTGCTTAATTGGTGCTAGCGGGACCTGTTTGCTGCAAGTAAGCTGCGGCTAGTTTTTAGCCTTGCAGACAGGGTTCCCGGAGCAATAGAATCGCAACCAGGCTTTTCTTACGGCCGATTTCCTTGCGGCCGTTTTAGATCAAAGGATTTCCTCCGGCGCGATCGGCCGCAAGAGATAGCAAGGCGCCGGCCGCAAGCCTGCCGGAGTCCCCGGCCGTAGGGGAATAGAATAGCTGTAAAGCTTGCGGCCGGTCCTTGCGGCCCCGCATCGGCTGCGGCCGTAATAGAATGAGGCCCCCAGTGTTCGAAGCAGCATTCCCAGCCTTACAATTTTATTGACTGTCATTTTTTGACGGGTAAGTCGCTAGTTTCTAATAATCCTCAAACTCAACTATCATAACCAGAAGGGCCTCCACTGGACTGTTGGGGTTAATGTGTTATTACATGTGTGTTTAGAATGTGCTAGTGACTTGTTTAATAGTTATATAATGGGTGTAATGAAATATATAGTTGTGAGCATTGCGAGTTGTTGCTAACGCTTGCAGGCTCGCACAGCAAGCCCCCAGCAACTGCGTTCCTCACGAAGCAGTTGTAGGCAAAGGAGGTAGTGCTGCCCCATTATGTTGCAGTGTCCCAACCACTGGTACCTCCCTTTCAGTTCGTCAAGTTCAACATTTTAAGATCTCCAATATGCAGATTAAATAATAATTAATTAGTTGTTAATTTATTATTAATCAATTTTTTTTTTTTTTTGTTAAGAGGAGGGCAAACAGAAAAAAAATCCCAAGTAAGTCGTCTCAAAGAAAAAAAAAATCCTTCCTGACCCCAGATTATGGCGATCGGATTTCTCCCTGGATCAATACTGTCTCTCTAACCCTGAATTCCCTTTTTAATTAGAAAAAAAACAGTCCCCTTTTAAAGTAATCTATCGAATCCGCTATCACCACCTCCTCTGGTAGAGAATTCCACAGATTAACCACTCTTACTGTGAAGAATCATTTTCTTTCTTTAAGGTGGAATCTTTTTACTTCTAACCTCAAGGGAAATCCTGTCAGTTGAAAATCTCTTAGCACAAAAAGCTCCCTTGACAAATCTTTATACAGACCCTGGATGTATTTATAAAAGGTAATCATATATCCTCTTAGACGCCTTTTTTCTAGAGAAAATACATTTAATTTGGCTAGTCTTTTTTCATAACTTAGCCCCTCCATTCCCCTTATTAGTTTTGTTGCCCTCCTCTGTACCTTTTCTAGCTCTAAAATGTCCTTTTTATGAAGTGGTGCCCAAAATTGTACTCCATATTCCAAATTAGGGCGTACTAGAGATTTGTATAGTGGCAGAATTATATTTGCTTCCCTTGCTTCTATACCCTTCCTAATACATGCTAATATTTGATGTGCCTTTGCAGCTGCTGCTTGGCTTTGAACACTGTTACCTAGATGGTTGTCCACAAGCACTCCCAAATCCCTTTCAATATCTGGTACACCTAGATTTGCTCCATTAAGATTATAAATTGCATGGCTATTTTTCCTTCCCAGATGCATAACTTTAAATTTTTTCGTATTAAATCTCATCTGTCATTTAGATGCCCATTCCTCAATTTTATGTAAATCCCTTTGGAGGAAAAGCACATCATTATCTGATTTAATTACCTTGCACAACTTCGTGTCATCAGCGAAAATGGAGACACCACACTCCAATCCTACCTCTAAGTCATTAATAAATATGTTAAAAAGTAGAGGACCTAATACGGAACCCTGAGGAACCCCACTTATCACATTAGTCCAATCGGAGTATGTTCTATTTACAACAACCCTTTGCTTTCTGTCTTTTAGCCAGCTCTCAATCCATGAGCAGATATTTACTGCAATTCCTGTATCTCTTCTCCCATGTGGCACTGTATCAAAAGCCTTTGCAAAATCCAAAAAGACTACATCCACTGAGTTGCCTTGATCCAGGTTCCTACTAACCTCCTCATAGAAACTAATTAGATTTGTTTGACACGACCTATCCCTCATAAATCCATGTTGACTACTACTTATAATCCTGTTCAAATAGATATATTCTTGTATATTATCCCTTATTAACCCTTCTAAAAGCTTCCCTATAATTCCCCAGATTTGCCCTTGCTCCCTTTTTAAATATAGGTATCACATCTGCTTTTCTCCAGTCATCTGGTAGAGACCCTGTGTTGAGTGAATCTTGAAAAATTAAATATAATGGTTTGCCTATTATAGAACCCAGTTCCCTCAGTACCCTTGGATGTATTCCATCAGGACCCAGGGCTTTATTAACATTTATTTTTTCCAACCTCTTTTGGATTACTTCCTGTGCTAACCAATTATTTTGCAAAGGTAGTGTAGCCCCATTATGTTGCAGTGTCCCAACCACTGGTACCTCCCTTGTGTATAGATATATTCTTGTATATTATACCTTATTACACTTATTATAGCTGTAACAGCAATTAAACTCACAATACTTTACTTTATAGGCATGGGAAGGCATTAGAATTAATTGCAAAACAGTTTTAATCCCACAAATATGCAATTAAAAATATTATTTTAAGATGTTATTTCTGAGTAATATCGATCCTGGGACTTTAGTCGTTAATACATATCATGGACTAAAATAAATGAATTAATGCATTTTATAAAGTGCTTGATTGCGAGCCTGATTGGCCTCAATCTGCTACAAGCAAGCACTGCAAGGAGGGTGGCCATGGGCCATAGGGGTCTTCAAAAATCTATTGGAATTTAACGATCCTTTAGAATGGAGTTCCAACAAAGTTACACACTTGAGAATTGTATTTACCTCAGACTTAAAGAACATTATAAAAATAAATTATAACAAGCTATTAGTAAAAATAAAATAAATTATGAATACCTGGAAAGCCAAATATCATTCATGGTCTGGCAGAATAGCTGCTGTCAAAAAGCATAACCGTATACCTTCTTGGTTCACTTTATTCAAGGAAATTAGCACAACCAGAACCCTTGAAGGGGAGTGCCTAGAACTGCATCAATTTCCTATGAACAGAGTAAAATGGGCACTCTGGGATGGTCTGCACAACCAAAAAATAAATTGACCAGAACAAGCGGGTATGACCTACTCTCTCCACACCCCCAGGTGCCATGCTTTTTGTCTTCCCTTTTTGTTTTTGTTTTTGTTTTTCTTTACGTGTATTTTCTGCTAATTCTGTATCAACAAAAATAATTGCTACTGTTGCCCTATACAGGGACTATGATTGATACTATGTATTGAATACTTTTCTATTTTCTCAATAAAAAAAAAAAAAAGAATCCTCATGGTACCCTTGTTACAACTACAGGTGTCCATATTGGACAACATGTAAGCTAACTCTCCATGGGAGTCCATAAGAACACCCATCGTCCCTATGATTAAAAAAAACAATCATTACAGAAAATACAAAAATACAGTAACAAGGGTGGAGCTACCAGTGGAGCAGGCAGACCAATAAAACAAGTCTGGAAATTGGTCTGTGCCTACATTTCTACTGAAGCTCCAAGAGGTGGCAGTGTGAAACACTTCAGATTGCTGGAGATGTGTACCAGGGAAGAGGCAAGAAAGCAGGGGTTGAATGACTGGAAACTACAGGGGGAAAGGTTTTTTGAGAGGGAGCAAAGAAGAAAGGCATGGGTACTAAATGAGGTGTGTGCTTAGAGAGGCTATGTGGGGATGGATGCTGAGCGTGGATGGCTGCTGACAACGACATTGTGTAATGCAGGGATGAATGCTAAGATGGGTGGGTGGGTTCTGTGTTTGTGTGGATATTGAGAGGGGGTGGGTGAAGATGTCTAATGAAGAGAAGTTGCTCCGATGTAGAGATAGTATATGTATGTCTATGTATATTACTGAGCTGTACAGCAGGCACAGGAATTTTGTGCTGGCAGGAGGTAAAACAAGGGGATAAGGTATGGCAAGAGGAACTGCTGTGGAAAGGAGTCTTAAGGGTAACTAATAGAAAGGGTCTTCGGGAGGGATGCTGTTATGGGAAGTGTTATTGGGGAGGGGCACTGAGCTCCTATTTCCCCACCGTCTAATAGCATTTGGCATGATTTCC
This sequence comes from Discoglossus pictus, assembly GCA_027410445.1. Lineage (NCBI taxonomy): Eukaryota > Metazoa > Chordata > Amphibia > Anura > Alytidae > Discoglossus > Discoglossus pictus. The sequence goes on from CM050167.1 coordinate 272,388,582, forward strand.
GGCCTTAAAGGGAGATTTTGAGGAGTATGATTGGCTGAAATTTATGTCAATCATTTTTCCAGCCATTCCGAATTGAGTATTTGATGTTTGGCTCATAGCGAGTGGGAAGGTGGAAGCCCCAGGCTCATAGGGGGAAGTGGGCCAAAGTCAGAGTGGTCATACACCCCCTGCATTATTTTTATTTTACATTTAACCGCTTTCCTGTCATGGGAAGGGGATTTATATAGATAGATAAAGATAAGGGATAAGGGATAATGTTAGGGCTAGTGTAGTGTGTTAACTTAGTGGGTACCATTCTGTAGTGTTGCTATGAAGCCTTCTGAGCTTCATACTCAGAACCTCCTGCGAGATGGCTGCGAACATATGTTAGGGCCAAAGAGCAAGAAAAACAATCCTTGATGCATGTCACCTAGTTTGAGGATCGCATGGATCCCTAGCAAAGATGAATCCCTAGCATAAAAACCCTAAGGATTAACCCTTTTCGAATGGCTTGCTGTGTGCTTTGTTCTATGTGCAAACAATCCTACATTGCTATTACATTTTCCCCCGCAAGAAAATTGGTGTTCTTATAAATGCCCTAAATGACTGTAAATGACCTGGTAGCTGAACTCAAGGACTATTTCGTTCTATCATGGACTATTTTGTTATGTTTAATGTTAGGCCTCAGGCTCTGATCGGTATCCCAAAAGAGCATGGCCTGTGAGTGTTTGGGCCTACTATGAATTGTTTATATAATATTTAGTGTTCAGGTTGTGCTTAGGACATGACACTGTTATGCCACGCCTGTTTAAAAAGTACCAAAGTATCTAGAAAAGCTATAATGTTTACAATAGTGATCTGATTTAGGTAATTGGGATGATTTGGGTAATTGTATAAAGTTTAAAGAATGTATTTGTGCTCAGAAGTAGGCCAGTGGACATAATATAAGTCACTTAAGAGGTTACAAGATACATGTAGTTTATCACCCCCTGGAATGTTTGTTTTGTCAGAGAGGGCACTGGGGTAGATGTGGGTTGATACATTAAGCAGAAACTTCTGGTGCTGGTGTAGAATTGGGATATTTATTGGATGTGTATGTCTCTGGGCAGATAGTCATACCATTGGATGTTAGTTTATTGCCCCTCTGGGTTTGTATAACCAGATCTGGAGACCAAGAGAAATCCAGCCTCCCTCTACCTATGGAGAACAGAAACATATCAGAGATCAGATCAGATATCTCAGAGGAAGGAATGTTGAGGAAGGAAGGTGTGGGTGACTTATTTTGGTGCTATGTAAAATATCTGTAGAAGAAAGAGTAAACGGGCAGTCTGAGTCTGACATTCTAAGCAACGGGGTGTCTGGTTCTATTCCTTTTATGTTCTAATCCTAATCAAGGGATGGAAATTAGTTTATTATTTTTAATAAGTCAGTAACTCATCCTGAGTTCTCCTAGGGGGAATTCTGCTGTTTGCTGCAAGATTGAACACGAAAGGCATGACCTAGAAGGAGAACCTTAGGATGCACGTGGTCCCTCATGTCTGGGTTGCCACAAGAGGTAACTATGGACCCCCATTGCACATTAACTTATTATCATGAGTTTCTTAGGGGCCACCGTTGGTCCATAAACTCAGATGGGGTCCATTAGGTCCATCATAGCCCATAATTGTTACCCCAACATATCTAAGCTACCTAAAATAAAGGTACAGAAAAAAACACTTCAATAATAAAAAAAAACATTAAAGAAAATACAAAAAATGACTGCAATGAAAATAATAAAAAGCATACACCAAAATAATAAAAATAATAATAAATGAAATAAAAAAAACTAAACCTATGAAGGATAATATACAGTTAATTTATACAAGACCCGTCCTGGATTCAACAATGTCAGTGCCATCAATCGACTAACTTTTCATTGCTGATAAATCCAAACGATAACCCATCTTGTCTGAACTCCTGGATCCTCATCTTCTAGTCAGTAAAACAAAAGGCCTCTGCTTTATTGCTTTTAAGACACTCCCTCATTATCATCATGATCCCCATCCCAAAGCAGCAGGGGGTGGAGGGTTAGGGGGTTAGGCCCCCCCCTCAAAGAAGTACAGGGGTTCTGGAGAGACCCCAAATAATATTTTATTAATTAGGGGAGAGGGATGCAAAGGCTGAATAACCTCCCAAATGTATTTGTTTATCGATTAAGCCCCTCCCAGCCATGGGAAAGTGCTTATATATATGAAAAGAAAGTGAATTGCATGGGAGGATTTTAGGACTAGTATAGAGTGAATACACATTAGGAAGGTTGTGAAAGCACATTAGAGGTAGGTTGTAGAGAACAATACTCCCTAAACATTATTGATTTTTTGGCAGGATCACATGAAACAATGACAGAAAATGCTTTCCATCTTCCTTTAAATGCTCTACTTCCTTCTTTCCTCCATACTGTCACCATTATCAGTATAAGAACACATTTGTATAGACAGATACATGTCCCAAGCATGATCCATTTAGGCTTATCTTAAAATGATTGACACCACACCGCTTGTTTGGGAGAAAACACGGGCCACAGCTTTATTATAATTTAACCAATTAACATAACTTAATAACTTGCATATATTATACATATTAACATATTAACTATAGGGGGAGGAGCCCGGCCACGGACAGTGACCCCACGCCTTGGGCCCTGCCTAAAGCTCCAATGCTTATCTTAAGCACGCCCTGTGAGGTAGGACGATGACCACTTAGGCCAGTGGGCCGAATAACTCACCTCCCGCCACAGAGCATGCGAGGGACTCCTCCCGAGACTGCGATCCCCCCTTGCTTTCCATCAAAGCCAATGCCCAAACAGCGCTCTCCCTAAACTCCAACATATCTAACTCCAGCCCCATTTCCGTGAGGTGTACCTTGTCTTTTCCGAAAAAATCAACGGCACCGGCCGGCTCAAATTCTTTATATCTAATGGCAATGAAACCCAACTTCGGAACGAAACTTGACAGCTGCTGGTTAATCTTCTAACTCGATTTAGTCAAACCGACAGGGTCTCGCGCATTCCGCCAGGATCTTCTCTTTATCATCACTGACCATATTAGGAATGTACCCGGGAACTTCTTGGTCCAGCTCTCCACGTCTCTCTTCATAACTTTCAGCATTCTCCGCATGGGAACCGTTCCTAGATCGTTACCGCCAGCGTGAATTATTATTAACGTGGGTTGACCCTACCGCTGAGCGCAAGTGTCCAACAACCCATCCAAATGTACATACCGCAGGCCTCGAACCCCAAGCCACCGCACGTGTAAGTCCGTAACAGGAAAACCCAGTTGTGTCCTTTCCTCTGTAACTGCGGCCAACCTGTGGGCCCAGTACACGTACGAGTGACCCACAATCCACAGTTGCTTCTGTCCTCCTGAAAGAAGAAAGCAACATACATTAGACTACTGCCTTAGGCCTTACATAAGACCGAAAACGTTCTGACTCCCATCTACCAATCCGCTTGACCGCTGCGTCGGGTAAGCCTAACCTAGCTGCTTCGGTAGCAGCCCCAATTCTGAACTAGTGTGTTCCAAACTCTGCCTGCTCCTAGCCCAAACTGTGTAGTGCAACTTTTAGCATCGTTTCGAACTGGGACCGGGATAACGCCGTCCCATCAGTATGGATCAACAGCGAACACCGTCCCACCGGTCACTGACCAAGGTATTCCACCATACACCAGTAGGGGCAACACTCCGTGCCCGTGCGGTGCAATACTACCTCTTTACCTTTACCCCGCTGGCCGATCTTAGACCTCCGGAGCCATACCACCAAAAGCAGAGATTCAAAGGGGGTCCTACACTTTACTGCCAACACCTGCGCCATTCGCAGTAACAAAGAGAAGGTGATCGGCTGCCTAGTGTCTGGCCTGCGATCCCCGTTAAACATGCCACCCACCACCTTGCGCACTATGTATTCCTTTGTAAGGTCCATCTGCCCCACCAGCTTGAACATGAAGGCCAGGGCCATGACCTGTCTATCAACTACTGCTTTTTTCTCGCCTTCCTCGGCACACTGCAGCAGAAACCAAAGCAGTATCCCTAGGGTCTTATCGTTCCATTTTGCCCAAACACGTTTATACGCGGACCAGGTCGCCGGGGCAACAGACTGTCTGATGAGTCTCGTCACCTGGCAGCTCCAAGCTCCCAGATTTCTTCAGGAATGGTCTCCCCCAGCGCGTTCGCCCGGGGGGCCAGAGCCCTGAACTGTTCTTCCTGAAACTGAGAAAGGGCGTCAGCAATGGCATTCTCTAACTCCGGTACTTGCCTCGCCTGGAACCATATGTTCCGGCGAAGGCAACACAACACTAGGTACCGAAGTAATCTCACCACCGGTATGGAAGTTGCCGTGAGGTTATTTACTGCTTGTGCAACTTCCCTACTTTCCGTGTGGAATAACACCCGCCGATCTCTAAACTCTGAACCCCATAAGTGCACCGCCACTACTATGGGGAATAGGAATGTCAGGTTCTTTGTAAGAACTGCCACCTCCCATTCGTCTGGCCATGGTGCGGCACACCATTTTCCTTGAAAATAGGCACCGCACCCAACTGCTCCGGATCCCACGGTGAACAGTTTCAGATCAGCGCTGTTAACACGCCCTTTCTGGATAATCTCTGATTCATTGAAATCGCCCAGAAAGATCGACCACACCTGTGCGTCGTCCCGCATGGCCCGGGACACTTTTATGAAGTGATGCGGCTTAATGACGCCCCAGTAGCGAGTGACATCCTCCTACAGAATACCCTTCCCATAGGAATAATCCTACAGGCAAAGTTCAACTTTCCCATAATGGATTGTAACCGTCGCAGGGTCACCCTGCGCGCCGGTGTTAGAGCACTGAGTTCTGCTCTCATATCCACTACCTTTTCCAGGGGAAGACTACATTCCATTGTCTTGGAATCTATCTGAACCCCCAGGAAAGTCAATTTCGTCGTGGGGCCCTCAGTTTCTTGTGGGCCAGTGGTACCCCAAAATCCATACAGATTTTGGTGAACACTTCCAAAAATGAAACGGCAGGTGTCTTGCCCTGCTGGACCAACGAACAGAAAGTTGTCCAGATAGTGGGTAATGCTTTTGTACCCGGCTTCCATGCGTGAAACCCTTTGCAAGAATGAGCTGAAAGCCTCGAAGTAGGCACATGATATGGAGCACCCCATAGGTAAACATAGGTCGATGAAATAGTTGCCATCGACGTAGCAACCGAGGAGCCGGTGGCTCGTTGGATGCACCGGTAACAATCTAAAAGCCACTTCAATGTCAACTTTTGCCATGAGCGCCCCTGTGCCGGCAAACCTTACCATTTCGGCGGCCCGGTCGAACGATTAGTAGGATACGGCTGATTGATCCTTTGCGATGCCATCATTAACCGACCCGCCTTTTGGGTATGAGAGATGCTGGATCAAACTAAATTTATGTTTCTGCTGTCTTCCATTAACCTGGCGCATCTGGCCAGGGGGTGTTCACCGCTGCAGTTGGAGCACGCGTGCTTGAACCTGCAGTTAGGGGCCCATTTACATACCCCTTCGTTGTAGGCAAAACAGGTCTTGAGACCTGCGGCCGGGGTGGCAGGGGGGCTCCTGACCCCACCCCCACCAGCCCGAAAGGGTGGCATGACTCGCATTGGGGTCATAATGTTAAGCCAGTATGCCACCGCTTTGTCGCTCCATGTCATAGCTGGCCTAGATGCCAGGTACTCGCAGAATTCTTCATCGTACCGCAACCATGCCACTATGTGGGCATTGCGAATCTCATCTATGTTGGGTGCCGTTCGCATAGCACACATGCCATGATTGAAAAGGCCTGTAGCCACGTGTCAAAGGTTCTGGGCAACCGCCTGTAAGACCTGCGTCGGTCCTCTCCTTCGCGTAGACTCCTCTCGCCTGCGTCCATCTGTCTGGACATAGGTAGCAGAGAGAACAATTCGACGAATTCCCTCCTCCATATTTTTTCCTTAACCTCCTGGGGTAAATGCGCACCCAGGTTTTCCAGCGCGCACAAGACGATTGGTCTCATGGCTGCGTCTGAGGCTACTGCATTGGTGCTGCTTGCTTGCGGGCCCGGCCCGCCCATAATGACCCGGGGGCTTGGTGCCGCCTTGACCGTGGCCTGCTCCCCCACTGCTTACGCTGTTGGACTGCTCTGACCAAGCCCCTCTGGCTAGTCCCCCTATCCACGCACCCATCTCCTGCTTGCTTACCGTGATGTTATGTGTGGCTAAGAGGGCCTTAAGGGGCCCCCCAAAAAAACCTTTAGTGTGTGGCAGAATGCATTTGTCTGCTTCCTCTACTCTACCAACTGCTGGGACCTCACCCGCTTCTGGGAGCCTCAGAGTGGATACTGCCAACAGGGTATCCCTACGTCTTTCCTGACGTCCTGGGGATTCTGACAGTCTGGCCCTCCGCGGTCTCCGTCCTCTTTCTGATCCGCAGGTGCAGCTGCATCGGCAGGATCTCCTGCTCCTCGATCTTGATCGCCTATCAGACCTGTGGGTGCAAGAGGAACAGTCACTAGCTCTCCGTGACCTGCATGCCCATGCCCATACCGTTTGTTCCTCCCCTGAGGACTGGTCCTGGTCACCTAAGCTTGCACGGCTGTTAGGGGCTAGTGTTGCGGGCTCTGCACTCTGTACCAGTACTCTTGAAATTGCTTGGGGCGTCGCAAATTCTACCTGTGGGTCAGGATTAGTCACTTTTTGCTGTGGCCTATCCGTAACGCCCTCAGTCTCTGTCCCTTGTCGTCTTAAGGAGGGTGGGTAAATAGCAGCGGGCTGTACCTGCTTGTGGTCTTCCTAGCTCTGGTGGGGTGCGCCGGCCTCGCCACCACCGTTGTTACGGGCATGTCATCAATCATGACCATGCTGTCCTGGCTGTTCATCTCTCTGACCACTCGGTCTCTTCTCGCACGTGTGGTACCCGTGTCCATTTTTCGGCCATGGCTGCGTCCCTGAAAAGCACCAGAAGCGCTGTTAGTATTGGGATTAGAGGGGACCGCATGGTCAGCACTTTGAGGGTCTGTAAGAGATTTTTTAGGGCTCCTGTCTTTTTTATTACCCCCTGCGCCCCCTTTTTGGGGTAGTAACGGGGTGTTCTTTGCTCTTTGCCGCGGCCGGAGCCCTTTGGGCAAAATGACTGGTGGTAGCCGGAGTTCTAGGCCCTCACCCTCACCGCACGTGGGCCTGGCTCTCACTTGTCTGAGGGGTAAAGGGTCCTGGCTAACCTGCCCGTATTACCCCTTTCACTTGTGGCCTGGTCATCCACTGGACGGTGGTCTAATGGCTCTGCATGAAAGGGAAGGGGGACAAGCCCAACGGCACCCCCAATATTGTCTAGGCCTCCAGCAACTGCATTCTGAGCCTGTCCAATGTAATGGGGGTCTCCTACAGAAGGCATGGGAGGGCCCAGCCTGTCCTGCACCCACCTGACCCCTTGGCTTAAGGCACGGGTCCTAACATCAGCCAGTAAGGCCTCAATAGCTGCAGCATCCAAACCCCAATGCACAGAAAGACCCCCCAAGACAAACAAAACGGACCTCGAGAACAGGAAAAAAAAAAAAAAAACACACACACACACTAATAGGCACTCTCACGCTGCCCCTTATGTGCTTTTAAGCTGGGGTATTCTCAGTTTTAACCTCCTACTTGTATAAATGCTTTCTGTGCAGGAGCACTCAGACCTCCGTCCATTTTCCGCGGACAGCGCGCCGAAGTGACTCCCGGCGCGCGAATGCGGCGGAAGTCCCGCCCCCGCCGCTTCTGATTGGCTAACAGACTTACAGGCCCCGCTGGGTCACAAGACGCTGCGGGCGGACCCAGGGAGCCTGTGCAGCCTCCGAGTCGACATTAACCTAGAAAATGTTATCTTAAACAGTACTTCACCATTTTAATGCTATAACACAGGATCACAGTATTTCTCAAGTGACGACATTGAAGCTACTTTCAAACTTCAGCTACTACTTCAGTACTGGCAGCCTTGCTTGGGAAAGTTTTATTTCCTCTTCAGTTTACAACGAAAAAGCCTCAGGTTCTTTTCCTTAATGTTCCATGGGTAAACTGTTATAATTGCAGTACCAACATTAAAAGTACATACCAAAAGTTTCACAGGGACACTGTGAAACTGTTTTCATTGTACACGTGTACAAAGCAGTCATGAGGTGACTACATGAAAACACTTGGAAGATTTTATATCTGTGATCAATAAAATATACATTTAATATTAATAAGAAATACGGCTTAATACCTTTAGTTCACAGGGTTTAATTGTTATACCAAGTGACTCCAGTTCATAACACCAAGTTAATAGGTAACATCATTTATAAAAGCTAATTACAATTACACCTCCCATTCGTCTGGCCATGGTGCGGCACACCATTTTCCTTGAAAATAGGCACCACACCCAACTGCTCCGGATCCCACAGTGAACAGTTTCAGATCAGCGCTGTTAACACGCACTTTCTGGATAATCTCTGATTCATTGAAATCGCCCAGAAAGATCGACCACACCTGTGCGTCGTCCCGCATGGCCCGGGACACTTTTATGAAGTGATGCGGCTTAATGACGCCCCAGTAGCGAGTGACATCCTCCTACAGAATACCCTTCCCATAGGAATAATCCTACAGGCAAAGTTCAACTTTCCCATAATGGATTGTAACCGTCGCAGGGTCCCCCTGCGCGCCGGTGTTAGCGCACTGAGTTCTGCTCTCATATCCACTACCTTTTCCAGGGGAAGACTACATTCCATTGTCTTGGAATCTATCTGAACCCCCAGGAAAGTCAATTTCGTCGTGGGGCCCTCAGTTTCTTGTGGGCCAGTGGTACCCCAAAATCCATACAGATTTTGGTGAACACTTCCAAAAATGAAACGGCAGGTGTCTTGCCCTGCTGGACCAACGAACAGAAAGTTGTCCAGATAGTGGGTAATGCTCTTGTACCCGGCTTCCATGCGTGAAACCCTTTGCAAGAATGAGCTGAAAGCCTCGAAGTAGGCACATGATATGGAGCACCCCATAGGTAAACATAGGTCGATGAAATAGTTGCCATCGACGTAGCAACCGAGGAGCCGGTGGCTCGTTGGATGCACCGGTAACAATCTAAAAGCCACTTCAATGTCAACTTTTGCCATGAGCGCCCCTGTGCCGGCAAACCTTACCATTTCGGCGGCCCGGTCGAACGATTAGTAGGATACGGCTGATTGATCCTTTGCGATGCCATCATTAACCGACCCGCCTTTTGGGTATGAGAGATGCTGGATCAAACTAAATTTATGTTTCTGCTGTCTTCCATTAACCTGGCGCATCTGGCCAGGGGGTGTTCACCGCTGCAGTTGGAGCACGCGTGCTTGAACCTGCAGTTAGGGGCCCATTTACATACCCCTTCGTTGTAGGCAAAACAGGTCTTGAGACCTGCGGCCGGGGTGGCGGTGGGGCTCCTGACCCCACCCCCACCAGCCCGAAAGGGTGGCATGACTCGCATTGGGGTCATAATGTTAAGCCAGTATGCCACCGCTTTGTCGCTCCATGTCATAGCTGGCCTAGATGCCAGGTACTCGCAGAATTCTTCATCGTACCGCCACCATGCCACTATGTGGGCATTGCGAATCTCATCTATGTTGGGTGCCGTTCGCATAGCACACATGCCATGATTGAAAAGGCCTGTAGCCACGTGTCAAAGGTTCTGGGCAACCGCCTGTAAGACCTGCGTCGGTCCTCTCCTTCGCGTAGACTCCTCTCGCCTGCGTCCATCTGTCTGGACATAGGTAGCAGAGAGAACAATTCGACGAATTCCCTCCTCCATATTTTTTCCTTAACCTCCTGGGGTAAATGCGCACCCAGGTTTTCCAGCGCGCACAAGACGATTGGTCTCATGGCTGCGTCTGAGGCTACTGCATTGGTGCTGCTTGCTTGCGGGCCCGGCCCGCCCATAATGACCCGGGGGCTTGGTGCCGCCTTGACCGTGGCCTGCTCCCCCACTGCTTACGCTGTTGGACTGCTCTGACCAAGCCCCTCTGGCTAGTCCCCCTATCCACGCACCCATCTCCTGCTCGCTTACCGTGATGTTATGTGTGGCTAAGAGGGCCTTAAGGGGCCCCCCAAAAAAACCTTTAGTGTGTGGCAGAATGCATTTGTCTGCTTCCTCTACTCTACCAACTGCTGGGACCTCACCCGCTTCTGGGAGCCTCAGAGTGGATACTGCCAACAGGGTATCCCTACGTCTTTCCTGACGTCCTGGGGATTCTGACAGTCTGGCCCTCCGCGGTCTCCGTCCTCTTTCTGATCCGCAGGTGCAGCTGCATCGGCAGGATCTCCTGCTCCTCGATCTTGATCGCCTATCAGACCTGTGGGTGCAAGAGGAACAGTCACTAGCTCTCCGTGACCTGCATGCCCATGCCCATACCGTTTGTTCCTCCCCTGAGGACTGGTCCTGGTCACCTAAGCTTGCACGGCTGTTAGGGGCTAGTGTTGCGGGCTCTGCACTCTGTACCAGTACTCTTGAAATTGCTTGGGGCGTCGCAAATTCTACCTGTGGGTCAGGATTAGTCACTTTTTGCTGTGGCCTATCCGTAACGCCCTCAGTCTCTGTCCCTTGTCGTCTTAAGGAGGGTGGGTAAATAGCAGCGGGCTGTACCTGCTTGTGGTCTTCCTAGCTCTGGTGGGGTGCGCCGGCCTCGCCACCACCGTTGTTACGGGCATGTCATCAATCATGACCATGCTGTCCTGGCTGTTCATCTCTCTGACTACTCGGTCTCTTCTCGCACGTGTGGTACCCGTGTCCATTTTTCGGCCATGGCTGCGTCCCTGAAAAGCACCAGAAGCGCTGTTAGTATTGGGATTAGAGGGGACCGCATGGTCAGCACTTTGAGGGTCTGTAAGAGATTTTTTAGGGCTCCTGTCTTTTTTATTACCCCCTGCGCCCCCTTTTTGGGGTAGTAACGGGGTGTTCTTTGCTCTTTGCCGCGGCCGGAGCCCTTTGGGCAAAATGACTGGTGGTAGCCGGAGTTCTAGGCCCTCACCCTCACCGCACGTGGGCCTGGCTCTCACTTGTCTGAGGGGTAAAGGGTCCTGGCTAACCTGCCCGTATTACCCCTTTCACTTGTGGCCTGGTCATCCACTGGACGGTGGTCTAATGGCTCTGCATGAAAGGGAAGGGGGACAAGCCCAACGGCACCCCCAATATTGTCTAGGCCTCCAGCAACTGCATTCTGAGCCTGTCCAATGTAATGGGGGTCTCCTACAGAAGGCATGGGAGGGCCCAGCCTGTCCTGCACCCACCTGACCCCTTGGCTTAAGGCACGGGTCCTAACATCAGCCAGTAAGGCCTCAATAGCTGCAGCATCCAAACCCCAATGCACAGAAAGACCCCCCAAGACAAACAAAACGGACCTCGAGAACAGGAAAAAAAAAAAAAAAAACACACACACACACTAATAGGCACTCTCACGCTGCCCCTTATGTGCTTTTAAGCTGGGGTATTCTCAGTTTTAACCTCCTACTTGTATAAATGCTTTCTGTGCAGGAGCACTCAGACCTCCGTCCATTTTCCGCGGACAGCGCGCCGAAGTGACTCCCGGCGCGCGAATGCGGCGGAAGTCCCGCCCCCGCCGCTTCTGATTGGCTAACAGACTTACAGGCCCCGCTGGGTCACAAGACGCTGCGGGCGGACCCAGGGAGCCTGTGCAGCCTCCGAGTCGACATTAACCTAGAAAATGTTATCTTAAACAGTACTTCACCATTTTAATGCTATAACACAGGATCACAGTATTTCTCAAGTGACGACATTGAAGCTACTTTCAAACTTCAGCTACTACTTCAGTACTGGCAGCCTTGCTTGGGAAAGTTTTATTTCCTCTTCAGTTTACAACGAAAAAGCCTCAGGTTCTTTTCCTTAATGTTCCATGGGTAAACTGTTATAATTGCAGTACCAACATTAAAAGTACATACCAAAAGTTTCACAGGGACACTGTGAAACTGTTTTCATTGTACACGTGTACAAAGCAGTCATGAGGTGACTACATGAAAACACTTGGAAGATTTTATATCTGTGATCAATAAAATATACATTTAATATTAATAAGAAATACGGCTTAATACCTTTAGTTCACAGGGTTTAATTGTTATACCAAGTGACTCCAGTTCATAACACCAAGTTAATAGGTAACATCATTTATAAAAGCTAATTACAATTACACCTCCCATTCGTCTGGCCATGGTGCGGCACACCATTTTCCTTGAAAATAGGCACCGCACCCAACTGCTCCGGATCCCACAGTGAACAGTTTCAGATCAGCGCTGTTAACACGCACTTTCTGGATAATCTCTGATTCATTGAAATCGCCCAGAAAGATCGACCACACCTGTGCGTCGTCCCGCATGGCCCGGGACACTTTTATGAAGTGATGCGGCTTAATGACGCCCCAGTAGCGAGTGACATCCTCCTACAGAATACCCTTCCCATAGGAATAATCCTACAGGCAAAGTTCAACTTTCCCATAATGGATTGTAACCGTCGCAGGGTCCCCCTGCGCGCCGGTGTTAGCGCACTGAGTTCTGCTCTCATATCCACTACCTTTTCCAGGGGAAGACTACATTCCATTGTCTTGGAATCTATCTGAACCCCCAGGAAAGTCAATTTCGTCGTGGGGCCCTCAGTTTCTTGTGGGCCAGTGGTACCCCAAAATCCATACAGATTTTGGTGAACACTTCCAAAAATGAAACGGCAGGTGTCTTGCCCTGCTGGACCAACGAACAGAAAGTTGTCCAGATAGTGGGTAATGCTCTTGTACCCGGCTTCCATGCGTGAAACCCTTTGCAAGAATGAGCTGAAAGCCTCGAAGTAGGCACATGATATGGAGCACCCCATAGGTAAACATAGGTCGATGAAATAGTTGCCATCGACGTAGCAACCGAGGAGCCGGTGGCTCGTTGGATGCACCGGTAACAATCTAAAAGCCACTTCAATGTCAACTTTTGCCATGAGCGCCCCTGTGCCGGCAAACCTTACCATTTCGGCGGCCCGGTCGAACGATTAGTAGGATACGGCTGATTGATCCTTTGCGATGCCATCATTAACCGACCCGCCTTTTGGGTATGAGAGATGCTGGATCAAACTAAATTTATGTTTCTGCTGTCTTCCATTAACCTGGCGCATCTGGCCAGGGGGTGTTCACCGCTGCAGTTGGAGCACGCGTGCTTGAACCTGCAGTTAGGGGCCCATTTACATACCCCTTCGTTGTAGGCAAAACAGGTCTTGAGACCTGCGGCCGGGGTGGCGGTGGGGCTCCTGACCCCACCCCCACCAGCCCGAAAGGGTGGCATGACTCGCATTGGGGTCATAATGTTAAGCCAGTATGCCACCGCTTTGTCGCTCCATGTCATAGCTGGCCTAGATGCCAGGTACTCGCAGAATTCTTCATCGTACCGCCACCATGCCACTATGTGGGCATTGCGAATCTCATCTATGTTGGGTGCCGTTCGCATAGCACACATGCCATGATTGAAAAGGCCTGTAGCCACGTGTCAAAGGTTCTGGGCAACCGCCTGTAAGACCTGCGTCGGTCCTCTCCTTCGCGTAGACTCCTCTCGCCTGCGTCCATCTGTCTGGACATAGGTAGCAGAGAGAACAATTCGACGAATTCCCTCCTCCATATTTTTTCCTTAACCTCCTGGGGTAAATGCGCACCCAGGTTTTCCAGCGCGCACAAGACGATTGGTCTCATGGCTGCGTCTGAGGCTACTGCATTGGTGCTGCTTGCTTGCGGGCCCGGCCCGCCCATAATGACCCGGGGGCTTGGTGCCGCCTTGACCGTGGCCTGCTCCCCCACTGCTTACGCTGTTGGACTGCTCTGACCAAGCCCCTCTGGCTAGTCCCCCTATCCACGCACCCATCTCCTGCTCGCTTACCGTGATGTTATGTGTGGCTAAGAGGGCCTTAAGGGGCCCCCCAAAAAAACCTTTAGTGTGTGGCAGAATGCATTTGTCTGCTTCCTCTACTCTACCAACTGCTGGGACCTCACCCGCTTCTGGGAGCCTCAGAGTGGATACTGCCAACAGGGTATCCCTACGTCTTTCCTGACGTCCTGGGGATTCTGACAGTCTGGCCCTCCGCGGTCTCCGTCCTCTTTCTGATCCGCAGGTGCAGCTGCATCGGCAGGATCTCCTGCTCCTCGATCTTGATCGCCTATCAGACCTGTGGGTGCAAGAGGAACAGTCACTAGCTCTCCGTGACCTGCATGCCCATGCCCATACCGTTTGTTCCTCCCCTGAGGACTGGTCCTGGTCACCTAAGCTTGCACGGCTGTTAGGGGCTAGTGTTGCGGGCTCTGCACTCTGTACCAGTACTCTTGAAATTGCTTGGGGCGTCGCAAATTCTACCTGTGGGTCAGGATTAGTCACTTTTTGCTGTGGCCTATCCGTAACGCCCTCAGTCTCTGTCCCTTGTCGTCTTAAGGAGGGTGGGTAAATAGCAGCGGGCTGTACCTGCTTGTGGTCTTCCTAGCTCTGGTGGGGTGCGCCGGCCTCGCCACCACCGTTGTTACGGGCATGTCATCGATCATGACCATGCTGTCCTGGCTGTTCATCTCTCTGACCACTCGGTCTCTTCTCGCACGTGTGGTACCCGTGTCCATTTTTCGGCCATGGCTGCGTCCCTGAAAAGCACCAGAAGCGCTGTTAGTATTGGGATTAGAGGGGACCGCATGGTCAGCACTTTGAGGGTCTGTAAGAGATTTTTTAGGGCTCCTGTCTTTTTTATTACCCCCTGCGCCCCCTTTTTGGGGTAGTAACGGGGTGTTCTTTGCTCTTTGCCGCGGCCGGAGCCCTTTGGGCAAAATGACTGGTGGTAGCCGGAGTTCTAGGCCCTCACCCTCACCGCACGTGGGCCTGGCTCTCACTTGTCTGAGGGGTAAAGGGTCCTGGCTAACCTGCCCGTATTACCCCTTTCACTTGTGGCCTGGTCATCCACTGGACGGTGGTCTAATGGCTCTGCATGAAAGGGAAGGGGGACAAGCCCAACGGCACCCCCAATATTGTCTAGGCCTCCAGCAACTGCATTCTGAGCCTGTCCAATGTAATGGGGGTCTCCTACAGAAGGCATGGGAGGGCCCAGCCTGTCCTGCACCCACCTGACCCCTTGGCTTAAGGCACGGGTCCTAACATCAGCCAGTAAGGCCTCAATAGCTGCAGCATCCAAACCCCAATGCACAGAAAGACCCCCCAAGACAAACAAAACGGACCTCGAGAACAGGAAAAAAAAAAAAAAAACACACACACACACTAATAGGCACTCTCACGCTGCCCCTTATGTGCTTTTCAGCTGGGGTATTCTCAGTTTTAACCTCCTACTTGTATAAATGCTTTCTGTGCAGGAGCACTCAGACCTCCGTCCATTTTCCGCGGACAGCGCGCCGAAGTGACTCCCAGCGCGCAAATGCGGCGGAAGTCCCGCCCCCGCCGCTTCTGATTGGCTAACAGACTTACAGGCCCCGCTGGGTCACAAGACGCTGCGGGCGGACCCAGGGAGCCTGTGCAGCCTCCGAGTCGACATTAACCTAGAAAATGTTATCTTAAACAGTACTTCACCATTTTAATGCTATAACACAGGATCACAGTATTTCTCAAGTGACGACATTGAAGCTACTTTCAAACTTCAGCTAAACAGTACTGGCAGCCTTGCTTGGGAAAGTTTTATTTCCTCTTCAGTTTACAACGAAAAAGCCTCAGGTTCTTTTCCTTAATGTTCCATGGGTAAACTGTTATAATTGCAGTACCAACATTAAAAGTACATACCAAAAGTTTCACAGGGACACTGTGAAACTGTTTTCATTGTACACGTGTACAAAGCAGTCATGAGGTGACTACATGAAAACACTTGGAAGATTTTATATCTGTGATCAATAAAATATACATTTAATATTAATAAGAAATACGGCTTAATACCTTTAGTTCACAGGGTTTAATTGTTATACCAAGTGACTCCAGTTCATAACACCAAGTTAATAGGTAACATCATTTATAAAAGCTAATTACAATTACATTTTTTTCATTATTTAATGACTAATAATCAACATAATCGAGGCATCCAAATATATTATCCAGCATCAAGATATGTCTAATAACTGTGGGTTAATTACATATATGAGCAGAGCCTAGTGCAGTATAAGATTTCATTATATTGGAAAAGGTCATCAGCATTGTTACATGCCAAAATAGGCCCCTTGTTCAGTTCTCCTGTAGGCAACATTCCAGAGAATTTTTATCGGAAATCACTTCCAAGCTACATATCTAAATATAACCCCGAGAAATGCCATCCAAATGCTCCTAATATACCTAATATAGTAAGCACAGTGATATTCTGAAAATTTAGCACTCAGAGATTTACTCGGAGGTCTTTCTGTGTGTTTGGAATCTGCAAAAAAAATTCTGGGAACCTTCAAACACTCGAAAATGCAGAGAAAAGGACTCCAAGAAGCCTGAATTACTATTTAAAGAGTTACTAGTAGATTTCAACTTGTAAAGAGGAATAAAGTAAATCATGGGTAACATAGAATACATTATTATAACTAGGAATGTTGAGTTCAAAAATAAATAATAGGCTAATATGATGTGTGAAGTCTGTATACATCTGTAAACATCATACATGGTCAATATTACTTATCATCACAAATATAAAGTGCAATGGTAACCCTGACTCCTTTACAAGAAAAATAAATCGAAATCATTAAAGCCACATGTAAGCAAGCAGATGGCATGGCTTATAAAAGCATATCCATACTCAAAACCACAGTCATTGCTTATCTGAGTGCTGTGAGAGCTGCTGCAAGTGTAATTGTAAGTCTAACAGCCCCATTAAATTAGAAGCCCGTAGCAGCAATGGCACACCAGCAAAGCCAGCAGGCTTGAAATTCTGCTGCGTTACAGAGCTATTACATTCCACCATGCCGCAACCAACAGGTCAGAGACGCAAACCCGTAGACCATTCTTGCCTATGTTGGATGTGCGGCCGTGAACATGATTAATCAGTCAAACCCATAGTTATGGGTTAGTCAGAGCCAATGGCAAAAGAGATCGTCATCATTACATCACTGAAAAATGAAGGTTAGATTTCAAAGCCTTACAGGTTTCAATTACGAGTTATAATCAGACACACTTGCCAGAAATGCTGCAATATTAATAAATCAGTAAATATGATATGATAGTCCAGGCAAGTTCCATTATATGTATTAACACATTGATTGCTGGGATCGATATAACACAGAAATTAAACAGAAATAAAAGTATTTTATAATGCAGATTTGCGAGCTTGAGAATGTTGTGCTATTATTTTTAATATCCAACATCACTTTCCCTTTAATTATAAGTACAGTAGTGTGTGTATATTTGCATTTACAGTGCTACGGGTAGGACTTTAACCCGCTCCCTATGGGTTTGAACACCAGTGGATTCATAGCAATTTTATAGCAATTTTCAACCGTAACAGTTACGGGCTTGACAGATCAAATGTTTTGAGTCAATGCAGTTCAGATTTTGACAGCCCGTAGGGTTTTTCCCCATGTAAGCCCGCAGGCCGCGGGTAGCTTTACAAGGCCAATTTTATAGCCATAAGTCTTGTGGGCTACGTTATGGACTACAGTTTTACTTCGAGTAGACGCATTTGA
Organism: Discoglossus pictus; assembly: GCA_027410445.1. NCBI lineage: Eukaryota > Metazoa > Chordata > Amphibia > Anura > Alytidae > Discoglossus > Discoglossus pictus. Next base: position 272,406,230 of record CM050167.1, read on the forward strand.
TGCAAAACGTTCGTTGGGCGACCGTTAAGCGCATGCGCGACCATTTTCTGCTCCAATAAGCCAGATTACGCCCAAGCACGGGTGCGTGCATGTCTGGTTGGCGCCAATCGCGGGTAACGCTCGAATACGTCACTGACGAGTGACACAGCGCTACACCGCGCCAACCAACAGCGCGCAGTGGGAGAGATTTCGAGTTTCCAGCTGGCGTACCTTGGGAGCAGCAACGCGGGACCTCTGCAATAGTGAGTCATGTTTGTTTTTTGAGTCTGCCTATTAGTAGGAACCAGTGCATACTTTGCCTCATGACTCCAGTGAAGATTTTGTAATTGTGTGCCCACTGTTGCATCTGTCCCATGTCTTCCCTTAGGGCATAGGGGTCCTGTATGCCTATCTTTGGCTATTTAGGACACTTATCTGTACCATGCCCTATATCTAGTACTCCTGTTTATTACACAACAAGGTTTTTGTGTCTTTCTAATGACACACATTGCACATACTCCCCACTTCCATTTTTTCTTTTATTCCCTTTTCCCCTTTTTTTCACACATTAGTTGTTTTTACATGTACCTCATTAAAGGTTAAGTTTTATTACTTTTATGTCACACGATCAGCTATGATTTGGTATGTCCTTGACCTTTTTATGATTGTAACAATCCTTACAACCTTTGGGTCAAACCGTATGAGCTGATTGTGTTTATCAGCTCCCCCTCTTTTTCCCTTTGACATCAACGTGTCTTCTATATGCATATTATTAGTTGCCGCTTTTCTCTTTTTCTATTTCATATTCATTAGCAACTATATACATATATTAGTACACTCTCCTAGTCCTTTTTCTACACCTGTCCAATTTTTTCATCTCAACTAGACCATTTTAGTGGATCCCTCCCCTTTTTACATATATATATATATATATATATATATATATATATATATATATATATATTGATTTATATATTGATTGATAGATATATTGATTGATAGATATATATATATATATATATATTGAGATATATATATATATATATATATATATATATTGATTTATATATTGATTAATCGATATATTGATTGATAGATATATTGATTGATAGACCTGGTTTGCTAAAAATCCATCCGTTGCTATGTCTAAAACTGTGAAATACAGTAAGCATATGCGTAAAAGGAGCCATGTTTAAAATGGTTTGGATTGACAGAGTGATGGTGCATTATGTGGCCTCATTTGCATGCCCAGCCCAGTTTTCCCAGACTGCAGTGCATATACTGTACTGCTGAGAAATTTGAGCAGAAAATAAGTGTTCATCAACTTATTTTTAAACATTCAAATGGAATCACTAATGTACTATTCCTTATTTGTACTACTGTACTTTTTACGGTGGAGAGCTTCTATCACTCCTAGCCCACCATATGTGAAACAATTGCTGTATATATAGATATATGTATGTCTGTATGTCTGTATGTCTGTATGTCTGTATGTCTGTATGTCTGTATGTCTGTATGTCTGTATGTCTGTATGTCTGTATGTCTGTATGTCTGTATGTCTGTATGTCTGTATGTCTGTATGTCTGTATGTCTGTATGTCTGTATGTCTGTATGTCTGTATGTCTGTATGTCTGTATGTCTGTATGTCTGTATGTCTGTCTGTCTGTCTGTCTGTCTGTCTGTATTTTGAAACCGAATAATACATTAATAAGCCCATTTGCATGTCTAAAAGGCGGGGACATGCAAATGAGAATACAATGTACCTCACTCTTTTAATCCAAAAATAGCAACTTTATACATTGCTCCCTTAAAGCATATGCCCGCTGTATTAAACATACTGATGATAGCCAAAAGCTTGACACAGGCCTGTATATGAGTGATTCTTGGTTTGTGTAAAATCCAACCCGATGCTTTGCTTAAAAGCTGTTTAATACAGCGGGCATATGCTTTAAGGGAGCAATGTATAAAGTTGCTATTTTTGGATTAAAAGAGTGAGGTACATTGTATTCTCATTTGCATGTCCCCGCCTTTTAGACATGCAAATGGGCTTATTAATGTAATATTCGTTTTCTGTACTTTGTACGGTGGAGAGCTTTTCTCATTCTTGTGCTCACCATATACTAAATGATTATTGTGGAATACCCAATCCTACAAAATCTATTGCACAAACCAGAATCTACTTCATACTGATGATAGCCAAAAGCTTGAAACAGGCCTGTATATGAGTGATTCTTGGTTTGTGTAAAATCCAACCCGATGCTTTGCTTAAAAGCTGTTTAATACAGCGGGCATATGCTTTAAGGGAGCAATGTATAAAGTTGCTATTTTTGGATTAAAAGAGTGAGGTACATTGTATTCTCATTTGCATGTCCCCGCCTTTTAGACATGCAAATGGGCTTATTAATGTATTATTTGTTTTCTGTACTTTGTACGGTGGAGAGCTTTTCTCATTCTTGTGCTCACCATATACTAAATGATTATTGTGGAATACCCAATCCTACAAAATCTATTGCACAAACCAGAATCTACCTCATACTGATGATAGCCAAAAGCTTGAAACAGGCCTGTATATGAGTGATTCTTGGTTTGTGTAAAATCCAACCCGATGCTTTGCTTAAAAGCTCTTTAATACAGTGGGCATATGCTTTAAGGGAGCAATGTATAAAGTTGCTATTTTTGGATTAAAAGAGTGAGGTACATTGTATTCTCATTTGCATGTCCCCGCCTTTTAGACATGCAAATGGGCTTATTAATGTATTATTCGTTTTCTGTACTTTGTACGGTGGAGAGCTTTTCTCATTCTTGTGCTCCCCATATACTAAATGATTATTGTGGAATATATATATATATTGATATATATATTGATTGATAGATATATTGATTGATAGATATATTGATTGATATATATATATATTGATATATATATATATATATATATATATATATATATATATATATATATTATATATATATTGATATATATATATATATATTGATATATATATATAAATATATATTTATATCTATATATATATATATATATAAAATTATATCTATATAATTATATCTATATAATTATATATCTCAATATCTCAATATATATATATATATACATATATGAAGAGTGAGGTAGCCGTGAATGTCCAGTAATCCAGATGAATAATCAGAGTATTGCAGTATATAGTGATACCTTTTTTATTGGACAAACATATTCATAGGTTTCATGACGAGCTTTCCAGAGCGTTCCTCAAACTCAGTCAGATTAAAGAACTACCTGCTAACACACTACTCGTAACCATGGATGTTGAATCGCTTTACAGCAACATCCCTCACAAAGATGGTACTGAGGCATGCCTCAAATTCCTTTCAACACACACTCTGAACTGCAAATATAACCCTGATACCATTGCCAAAATACTAGAATATATCCTGACCCACAATTACTTCACCTTCAATGAACAGGTTTACCTGCAAATAATGGGGACCGCAATGGGGACTAAAATGGCACCACAATATGCCAATCTATTTATGGCTGACCTCGAACAGAGATTCCTGTGCACATATATCCTAAAACCTTACAGATACTACCGTTATATAGATGACCTGTTCATAATATGGACAGAGGGAGACTTCCACACTGCCTTTAATACCTTCCACCCATCTATTAAATTTAAAATAGATTACTCTGCAGAACAGGTGAACTTTCTGGACACCACCATATCCATCACCAATGGTAAACTTAACTCACCGGTATACAGGAAACCTACAGACAGATGCAGTTATCTCCATAGATCTAGCTTTCATCCCTCACATACTAAAAAAGTGATTATCTATAGTCAAGCCATCCGATACCACCGTATATGTTCTAACAATGAGGACCGTGATAAACATTTAAAAACCCTGTCTGACTCCTTCAGGAGAAAGGGCTACAAACCTAATGTCATAACACAGAAAGTAACCTCTGCCATTAAAACACCCCGGGAACACCTGCTGCAATACAAAACTAAGGAAATGACCTCACGTACACCTCTGGTAACCACATACCATCCGGATCTAGAAGGAATCCGCAAAATATTTAAGGATCTACAACCACTACTAACAGAGGACACTGAATTAAAACATATATTCCCCAAACCCCCCATTCTTGCATTTAGGCAGCCACCAAATCTCAGACAAACATTGGTGAACAGTAGATTGGCCAATAAAGAGCTTAACATAGAAAATGGCACAAAACCTTGCAATAAAAATCGGTGTAAATTGTGTCAACACATCTGCAAAGAGGACACAGCCACGCACAACAAGAAGACCTATAACATCAGAGGATCATATTCTTGTACGTCATCCAATGTAGTCTAAATGATACAATGTACTGCATGTGAGAGAGGCTGCTATATTGGAGAAACCAGCCAGAAATTACATATGAGGATGAATCTACACAGACATTCCATCAATAAGCACAATGAGGAGACTTACTGTACTCCAGTTGGACACCATTTCACCCAGAATAACCACTCCACAAAAAATCTCAAAATCAAAATACTCAAAGGTTTTTTTAAAAACACTAAGGAAAGAAAGACATTTGAAATTAAAATGATTATGTTCTTCAACAGTAATAAGTTGGGACTTAATGTCGACATTGAATTCTTATCTCATTATCAACATTTCTTATAACCTCCAACATTCATGCTTGTAAATAGATGTGTGTTTATTGATTTTTTAAATTTTTTACTTTTTGTTCTCTGCCTTCATCCTGAGTTTGGTTACAGCCCTATGGTTCCTTAGATGTAAAACTATTTACGACCCCAATTTACTTACTCTGGTCTGCACCCCCCCACACTTGCACGGCTGGCTGATCAGAACATTATTTGGTAATCCTGGAATTTTTTGCTGTATTTGTGAATCTATAATCAGTATTGACTCTGACTCGACAAAGAGAGGAACGCTCTCGAAAGCTCGTCATGAAACCTATGAATATGTTTGTCCAATAAAAAAGGTATCACTATATACTGCAATACTCTGATTATTCATCTATATATATATATATATATATATATATATATATTGAAGAGTGAAGCAGCCGTATATATATTTTTTTTTTGTATTTTTATTTCATTTTTTTTAATGTACAGTTTGGGCCTATATGGTTTTGATTGGTTAATTAAGGTTTTTAAGGTGCGGTTGGGGCCTTTTTGGTCACACTTGGTTATTTAAGGTTTTTAAGGTGCGGTTGGGGCCTTTTTGGTCACACTTGGTTATTTAAGGTTTTTAAGGTGCGGTTGGGGCCTATATGGTCACACTTGGTCTTTTAAGGTTTTTAAGGTGCGGTTAGGGCCTATATGGTCACACTTGGTTATTTAAGGTTTTTAAGGTGCGGTTGGGGCCTATATGGTCACACTTGTTTTTTTAAGGTTTTTAAGGTGTGGTTGGGGCCTATATGGTCACACTTGGACTTTTAGGGTTTTTAAGGTGCGGTTGGGGCCTATATGGTCACACTTGGTTATTTAAGGTTTTTAAGGTGCGGTTGGGGCCTATATGGTCACACTTGTTTTTTTAAGGTTTTTAAGGTGCGGTTGGGGCCTATATGGTCACACTTGGTCTTTTAAGGTTTTTAAGGTGCGGTTGGGGCCTATATGGTCACACTTGGTCTTTTAAGGTTTTTAAGGTGCGGTTGGGGCCTATATGGTCACACTTGGTTATTTAAGGTTTTTAAGGTGCGGTTGGGGCCTATATGGTCACACTTGGTTATTTAAGGTTTTTAAGGTGCGGTTGGGGCCTATATGGTCACACTTGGTCTTTTAATGTTTTTAAGGTGCGGTTGGGGCCTATATGGTCACACTTGGTTATTTAAGGTTTTTAAGGTGCGGTTGGGGCCTATATGGTCACACTTGGTTATTTAAGGTTTTTAAGGTGCGGTTGGGGCCTATATGATCACACTTGGTTATTTAAGGTTTTTAAGGTGCGGATTGGGGCCTGGGGTCCTAAACGCTTTAATTTTTTGTTGTTGTTGTTTTCTATCACCCCCAGGTGCAAACTCTCTGTGGAAGCAGATTTGTTTGGACTCGTTGGTTGACTTACTGAACTTGAATACCCAGAGAAGGAGAGTCAACTGTTGGTGAGTATCATTGCTTTGAATTTTCTGTCCATGCGTATAGGTGCAAATTTGATGTTGATGTAGTCTTGTCACATGAGGGTTTTCAATCTGTAATGTATACCAATGAATTCAACACACTGTTATTTTAAAGTAATTTTGTGACATAATATAAATTAATATACCGTGATCTATTTCTTCTATTGGTATCAGAAATGAATACTATTGACTCTCTACTTGTGAAGCCTTTTCGACACCCTAACCTATGAGGAGAAGGTGGAAGTAAAAAGGTTAGGACCTGACCAACCAGAGATAAATCTGCAGCAAATCGCAAGAGATAGATGGAAGCAATTTATCCGTACTTTCAATATAGAATGGTACATGAAGAACAACTGGCTTTGTGGAAGCATTTCTAGGAAGTCCTTATATTGTTTTCCATGCATCCTATTTGGTGGTGACGCTGCTTGGACCAAAACTGGAGTGACTGAAGTCAAACATCTAGCAGATAAAATGGCGAAACACAAAACTTCTAAATCTCACTTGGATAACAGGATCAAGTTTGAGATGCTTGGACAGGCGAACATTGCAGTTCAACTGGACCAAGGATACCAAGTCAGTATTCAAAAACACAATGAAGAAGTGGCTAAGAACCGGTACATCCTTTCGAAGATAATTGATTGTGTTCGCTTTTGTGGCGCTTTTGAACTGGCATTAAGAGGACACGACGAAAGTGAAACATCGCTAAATCCAGGAGTGTTTCGAGGCCTGGTGGATTTGGTTGGCAGTATCGATAGTGCAATGGAACAGCATTTGAAGACTGCAACTGTGTTTAAGGGCACGTCCAAAACTGTACAGAATGAGCTACTGGACTGCATGCTGGAAGTTATTAAGGAAGCGATTCACCAGCAGCTTAAGGAAGCCCAGTTTCTGGCAATCCAAGCGGATGAAACAACCAATATTTCCGCTAGGACACAGTGCGTTATAGTCTATCGCTACATTGACAAGAAGCATCAAGTGGTGGAAAGATTTGATGGCTTCACGGAACTAAAAGCAACGGATGCAGACTCGATTGCCGCTGTTGTGCTGGAAAGTCTGAATACTGTTCTCCCAGAGCCAGAAGACAAGATGAAACTCATAGCTCAAAGCTATGATGGTGCCAGTGTGTTGCGTTGAGATCAAGGAGGAGTTCAAAGAAAAATAAAAGACGTGTACCCGAACGCACACTACGTCCATTGCTATGCTCACCAACTGAACCTAATAATGGAGCAAGCAGTTTCAAGGATTGGAAGAGTTTGAGTTTTTTTTTCCAACATAGGCGACATACCATCTTTTTTTTCATGCTCTCCAAAAAAGACTGGAGTTCTGGATGAGGTAGTTGGTAGAAGACTTCCAAGAGGTGCACCGACACGATGGACCTTCAACGTTAGGACCGTGAACACCATCTACGAGAACAGAGATGCGCTACTTGAGTGTTTCCAGACAATTGAAGCAGGTCTAAACTTTGATCAAACATCTATACGTGAAGCCGCAGGTTTCGTTTGATTGCTGGAAGACAGGGAGTTCCTTTACTTCCTTAAATTATTTCATTTAATAATGCCACATGTTGACATCCCACTATAGTCAGCTTCAGAAGCGATACACGGATACTGTTTATATCCACAAAGTCACAGAAGACTTTGTCAGCAGAATCCAGAAAATCCGTAATTCTGTTGACGAGATAGAAGCAAGTTTGCCTAGCGATGTAACATTCCGCAGACTGAGTACAGAGATCTCAACCTTGAGACAACTTTCAAGAGAGGTATGTGACATAGTGGTGGTTCATGCAAAAGAACGTTTTTCATTTTCAAATCACCTAGTCAGTGCCAAACTTGTTCAAAGTGACTTGTATACAACCCATGACACTTGCTTTCTAACCCAAGCTCTAGAAGACACCATGCAAGCATATCCAATACTGAAGAAGGAACAATTACGCACTGAGCTGTCACTTCTGTATTGGAAGACAGATTTTCATGCTTGTACAAGTGCTGTTGCTCTGCACAAACTTTTACATCAATTGAATCTGCAGAATGATTTCACAGCAGCACCACCTCACTACCTAAAATAACTAGTGGTAAGTAAAGTATGAACGGTGTGTGGGTGTGCATATGGAAGGAGCTATGAAAGGTGTGTGCATGGTCAGTAACAATTGTTGAAACCTTGGCGTGGTTTGAAGGAATTGGAGGCACTTCCAAGGGTAGCTGTCACTTCTGTACAAGAAGCAAGAATTTCATGTCTGTACGAGTGCTGTTGCTCTGCACCAACTTTACCATCAATTTAATCTGCATAATGATTTCACAGAGACAGTGAAGCTATAAGGAATCCTGCTTATAACACCGAAGACTACTGCAGAATCAGAAAGATGCTTCTCCACATTGAAGAGGATAAAAAGGTATTTAAGAAGCACCATGGCCCTGGAGCGGTTGAATGCATTGGTTTGAATGAATTGGAGGCACCTTCAAGGGTAAGTAAAGTTCTCAGAAATGGCACCACCGAACTACCAAAAATAACTAGTGGTAAGTAAAGTATGAATGGTGTGTGGGTGTGCATATTGAAGTTGCTATGAAAGGTGTGTGAATGGTCCGTAACAATTGTTGAAGCCTTGGCGTGGCGTTACTGCTCATATGGTTATCCATATGCTAATTCAACGTATTTGTTTGACATTGAGTATTGTAATGTCTAAACAGAAGTGAAATGTTGTTGTTTTCTTGAATCCCAAGATCCACTGGTTTGGGCCCTATACAGTCCTGATTGGTCTTTTAAGGTATGTTTGGGGCCTATATGGTTCCACTTGGTCTTTTATGGTTTTTAAGGTATGGTTTATTCTTGAATGGTCTGATTGATTTGCTTGTTTTCTTTCAACCCAGGGGGAAAACCTTCTGTGGCAGCAGATTTGTTTGTATTACTGAACGTGAATACCCTGAGAAGAAGAGCCGACTAATGGTAAGTATCATTGCTTAAATTTTTCTGTTAATGCATATAGGTGCAATTGTGATATTGCTGTAGTCTTGTCACATGAGTTTTTTCAATCTATATTGTATACCAATGAATTTAACACATTGTTACTTTACTTCTTGACATGGCTGCATTGCTGATCATGTATTTCAATTGGCTTTACAAGTATAAGGTCATTGGACGGGGCTTATAAAGGTCATTATGACGTCAGGGGAGGAGTTATAAAAATGGGTGTGGTTTGAAAAAGGGGATGGGCTATGTTTCGCCCTGGCGCCCCTCCAACTTGAAAGTTCACCAGCCGCCACTGGACTGTACAGCAAATAGACGTGGATTGAGTGCTACTTGAAGTGTAAATGTAATACCTATTCTGTCTGTCTCTCTGTCTTGTATAGACGTTTATTATCAGCTTTTTCCAGGCATCACATACAAAGAAAACGGGGGATCTCATTTAATAGACTTCTATGGGACACACAGCGCTGCAACCTGATTGGTTGAAGTAAAGATGAAGGACCGTCCCTCGTGGCTTTTATCTAGAAGATTCTGAGGGTGTTCTACACACATACAGTATAATCACACATAATATATCATCTTGTATCTCCATCAAAAATTAACAGATTTCAAAAAGTATTTGAACATGCTCTTAGGAGAACTTCACAGTGGTGTGGTCCACATTGTGCTGAATTAAGTGGCCCTTTAAGATGATCACATAACAAAAATGGTATAGGATAATATATAGTTCTCAAGCTCCCAGCTTCACAGTATGTTTTATCCTCTATCATCTCATGACATGTACTATTCCCTGTTTGAGACATATTTGTTGTTGTTTTGCTTGAATGGAGGTTTCACTTAGGAAATGCTAAAAAAATTGTGACAATAGCAAATGTATAGTAAAGTTGTTTTTGTTTGAGAGATGCTATATATATACTGAATTGAATGTACAAGCAATGGGCCCTATCCTATTGCCCAATTCGTAACTTTATACTCACTTAAAACGGCTCTTAATATTGCCATATATCTATCAGCTTCCTGCAATCCAATTATAAGTTACCCGACCACAATAACTACGGGCTAGTCAAAGAGGCAAATTTGGTCCTAGAACTCCATTGGTTTTGGCACAGCTCGAAAAAATTCCATGCTCTAAATAATTAAAGTTCAACAAAATCAATATTCTGACAGACCCATAGCTCTAGCTCATAAATAAAGTCTAATCCGCAACTGAAAAAAGTATCCAGTTTCTGTCAAAAATATTCCAAGTACTAAATATGACTCACAAGGGCTTTTTCTAATACTTATTATAGCTGTAACAGCAAATACTACTTTACTTTTTTGGCATGTGAAGGCATTAGAATTAATTGCATAGTTATAATCCCACAAATATGCAATTAAAAAATATTTTAAAATGTTATTTCTGAGTAATATCGATCCTGGGACTTCAGGGGTTAATAAATATCATGGACTAAAACAGAAGATCTAATGCATTTTATAAAGTTCTTGATTGCGAGCCTGATTGGCAAATATTACTTACTGGCACAAATTAATTTGTAGCCTCTGATTGCAGATTACATGTAACTTGCATGTTTTACTGACGTCATGATGACAAGCTCATTTACGATTGGCTATGTCTAAGAAGTAAATTACGGCCTTACTTAAATATTGTCAGGTCATATGATCAAACCCCTGAAATCCTACTTAAAAAGGCAGGGTTTATGTGTTTAGGCTTAAGGAGGTAAATTGTGCGTTTTAGTCAATAGAATATATCTAAACATTTAGAGATTATTTTTTTTTACAGGTTAGAGTCATTTGCAGGCTTCTAATAGAAGGGCTCAGTGGTACATGCTAGCAGCTCTAGCCAGCTTATATAGTGAGAATTTTGGTGGCAGGTGATTGCATCTAACCAGAAGTGCTCTAAACATTTTATACTGTCCTCTCACAAGCTTGGTGGCAGTGTGTGGTACTTAGACCTCATGACACAGGGAAGCTGTTAAACTGACAGAAGGTGGTCTTGAAGACACAAAGTTTATTTCTGGAGACTAAGATCCAAGCTGCAAAGAGCAGAAACCTTTGGAAGAGAAGGAACCAATACAGAGCACCTTCAACTACACCAGAAGCAGGGAGGCAATGAATTTGGAAGTACATCTAAAGCATGCCTATGTTTGATATCAACATATTCCAGAAAATTATTTTATGGTGCCTCATCTCTTCATCTGGACTGCATGTGGCTCTTCTCCCAGCAGCCCCATTTCTCCATGATTAAGGGTAGCACAACATCAATGGAATGTGTTTAGTAAAAGGAGAAAAAGAGCAGAGAAATAGACTTCACGTAGCTAAATACCAGTATATACCTTATTTTACTGGTACAATACGTCAACATAATGTCCTAACAACACAAGACTCTACCTCGCTTTAGCATTGGAACTTTTCCTTCATGGCTGAACATTTTTTTGGCAACCAATGATTTGCATACTTCATTTAAAAAAACGAACCAATCATGGTATAGGTTAAATCTTGCTCTCTTAACGAGGAGTCTCTTGATTTCCTTATTAATTCTTCATAGGTAAACTTTTTCTAATTACTGTTTAAAAAAAAGCATCAGAACATTATGCAACTGTAGAACGTTTTTTTGTCGCACCTGTTAACGTAGCAGCCATTTGATTGTATGCCAAAGAGACAGATAAATAAAACAATATGCTGTTTTTATTGCAAAATGGGGCCAAACTGATTCCCATGGACGGTACCTGCTGTCAATAATGTATTAACATATTGTGATCACATATATAGTTATGAGTAGTACGGGTTGTTACTAATGCTTGCGGGCTCGCAAAGCGAGGGCCTCAGTTGCTGGCAAGGAGTGTCGAAAGTTGCTCCTTGCGCTGGTGGAGATGAGCACCATAGGTGCTCATCCCTATGACCCCATATGACTTAGACAGGGAGCCTGTGTCTTTCTTTCCCTACTCCTCTCCTTCCCCTGTGTGTCTCTTCGCCTCCTCCTCTCCTTCCCCTGTGTCTCTCTTCCCCTCCTCCTGTGCTTCCCCTGTGTCTCTCTTCCCCTTCTCCTCTCCTTCCCCTGTGTCTCTCTACCCTCCTCCTGTCCTTCACCTTTTTCTCTCTTCCCCTGTGTCTCTCTTCCACTTCTCCTCTCCCTCATTGCCTGCGACACAATATTACGACCCGCGGCACTTAGAAAAGTAAAATACATTGCAACCCAAAATTACGACCCCTTAGGACTTAGAAAAAAAATACACAAGGTCGTAAAACAAACAACGTAACCGTGCAAACCCCAAAACATGAAAACACACACAAAAACACAATAATAATTTTAAAAAAAACTCACCCACAGCATGGGTGGAGAGCCAAGATGTCTGGAAGTGATGTTGAACGACAATTTCCCCAGTTTTGGCACTTGAAAATCGCCTGAAGTGTGCCCACATTAGGCAGATGCCGGGGGTCCTCATGGGGGACCTTCACAATTTTCCGACATTGACCCTTGCAGTGGAGGTCATGATCATGTGTCCCCTGAATTTAAAAGGTCTAAATTCCCTGTTGCGGCTCCTAAAAGGGCCCGTGGCACACAAACACTTAAGGCCGCCAGCGGTGGTACTGTAAGTACCTGAGCCGGCACCTAACTCCCCAGTGCTGGGGTTCTCCATTAGGACAGCCGGAGCTTCACATTAATCCCACATTAACCCTTGCAGTGGGGGTCCCCGATCGCATACAGACCCCCATAATCCCTTAATTAACCCTGTCACTCAGGGGGGTCAATACGGACCCACATAAGCCCTTAATTAACCCTGTCACTCATGGGGATCAATGAAATCAGCCATAACTCCTTAATTAACCCTGTCACTCATGGGGAGCAATAGAGACCCCCATAAGCCCATCATTAACCCTGTCACTCATGGGTGTCAACACAGACCCCCATAAGCCCTTAATTAACCCTGCCACTTATGGGGATCAATACAGATCCCCATAAGTAAAAAATTAACCCTGTCACTCATGGGGTTCAATACAGACCCCCACAATCCATTAATTAACCCTGTCACTCATAGGGGTCAATACAGACCCCCATAAGCCCTTCATTACCCTGTCACTCATGGGTGTCAACACAGACCCCCATAAGCCCTTAATTAACCCTGTCACTTATGGGGGTCAATACAGACTCCTATAGGACATTAATTTACCCATTTAATGACACAAAGTGTAAGCACTAAAAGATTAACCCTAACTATACCCCATTAACCCTACCCTTGTCCTATTTAATCCTAACAATACCCATGTAACCCTAACAGTACTTATGTAACCCTAACTGGGCCTATTGAACCCTAACTGGGCCTATTTAACTCCATTGAAGCTTATTTAACACTGCCTCTTATGGGGGTCTATACAGACCCTTCTAAGCCTCTATTTAACCCCATCAGTCTGAAGGGACATCTGCAAAGGCAAGTGGTTTTAATTATTTTATTTTAGGTTCGAATTAGGGTTTGTATATGGAGATAGGATTTATTGTATGCTAAATAGGGGGTGTATTTTAGATAGATGGGGGTATGTGTGTATTTTAGATAGGATTTAATGTATTTTAGATTGTGGGGTATGTATGTATGTTATATAGGATTTCATGTATTTTGGATAGTGAGGTATGTGTGCATTTTAGATAATATTTAATATATTTTAAATAGGGGGGTATTGTATATTATTTGTAATGTATTGTAATATACTGTATATATTCTGCATGTATTTCCTTTTCAGTAATGTAGTTTTTTTTATTTTCTGTAATTTACCTTTTTTTTTGTGACTCACATTTTTTTATTTTCTGTAATGTATATGTTTTATTTTCTGTGACTTAGAAATTTTTCTTAACTGTAATGTAGTTTTTTTTCTTTTTTGTAATGTAGATTTTTTTCTTTTCTGTAATGTAGCTTTTTTATTTTCTGTGAATTAGGCTTTTTTATTTTATGTGACTCAGCTTTTATTATTTTTTGTGAGTTAGGTTTTATTATTTTCTGTAATTAGTGAGGTGGGGGGTTTATTAGCGGGTAGGTAGGTAGTGTAGGTAGGTAGTGTAGGTGTTAATAGGTTAGTGTAGAGTGGGGTTAGTTTAGCAATGTTTATCTTAGCAATGAGCGTCGAAGGTACTCAGAGGACTAATAGCATTACATTGTGTGCCAAACAGCATTCCCAGCCTTACAATTTTATTGATCGTAATTTTTTGACGGGCAAGTTGCTAGTTTGTAATAATCCTAACACTCATCTATCATAACCAGAAGGGCCTCCAATGGAATGTTGGGGTAATGTGTTATTATATGTGTGTTTATAATGTGCTAGTGACTTGCTTAATAGATATATCATGGTTGTAATGAAATATTTAGTTGTGAGCATTTCGGGTTGTTGCTAACACTTGCAAGCTTGCACAGCGCTCATTGCGCTGGTGGAGATGAGCTCCAAAGGCGCTCATCCCTACGACCCCGCACGACTTAGGAAGTGAGCACCAAAGGAGCTCACTGCGCTGGTGGAGATGATCGCCATAGGCGCCTGCCACCCGCGAGACTACAGATCAACACAAATCTCAATTATACAATTTACAGTGCGAGATCCGTTGCAGTTTGAAAAAATTGCGTTGAAAAATTATGGCCCATAACACTTTGCAAAGGAAAGCTGGACTTTAAAAAAAAAAAAAAAATACGAACCGCGGGGTCAAAAAAATACGAAGTTAACGGCTGAACCGCACACATCAAAAAACACAAAAAACAAACATAAAAAAAAAAACATCTCACACAGCATGGGGGGGCAGCCAGGACGTCTGAGAGTGAGGTTTCACACGAATTTAAGTCAAATTTCAAGAGTTTTGGTACTTAAAAATTATCTATGAAAGAAAAAACTAAAATAAGGCCAGGGCACTTCAAAATCAACAACGTACTTGGAACACTTACCATAAATTCAGTAACACTTCATTTGGCATGTAACACACATCTTGCGGCATGTAGCATATCAAAAATCGAAGGCATTTTCTATGGAAGAGGTAAGTACCTTACACGAAATGGTGGCTGGAACACAAATTGACGGCTGGAACACAAATAGCGCATGCACATTGCGTTATAATGGTTTCTACTTCAGCTCACACTCTATAAATACTGAAAACTTTCTAGAATTTTCTCCATTTCTCCTCAGGTGATGAACAGTGTGACTGTACATTTCACTGGTGGTGTTACTTCTGAAACAACTTGATAATCACTTTAGAAGTTTAAAACCTGCAAATTACAACAAACAGTTAAGCCATAATTAATTAATTAATTAATTCCTTAATAATTTTAAAAGAATGGGTTTTAAATATTGTCAAAAACAACAATATTAATGTACAGAAGCAATTAGAAGACATTATTCATGTATAGTAAGATTTAAAAGACAGATAAATGTTTAGGTGGGTTAAAATGGTGTACATTTTAAGATAATAAAACACATTTAAAACATAAAATAGCTTTTATTAAGACATATTTAAAAACATAACCCCTAATGACAACAGTGGTGCATACAAAACAGAAAAGGACAATGCTGTTAACATATACAAAATGGAAGGATATATACTATTTTCGGTGTGCAACCCTCTAAGCCCAACTCCATACCCTTAACACCTAATGACAACATTAGCGCACAAAAAACACAACTAAACCCATATTGACAACTCTGCCACACACAAAACATTATAACACAAGAAATGCTGTTGACATATACAAAATAGAACCAATCATGTTTGCTGTGCACCTTTCACAACATAGACTGCAACCTAACTAATCTGCTAAGTCCAACCTCATAAAGTTAACCCCATAATGCAAACAATGGTGCACAAAAAACAGGACAGGAGAAAAAATAACCAAAACAAAATAACAAAAAGTTAACTAAAAAAACAAAAAACAAAGGAGCAAAAGTACTAATGTACTAATTTTATTTACAGATTAATATGGCAGATACTGAAGACAAAGAGGAAAAGAAAAGACCTCAAACTAGAGAACGTCAAAAAATTTGGACAGATCAACAGACGCCGGAGCAAAAGGAAATTCGACAACAAAAAGAACGGGAGGGACTCGCAAGCAAAAGACTAGCGGCTGAAAAACTAACACCCAAGCCCAAGAAGGCAACTAAAAAACAAAAGCATTTAGAAAATGTTGCTGAACAATCTGTTACCAATTCTAATGATGATTTAAAGAGTCATATTGATAAAGGTTCTCAGAATTGTCATTTACTTAAATCTTTAACAGTAGAGGTTCATAATTGTGGTATTTTGAATATTGTCTGTCAGTCTTGTGGGGGTTATCATTTCCAACAGGACAGACCCAGAAATAGCCAGTTCGTTAGTTGATGTCAAAAAGGCATGCTAAGACTTTTACAAAAACAACACTTCCCAGCACATTTAAAAAGCATTATGACTGAGCCTATTTTCACTAATTACCAACATTTCAATACAAACATAAGATCATATAATAGTGCCATATCCTTTGCATCTATGGGTGCAACATTAGCTGCTAATGTGCCAGGACATAGATCTTACTGTTTCAAAGTACAAGGACAAATTTACCACTGTACTTCTCATTTACATCCAGATACAACATCCTAGATACAATGGAAACTGTTGAACAACATATGGAGTTTCCAGAAAATAAAAAATGCTTACCCATTGTTTTTATAGAGCTTGATAAAATTATGGCCCAAAACCCGTACACTCAAGCTTATAAAAAATTGTCAGAAATAGAACAAGAACAAATAATTAATGTAGAACTACATCAATTACCAATCCCAAAAGTCAAGAGATCGCCATACTGATAAACACCGTTACAACTTACCAACATCAAATGAAGTTGCAATGGTCTTTCAAAATGATGAGGGAGAATCACCATTTCAAAGGGATATTAGAATATATCCCAGAAATGAGGAGCAATCTTACATCAACATAAGTATCTTAAGTACTAATTTAAATCCAATGACATATCCCATTTTTTACCCCAGTGGGGAGCCGAATGGCAACCCAAATTAACACTTGACAGTTACCCAATTTCTAAAGTACATGTCAGAAATAATATTTCCATGCTTGAATTTAAAGTGGCTCAAACTGCAATTTGAGGCAAATTCAATTCCATTTTATGTGGTGGAAAACTGACACAACAATGGATCATAAAATATCAACAAGATAAACTACGTGTAAAACAGTATTGTGGACTGATGGATTATGTCGCTGAGGTAGCTATAAACAGAGAGCTTGCAGCTGTCAAAGCCATCGTTTTACCTTCTTCTTTCCAAGGATCTCCTATCAATATGTGAGAAAGATACAATGATGCTATGGCTATTGTAACTAAATTTGGAAAACCAGACTTATTTATTACATTTACAAGTAATCCACAATGGCGAGAGATTGTACAGAATCTGCTAATTGGACAAACTGCTTTAGTGGCAAGAGTCTTCAAAATCAAATTAACTGAATTAATACGTGACATAACCATGACTCAGTTATTTGGCAAATGTCTGGCTTATGTTTATACCATAGAGTTTAAAAAAAGATGCCTACCACATGCACATATGCTTATAATCCTTCAAGAGAAATATAAATTGGATACTGGTGATAAAGGGGATTCTGTTATTATTGCTGAACTACCAGATCCAGAACTACATGGTACACTATATATATATATATATATATATATATATATGATTCATGCACCATGTGGAGATATTAATCCACAATCACCATGTATGGAAAATAAAAAATGCACTAAAGAATTTCAAAAAGATTATAGAGACAAAATGTATGCTAATTGTGATGGCTATCCATTATATAGAAGAAGTGAAGGCCAAAATGCCATTATTTGTGGAAAAAAAGTTGATAACAGATATGTGGTGCCATACAATCCACATTAGCTCATGAAGTATAATGCACACATTAATGTGGAAGCTTACACTTCTATAAAATCTATTAAATATGTCTACAAATGTATTTACAAAGGCTATGACGTAGCCACCATAGTGGTCAAAAGTGCAGAAAATCCAGAAAAAAATTAGTTATTCGATGATGAACTTGCATCTCAAGTAGATGCTCACCATGTAAGTGCACCAGTACATTTGCCCCAAAGACACTTAGTGTACTTTAATGTTGTAAATAAAAAAAAAATTATTTGGCACAAAGTGAGCATCGACAAACTACACTAACTGCATGGTTTCAATTAAATTGTACTGACTCGGAGGCAAGGGAATTGTTATACATTGACATTCTATATCATTAAGTTTTTGTTAATGGATTATGGCAAAAAAGAAAAGCCTGTGGAAATAAAATTATAACCAGAATTTACACTGTAAGTCCAAAAGACCTTAAATGTCTCTGCTTACGTTTGCTCCTTTTAAATGTTCCTGGTGCACAAAGTTTTGAACACTTGAGAACTGTTAATGACACCGTTTATGTTGTCTAGAAGAAGCAGCACTGTGTCCAATGCCACGGCAGATGAGAGAACAATTTGCATTAATTTGCATCCTCTCAAATGCTCCAAATGCATTAGCATTATTAATTTAAAATAAATATGTCTGAAAACTTTTTTACAATGATACAATGAGGCTATTGCAGAATTAAAAGCATTAATTTAAATTCAAGAGGTCTTTCTCTCTCATGGATTAAATTGTGCAAATTTTAATCTGCAAGATCCAGGACTCATAGATGAAATACACTTGGAAGGCTATGACACTTCAAAACCAAATAACACAAGAAAAACTTGCAACTTTAAATACATTATAATTGCAAGCATTTAACACCATTAAAAAGTGCACTAGAGGATGACTTGCTCAAAGAGCGTTATTTCAATCTAGATGGACCTGGTGGATCAGGAAAAACATATCTATATAATTTATTGATGAGTTTTGTTTGCACACAAGGTCAAAAAGCACTGCCGTTTGCAACAACTGGAATTGCTGCACTTTTGTTATAAGGTGGAAAAACTGTGCATAGTGGATTTAAACTGCCAGTTCCCATTCTGGAAACATCAGTGTCAGATATTTGAATTACATCTTTACAAGCAAAAAAAAAAAGAAAAGTAAATTAATTATAATTGATGAAGCTACAATGATGTCATGCCATGCGCTACAATGTATTGACTGTTTGTTGCATGAAGTCATGGATAATGATTTGCCTTTTGGTGGAAAGGTGATGTTGTTAGGTAGAGATTTTAGGCAAACATTACCTGTTGTTGTCCATGGAAATCGCACAGATATTGTAGAAACACGTATAAAGTCAAGTACACTATGGAAACTCTTTACTCACCTCAATTAGAACAAAATATGAGATCAGAAGGACAAAATTAATTAAATGAGTGGCTCGTCACAAGAGAAGGAGAAGAAAAACAGAACAAATTAATAATTTACCCTATGATACAGTGGAAATTCCATTGCAAACAGGACATTATGGGCCCTATTAAATTCGAGCTGCATAAATAAGAGGTGAAAATGCAAGGCCTATGTAGTTGAAAAATTAGACCGTTTACGGCGCTATTAAATTCCAAGTACACGTTAGGATTTGCAAAGGATTTGCAAATGAGGGACGCTATCTCGGATAACTTTGATTTCCGTGGCGAAATACGTGATATGTAACACTTAACCAGACGGCAGTATGCCTTTAAAAGGGAGCAAAAACAGAAAATAATTGACTGTGCTGGAGCTTTTGCAAGTAGATACATAGGTCTAGGCATTGGTGTTTTTTTAGTGAGAAAGGAGAGTGAGCGAGAGAGAAGAAGCATAATAAGTTTTGATCTTTTGACCTATCAGATAATTTAACCCTTTGTTTACAACACACATAATTACTGATATCACATAATTCACACACATAGATTAATACGTACACATAGCTACACCTAGTGGTAGGCCACTGCACACCTACACCCCCCCCCCCCCCAAGACCTACAGCCCCCCCCCATACAATTACTGAACTACACATAATACTTGCATCTAGAGGAGAGGAGGAGGTAAGGCAAGAGAGGCGCGGAGGAGAGTGAGGAGAACATCTGTAGGGTAGAGTGAGGGGAGGAGGAGGAGGAAGAGAGGAGGAGGAGGAAGAGGAGGAGGGAGAGGAGGAGGAGGAGGAGGAGGGAGAGGAGGAGGAGAGCAAGGAGGAGAGCAGGGAGGGAGGGAAGTGCCCCCAGAGGTAGGAATACCAGCTGAAGGGGCAGAGGTGCGGGGGCCTGATCCCTTGGAGGGAGGTGGTGGGGATGAGGGAGCGGCCCCAGGGAGAGAAGAGGAAGAGCAGGAACCGTCCGTAGGGCAACGGGTTGTGGCAAGACCCAGGGCCCCCAATTATAGCCCAGAGGAGATACAGGTTCTCCTCAGGGAAATCTGTGCCTGCCAGGGGATCATATATGGTGGGAGAGACATCAATGCCAGCCAGAGGGAGCAGGCCTGGTCACAAATTGGCACAGCTGTGTCGGCAGTAGGGGGTCACCCATAGGGACCGGAGGTCAGTCAAACATAAGTTTGATGATCTAAAGATGTTGGTCAAAAGGAAGATGGCCAAGGAGGCATGTATGTATGTATGTATGTATGTATGTATGTATAAATAGGCTTGTGTTCTGGCTGTTGTATATAATTAGCTGTATCCCTCTAGAACAGGGGTGGGTAAGGAGGGCCACATACATGCCGGCCTTTCCAGATATCATGCTGTTTGTATGTATGTATGTATGTATGTATGTATAAATAGGCTTGCGTTCTGGCTGTTGTATATAATGAGCTGTATCCCTCTAGAACAGGGGTGGGTAAGGAGGGCCACATACATGCCGGCCTTTCAAGATATCATGCTGTTTGTATGTATGTATGTATGTATAAATAGGATTGTGTTCTGGCTGTTGTATATAATGAGCTGTATCCCTCTAGAACAGGGGTGGGTAAAGAGGGCCACATAAAATGCCTGCCTTTCAAGATATCCTTTCTGGGCACAGGTGAGTCAATCAGGATGACTGAAAAGGCGATTAGCTCACCTGTGTGGCCCTCCAGGACCGAACCTGCCCACCCTTGCTCAAGAATTATATGGCCTCCTACACCCCTGCCCACACACAGGGATAATTCACAAACAATAGCACTGTAAGCCCTATGGTTGACTAAAGATATATGGGGCGACAATAACCATTTCAGTCCTGGTAGCAAACCTATCATGTTCATAATTTGTATCCCTGATATGTCAATTTCTAATTATATCCAGATTGATTGCAATAGAGCAGGGTATCCAAAGTCAAACTTGCTGGGCTGCGCACAGGCCTGGATATGTGGATTTCCTTTATGTGCACAGATGAGTCAATTAGACTTAATGACTTGGAGAATGATATTCTCAGCTGGGTGCAGCATGGCTATCCACAAATTCAGGCCTGACTTTGGCCTCCACTGCGATAGAGTAAAAATCTGGCTGTGCGGCATATGTGGATACAGACTCTGTAGCACTGCATGTGTGTCATATGCTGTCCTAACCTGGCCCATGTCTCAGCTGCATATTAACAACCATTGCTGGAACCTTGTCAGATTGGTCAGTCTCACACACTGCACAGCAGATCCAGCAGAGCATGTGTCTGATGCACATGCAGTACCATTCGTCGTGGCCACCTCAGGGCCTGCACCAGCCACCCTATGCTGTGCCTCCCTCAGCGGCTCCACCCTCAGCGGCTCCACCCTCAGCCTGGGCTCCACCCTCAGCATGGGCTCCACCCTCATCCTGGGCTCCACCCTCAGCCTGGACAGGTGCTCCACCCTCAGCCTGGGCAGGAAGTGCTCCAGCCTGGGCAGCAGGAAGTGCTCCACCTTGGGCAGCAGGAAGTGCTCCAGCCTGGGTGGCAGGAAGTGCTTCACCCTAGGCAGCAGGAAGTGCTCCAGCCTGGGCAGCAGGAAGTGCTCCAGCCTGGGCAGCAGGAAGTGCTCCACCCGCGGCCGCGGAGTCTCCAGCCGCGGAGTCTCCACCCGCAGCCGCGGAGTCTCCACCCGCAGCCGTGGAGTCTCCACCCTCGGAGTCGTCAGCCGCAGAGTCGCCTTAACTATCTGCCAGACATCAAACACTTCCATTCCCTCTGCCACCGGTATTTGCACAATTGTGCGACATAATGGCGCACTTTCGCCGAGAGGACCAAGCCCAACAGGAGAGAGCAGAGCGCATGCTCCAAATAAGTGAGAGGCAGTGCTGCATAAGCAGTGCCATCCTGGCTGGCAACAGGGTAATACAGGCTAGCACCCAAGCTTTATATGCTGAGATGAGGAGGCACAACCGAAGGATTGAGAGATATGAGGAACGTGCCAGTAGAGAGAGAGACGCGTGTTAATGCGTCAACTCCGATGCCAGCCCATACCTCTCAAGCCTTCGGTTGTACAAACGCAACCTGAGATGTCTGCCTCCTCATCTCAGACCTCACCGACCCATGATCCCCAGCCACCTACTGTAGTTGCCCCCCCTGCTCCCACACCACGTCGTGGAAGAGGGAGACGGTCCGCGGGCATGGACGGTGGGGGCCCGGTAACTCGGAGTAGGTGGTGTTAGGACCATCCAAGAAGGCCTCTTGATCACTCCTCACAGAATACTTATTGTTATAGATGTTGACATACTATTGTCTGGCTACAGAGTGTGTACATGTCTGGTTATGTTTAACATTTCAACAATTGATGTTCAATGTGGATTGACCTTGAGATTAAATGCTGTATTTAATCATAATATTGTTATGATTGATACCTTGTTTTTGTCTTTGTAGGTGTTAATAGCCAAATCTCACAACTATGAAGACATTTTCTTCATCTTCGAGCAGGACATTACCATCATGTGAGTAAACACTCAACTCAGTTCCCAACGGGCATTCTATCAGTGTTATTCACCACTGCAGATGGCTCGGAAATGCAATATATGACTACATATCTTTTCACTAAGGAACATGACTGTGTGATTTTCCATTATAATGATCAGTGTCCCGGCTGTAGAGTTGCACAGTCCCATTACTATCTGCTAATCCAAACGAGCAATTCCACATAAGTTTTTGTAGCATTCCATCCCGTTAACATTATGAAATTGGATTCATTTATTTCATGTCATCCAAACCAAACTGCCAATTTCCTTGGTTTGACATCATGATAAAATTTGCATGTGTTTAGTGGTAATGTGAACAGTGTAATCTGTCTGGCCTTGGTAACACCCATGTAGAAGTTAGATGTGATATTAGCATGGCACAACTATTCCATGTAGATAGTGATAGTACATTTTGCTGAAGGATTGTGTTCACAGTGAAGCATGCCTTGTCATATTACACACCCTCAGCATGTTCCTGGAAGGCTGACTGAATAGGATAGAATCAATATGGTTATTACTGCTCGGAGATGATGTTCATGTTAGTTGGTTTATAGTAGTGTCAAGAGCAAAAACAATGTACTATAATAACAGCTTATGATTGTTCTAACACCTCCTCTCTCTGTTTTCCAGATTCACATCATCTATTGACCAATCATCAGTAATGTATGCGAACACACTGTGTGTGGAATCGCTTAGTATCACATGATCCATGTTTTATAGTGTCTATTTATTCTGGCAACCATATGGTTGTTGTATGCGCATTAATGGTTATGTTGATTAAATGTTGTGTTATCTGCTGTTGGTTACTGTGGGGTCCTGACCACATGTGACCCTAGTAGATGCTATGCATTACCCTCATGATGTTGTCTGTTTCCTCTTCAGATGTCCTCAGATTTGTCACAGCCCCTTGCCATACTAGGATCTATTCACACCACACACATGATATTAATGCACAGCCTTGTCCATTTCTATTTGTGCTCTGTGTATGAAATAAAGTATGATTATGTTATACTGTTATCACTGTTTCTGTGTGTTTGTACCATATCATGCTTTCTAGTTGACAGAATATAGATAGAATGAAGTGTCATTGTTCAATACATATATCTGTGTGTATTTACAGAGATACATATGCTACATTAATCTGTACCTTGCCAATATAGATGTAGGTGCCAGCCCGAGGGGCGTGAATTCCGAAATCATGTCTATAGACATGCAGGGTTGTATATAATGACTTGAAGGGCTCAACTTGAATGATATGAATCTACATTCATGATTATGTAGTAATGTAAACGCAGATTGAACAGAATAGTTACACCCCTAACTGATGGTGATGAGCACATCTGACTTTCAGGGTAATGTACTTATTACATGGTAAATATCCAGGATTACACAAACATTGACTGAAAAAACAGGTTTAATTGTTAACAAAGCCACACAGAGATAAATTACCACAGGCCTGCTCAGTATCATGGTGGAGGTGGGTAGGATACAGAGTTCCAGTAACACACGGAAATAGGGACAACATGCAGGCAGGGGGGATGATATTGGTATAGATGATCAGTTGAGGGGGGATATACAGTGCATCATCCAACATGAGGCAATATCAGTTATATCATTAAATATATCAGGATAACATTCAATATTCAAACCGAACAATTCAGAAGGAGATATGCTCATGGGGAGAAGTAATCTGTAGTCTTGTGTGTGCGCGCAAAACACACTCCTATGCAACTGCAGAGGTAGAAGTGCTCAATCAGTCAATGTTAGAACCCCCATAGGTCATGTCACTGGAAATGGCACTATGAGAAAAGACTTTACATACCTAAGTTTGGACACTCAGATGGGAACCTGACCAGGACCATATCAGTGTGTTCAAACTAATTTCATTTGTTAGCAGAACTCACAACAAACTGGCCAGTTTGAGGTGTATTCTGTTCTGTGAATGAGCATCTCTATTATCTGCTGTTGCATATGCATAAATGAAGGTAAACTGAACCTTATTAACAGTTATGTTCCAAGGCTAGAGTTACTCTTCCCCATATGTACAGGGAGGATCACATCAGCACTGAGGAAGAGATCTGGAAGGAAGTATGATACAGGCTTCACAATAGTCCAAGTAGAGGAGAGAATGGCATATCTAAAGCAATAGGTACATATAAATCTATGTAGAGGATGTGATATCACAACCGATGCAACGCATGATGACTGACATATGAACATACATGATGCAATGTGACAATAGCATAGTCCTGGAACGTGGGGATGCTCATCATTCCTTGTTCTGACCGTGGAAAGGGACTCATCTTTGCGATCTGAAACATACAAGGAACATATCAATATTTACATTGCACATGCTCCCGGAGCGCCTACTTCATCACATACCAATATATATTGCTCATTTCATACATACGTCTTCACTGTTCTTTCCCTCCATATGAAACAAGCTACTCATCTGGCTAATGATGTAGGAATATCACATAGATTACACATTAATGCATCTTTGGAGAGCCAAATGTGGTGTTTTACCTTGGACGCAGTCCCAAGCTCATCCACAAGGTGATTTGTTCCACCAGGACACGTGCAATGTGGATCGTCATTAGTTATCACCGGTTACCTATCTGATGTATTCTGGAAAGAGATAGGCCGATATTAATAAAGTGATTGATGTGTTATTTGTTTCCTTCAGCATACGTGGCCATATTATTACACAAATACTCACTATGTAGTTCACATTGATGTAGCAGTTCTGTTGCTGTTCATGTTTTTCCACGTCTAGGTTATTGAAAGAAGAGTTGACACACGACAGAAGCTCTGTAAGGTTAATATGATGTGAGGATTACAGTCACAAATTAGACAAAGTATGTGTTCTATTCGTATTGGATATCTCTTATTAATAGGAAGTAATTGCCAGTTGCTTAGTTAGTTATTCCATGTTGCTACAGGGTGAAAAAATCTGGATTTCTGCATGGTCTCATGTAAACAAGTCTAAAAAGCTGTGTCTGGATATATTTCAGTAGTAGTCAGTTCTCCAGCCAGTCCGCAGCAGCCACCATGTTGGGTTTGGCTGGTGATCCATATTTGATCCTACTGAATAAACTCTAATCATGAGGAAATAACCAGAGGACTCTGTTTTGTGTTATCGTGACTGGTTCTTGAACTCCAAAGTATGTGTGTATGGTATTTATCTACGACATATTGATCCCATTTCATGTGGTTTGGCAGGATCATACAATGTGAACAAAACTGGTCCGTAGTGTTTTTAGGTAACTTTAAAAAGGGATTGGGTATATTTTTACATTAAAAAACAAACTTTAGGGGATAAATAGAGAGGGAGTATTGATCCAGGGATGAATATGATCACCAGTATCTGGGGTCAGGAAGGAATGTTATATTTTTCTTCCCTGTTGAGACAATTGGCAAAGTTTCCCTTTTTTTTTTTTTTTCTGTTTGCCTTACTCTGGATCAATTAACAATAAATCTGCGTATTGTAGATCAGAGATCTAAAGAGGTTGAACTTGATGGACTAAAGTCTTTTTTCAATCTAAATTACTATGTAACAATGTAACGTGGGGCATATATACATTGACATAGTGGGATATATAATCCACTCAAATTATCTCTATGCCATTGATGTTTAGAACGGTCAGTACTTAAGATGTGTATGGGAATGTGTGCTTACTTACCTGTAACTGATCATGTGGCTTGTTCCAGTGTACAAACATCGACAACGTCAGAGAACTCTCCTCTGCTGTGGACTGGTTGGAATTCTGTATGGCAGGGGCGATGGATCAAGGTGAATTTGGGAGTTAGGCATAATCCAGATACATTAGACTGTATTCCATGCATATTGGCTATTTACTTACATGTGAAGTACTCACGAATGAGGCGGGTACGTTGTTGTGACCCCTGCAGATTATCCACTTCAGGGGGAGGTAAAGGCATTTCCTCCCCATGTAGTGGAGCCGCATCAATGTCCCCCAGACAGTTGGCCTGTTGGCTATATTGTGCAGACAGCATCAGGCAACGATGATGCGACAAACTTTTTGGGGCTTGTATTGTAGAGCACCCCCAGTGGAATGTAAACATCTGAAGCGCATCTTTAGTACACCAAAGGTGCGCTCAATTACATTCCAGCAGGTTTTATGCGCAGCATTATACCGCACCTCTGCCCGAGTCTGGGGATTACTCACAGGGGTCAACAACCACGGCAAACACCCATATCCTGCATCACCTGATGGAAACAAAGTGTGACATGTTGATATGAATAGTATGTTGTGATGTTTGACAAAGCATATGCCCAAATATCGTCATCATGACCTATCAACACATCCCTGTGGCTAATACACAGTTAAAGATATATGTAAGGGAGATGGATCATGGATGCATCTGATAGAGGATAATTAGTAGTGTATTAACACATGTATTCTATATGAAGCTTCAGTTCAATTACAATGTGATTTCCACAAATGTCAAATCCAGATGGTCACACCCACATGATGCTTACATGAGGCGGAGATACAAGGGAAATACAACAGGGTACATATTGCGACCCTTCTGGTAGAGAGCACAGGAAGTCACTGTTGCAGTTCTTGTACTGAGCACATGCCAGAAGTCTGAGGTGAAGCGTGATTGTGTATTATTGTGAATGTAAATGTGATGCTAATTCAGGTGGAATTTCCCAGGGGCGTACATGATCAAATGCAAATGCCAAAAGACCTTGGAGATTTTGATAACTTCAAGGTAAGCTAATTCATGTTTATTCAGGGATATATTCATGCAAGAAAAAGTTTTCCAAACACTATTAATTCTCTCTCAGATGAATTCTGAATCCATCTCACTTACATAGCCCTTACAATAACATACAACACGTTATGAAGGCTAGAGATGTCCATGTCACAGGATACAAGGGAATGCATGAGAACATATACCTAATGATTAATCAATTCTGTTTTTTGTCATATGTTGTCATGAAGTGCATACTGTTTGGTCAAGCTAACACAAGGTTATGGCCAGCAGTCAACTATTATTTTCTGTCTTTGGTAGTATTACTCTGTAATTCACATGTGAACATCAGAGCAATAGAGGGAAACATGATGTACCGTATGTGTTATTGTATCCAGTCATAGTAAGATATGGTTGACTGCCCTTACTAATGTGTACTCACCCAGTAGCCATCCGGATGGAAATCTACCGGACTCAAATATGTCATATATGCCGGATAAACGCAGGATATAGGCGTTGTGAGCACTTCCCGGGAAGCCTGCATACACACCTTGTATGCGCATGTTCGCATCGCAAACAACCTGTACATTGATTGAATGATAATGCTTACGATTTCTGTACAGCGCTTCTTGCTCACTAGGAGGTATCAGTGCCACATGTGTACAATCAATAGTACCAAGCACATTGGGGACACCTCCTAATTGGAAGAAATCGAACTTCACCTTCGAGATCTCTTCAGCAGTGTTAGGGTAACTGATGTATCTGGCAGCATTCCGACTAATAGCACGGAGGAATGCACTCAGACAATTGGAGAGGCTTGGCTGAGACATTCCTCCGGCTATGCTGAGGGTGTTCTGAAAGCTACCAGAGACAAGGAGGTGTATTGCAACTAACATCCGTGTCATTCCTGGGATGGCTGTATTGGCCCGTGAGCGAGGCTCAAGGTCCGCTCTCAGAACCTCATAGAGCTCCACAAGACTGGCACGGGTCAGCCGAAAACGCTCATACACCTCCCCATCAGTTAACCCCTCTAATGTGAATCTCTCACTGTACTGTTCTGCCTGAGCCACCACATCCTGTACTTCTCCCCCCAACAGTTGATCACCGACATCATTGTCAGCCTCCCTATCTGCAGGTGGCCCTTTATCCCTCTGTCCCAGTGCTACTGGAGCTCTCTCTCCTCCGTGATCCACCCCCACAATACTAGGCATGGCCTGTGGCAATTCTCTTGCCTGCAGCCCAGCATGGATCACATCACCACTCACACCCTCATTCACTCCCAGACACTCCTCTCTGCCACCCCCATCACCCCCTCAATCACACACCTTGCTTCTGGGTCTTCATGCTGTGCTATGTGGCACGCACAAAAGCATCTCAACCTCATCCGCCCACTCAGACTGTCCAGCATCCCTCTCACATGGTCATCCATGCTGTTTCAGACGTGCTGATGACTTGTTGGGGATGGGGTTATATAGCTTGTTGATTACCTGGTATCAGGCACGTTAATTTCAGCTTTGCCATTGGTCACCTGTGGATCTTTACATGGCATTCCAGCTGATGATTTTACGTCAAGAAGCCTCTCAGCCAATTACATACGCACTTGGCCGCATGTAATTGGCTGTCCCAACACAGGCCGCCAAGTGCGTATGTAATTGGCTGAGTCCCAACACGGGCAGCCAAGTGCGTATGTAATTGGCTGAGAGTCCCAACACGGGCCGCCAAGTGCGTATGTAATTGGCTGAGAGTCCCAACACGGGCCGCCCAGTGCGTATGTAATTGGCTGAGAGGCTTTTGGCGGGCTTTTGCGCCATTGCCGTGTTGGCCCGCCAAATGCCTCTCAGCCAATTACATAAGCACTTGGCGGCCTGACACTATAAGTGCGTATGTAATTGGCTGAGTCTGTTGGCGCGCTCGCAAGCTGATAAGGGGACGTCCTGGCGAGACACGCCTCTCAGCCAATCACGTACGAGCTAAGAATTTGTTTGACAGTAGGAGCTTATAAATGTGATTGACACAAACACATGCGTTGACTGTGTTGTGAGAGCCATTGAAGTTAGCAAGCAGTTCCTGGAGCAGGTGGGAGAGAGTGTTCATTGAAAGTAGTGTTTTGGAGAGAGGGAGATTAGTTTTTTGTGTTTTTTATTGTCTACTAGCGACTTGCCCGTCAAAAAATGACGGCAATGAGATGTGTATGTTTGGAAAGTTGTTTAGTTATTAATATACATATTTGACACTTGTAAGTATTGTGATATTAAACATGTTTAGTTTTGTAAAATGTTCTCTTGGTGAACAATAAGTCTTAAAGCATTTTTTATTTAAAGTATTAACATTTGAATGTAAGAACAGTTGAACTTTAAATTAACCAGTATTGTAAACTTGAGGTAATGGTTTTTTAACATGCAATTTGTATCTGAAGAATTGTTTACTTCAATATGCATTGAATCCAGAGAAAAGCAAACAGTAAAAACCCTTGTTCAAACGTACACAATTTTAACATGAAGTTTGTAATATATGTAAGTAAGAAATTGGAAAGTATATTTTTTGAAACTTGAACTTTATTATCTGTGTAACTTTGGAACTTGACAAAAGATTTTTAGAACTTGGAACATTATAAACAGTAACATAGTGAATTAATTTTTGAACATAATTTTGTATTAAAAGTATTAACAGTTGAATGTAAAAACAGTTGAACTTTAAACTAATCAGTATTTTAAACTTGAGGTAATGGTTTTTTAACATGCAATTTCTATCTGAATAATTGTTAACTTCAATATACATTTAATCCAGAGGAAGACAAACAGAAAAAACCCTCCTTTAAACGTACCCAATTTTAACATGAACTTTGTAATATATTTAAGTAAGAAACTTGACATAATATTTTTTGAAACTTGAAGTTTCTTATCTGTGTAACTAAGGAACTCGAAAATTTTTTTTTACAACTTGGAACATTATAAACAGTAACATAGTAAATTAATATTTAAACATAATTTTGTATTAAAAGGATTAACATTTGAATGTAAAAACGGTTGAACTTTAAACTAATCAGTATTAACATGCAATTTCTATCGGAATACTTATTAACTTCAATATACATTGAATGCAGAGGAAGGCAAACAGTAAAAACTCTCCTTAAAACATACCCAATTAAATTAATTCCTTCCTGACTACATGAACTGGCGATAAACATTAAGCCAGGGAGTAATCTTAACATAACAGACAATATGTACATTGTGACTTAAAACGTGGTTGAGCTCTTAACATGAACTTTGTAATATGTTGAATTAAAGAACTTGAAAATATTGTTTTCAAACTTGTAACATTAGAAACAGTAACATAGTTAATTAACATATTAACATAATTTATAAAAAAAAATGCAAGGCAAGTATTTTGTGCTGCGAATCATCCATAAACAGTACTTCCATTAATTATGACTGAATTGTTTATTGTTTTGTATTTTTGAATGCTTTTAAATTTGTTTTGCATGGGTTTTATTTCTTTACGGAAAAGTTATAGTACTTCATAGTAGACAATGTTTTTAGTAAAAATACATCCATCTTCTAATAAATCACCTTAACTTTCATTCTTTTCAATGTAAACTTTAATAGCCTGTGGATTTTTGCACCGTGACAACGCTACGTACAATTGACCATGTGCAAATACTGGTTCTTCCAAGAAAATACCCACAGATTTGAACGTTTGACCTTGTGATTTATTAATGGTCATGGCAAATGCCATAATAATGGGAAATTGTTTTCTTTGAAGTATAAAAGGGAGACTACTTTCACTTGGTGCTAAATCTATTCTTGGTATGAAAACTCTCTCTCCTTTATGGGTACCAGTTAAAATTTCAGCATCTATAAAATGGTCCTTTAATTGTTTAACAATTAATCTTGTCCCATTTCATAGGCCTTTTTTGGGGTTCATATTTTGCAGTAACATGATAATTGAACCTTTCTTTAGCTGCAAAATATGTGGTGGCATTCCAGAAGGAGTTTATGAATTCAGTAGAAAAGTTAGCCTGACTTTCATTGTCATCAGCAAGTACAGAATCAGCACTGTGATAATTTCTTTGTGGTGCATACATTTTTTTAAAGATTTCATTATTAAGGATTAATGCATCCTTATTTTTACACATTAGTATGACTTGGTTGGCAAGCTCTGAATATTCCTGGTTATTTATGCTACCTTCAAATATAGCCGATATAATATCTTGGTGACAAATCATATGAGGTGGGATCTCTACAGTGTCGTCGGGTAAATGTGGTATTTTTTCTGTTCTTCCTTCAACAATTTTAATAAGCCAATCATTGAAATCAGTTTGGCCTTCTGATCTCATATTTTGTTGCAGTTGAAGATGGGTAAAATGTTTCCACAATGTGCTTGACTTTATACAGGTTTCGATAATGTCAGTTCGATTTCCATGTACAATGACAGGTAATGTTTGTCTAAAATCGCCACCTAACAACATTACCTTTCCACCAAATGGAAAAGTATTATCCATGACTTCACAAAGCAAACGGTCAATACATTGGAGGGCATAGCATGACATTATTGTGGCCTCATCTATTATAATTAATTTACATTTGTTCAATTTCTTTGCTTGTAATGATGTCATGCAAATATCTGACACAGAAGTTTCTAAAATAGGCACTGGCAATTTAAATCCACTATGTACAGTACTTCCACCTTCTAACAAAAGTGCAACAATTCCAGTAGCGGCAAACGCTATTGCTATTTGACCTTGTGCTCGTACCAAACTCATTAATAAATTATATAGATAGGTTTTTCCTGATCCGCCAGGTCCATCAAGATAGAAATAACGCTCTGTCACCATGTCATCATCTATTGCATTTTTAATGGCATTAAATGCTTGCAATTGTAAGGTATTTAAAGTTGCAAGTCTTTCTTCTGTTCTTTCTGCTTGTAGTTAAATGTCATAGTCTTCAAAGTTTATGTCATCTATAAGACCTGGATCAGGCAAATTAAAACTTGCACAACTTAATCCATGAGTTAAAAATACTTCTTGGATTTCCATGGAGCATTTTAGAAGATACAAATAAATGCAAATTGTTCTCTCATCTGCCGTGGCATTTGACATTGTGCTGCTTCTTCTAAACATCTTTCCCATTCTGTATCATCAGCTAGTAAGTTTCTATGTCTTGCAGCTAAATGAAAGGATTCATATACTATGGGCCTCATTCTATTAGCGGCCGTAAATCGGCCGTAAGGCTGCGATTCCTTGCGGGGGTTCTGTTAATTCGCGATTCTATTATACGGCCCCGCAAGGATCTCATCTTACGGCCGGCCGCATATCTTGGAACCGGCCGTAAGCTCAGAAATCTAAAAACGCAAAAAAAAATTCAAGCCTGCACTGTACAGCTCTGTAAATGCTAGGGATCATATTGGGGGACATGAGGATTAAAAGTAACCCACTCTCAAGCTTGCACATCAGCCCAAACCCGAGTTCAAATTAACTGTTTATTTTCCGGCTGCGGCGTGGGCATGTCTGAGGTGCTCCAAGCACTCTGGACTTTTTACATGGATATTTTACGGATATTAAAAATAAAATATTTTACGGATTTGAGTATAGGATAATTATGTGCTATTTTTTCTAACACCTAAAATCCCTTTATAGTCTTCTCAAAGTGCAGGATGGCTTTATTTGAGCTATTTTATGTGCTTAATTGGTGCTAGCGGGACCTCTTTCCTGCAAGTAAGCAGCGGCTCGTTTTTAGCCTTGCAGAGAGGTTTCCCGGTTCAATTGAATTGCAAATAGGAATTTCTTACGGCCGAAACTCTTGCGGCCGTTTTAGATCAAAGGCTTTCCTCTGGCGCGAGCGGCCGCAAGAGATAGCAAGGCACAGACCGCAAGCCTGCCGGAGCCTCCGGCCGTAAGGGAATAGAATAGCCGAATAGCTTGCGGCCGGTCCTTGCGGCCCCGCAACGGCTGCGGCCGCTAATAGAATGAGGCCCTATGTCATTAACAGTTCTTACGTGTTCAAAACTTTGTGGTCCAGGAACATTTAAAAGTAATATCCGTAAGCAAAAACGTTCAACATCTCTTGGACTGACTGTGTAAATTCTTGGAATTATTTTATTGCCTCTGCTTTTTCTCGGTCTCCATAATCCATTTACAAAAACACAGTGATATGGAATTTCAATATATAAGAATTGTGTTGCTTGTGAATCTGTGGAATTTAATTCAAACCATGTGTGATGATCTTCACTTTGGGCCAATGCATTACTTTGATTTCCAGCATGGAAATACACTAAATGTCTTTGTGGCAAATGTACTTCTAATCTATATACTGCATGTGATCTATCATGCATTTTAAATTTTAAAAGCCGCCACATAGCTTCTGGCGGACTGACATAGCGAGCATCTACATGAGATGCAAGTTCATCATGTACTAACTCACTACTTTCAGGGTTGTCTGCACTTTTGACGACTACAGTAGCTGCATCATAGCCTTTGTAAATATATTTGTAGACATATTTAATGGATTTGATGGAAGTGCAGGCTTCTACGTTGATGTGGGCGATGTACTTCATGAGTAAATGTGGATTGTAGGGTACTACATATCTATTGTCAACTTTTTTTCCATGAATAATGGCACTATCTCCTTCTCTTCATTTATAAAATGGATAGCCATCACAATTGGCATAGGTTTTGTCTCTATAATCTTTTGGAAATCTTTGGAACATTTATTATTTTCCATACATGGTGATTATGGATTAAGCTCACCACAGGGTCCATGAATCATGCGATGAGTAACAATCTCATAGAGTCTACCATATAGTTCAGGATCTGGTAGTTCTGCAACAATGACAGCATCCACTTTGTCAGCAGTATCTAATTTAACTTTTTCTTGAAGTATTATCAGAATATGTGCATGTGGAAGGCCTCTTTTTTGAAATTCAATGGTATACACATAAGTAAGACATTTGCCAAATAACTGACTTATAGTGATGTCACGTATTAATTAATTTAATTTAATCTTAAAAACTCTGGCTACTAAATCTGGTCTATCAGAAGCACTTTGTCCAAAAAGTAAATTTTGTATAATTTCTGGCCATTGTGGATTACATGTAAATGTAAGAAATAAATCGGGTTTGCCAAATTTGGTGACAATAGCCATAGCATCATTGTATCTTTCTCTCATATTTCGAGGAGATCTTTGAAAGGAAGATGGTAAAATGATGGCTTTGCCAGCTGTCATGTCTCTGCTTGTAGCCACGTCAGCAACATAGTCCATTAGTCCAGAATATTGTTCTACATGTAGTTTATCTTGTTGATATTTTATAAAGTTTAAATTATTGGCCTCAACTTGCAAATAGGAATCAATAATCCATTGTTGTGTTAGTTTTCCACCACATAAAATTGGATTAAATGCATTTTGAATGGCAATTTGAGCTACTTTAAATTCAAGCATAGAAACATTATTTCGGATTCTGGCTTTAGCATTTGGGTAACTGGGAAGTGTTAATTTTGGTTGCCAACCTGCTTCTCCGTGTGGGGGAAAAAATGGGATATGTCATTGGATCTAAATTTGGACTTAAGATACTCATATTAATGAATGGTTGCTCCTCATTTCTGCGATATATTTTAATGTCTCTTTGATATGGTGGTTCTCCATCATTTTGAAACACCATTGCAACCTCATTTGATGTTGGCAAGTTATAACAACGTTTATCAGTATGTCTGTCTCTTTTAAGCACCATATTAACCTTTGGCATTGGTAATTGATGCATTGTGCATGAAGTAGTTGTTCATTTTCTACTTCTGCCCTTTTTTTAAAAGCTTTACTGTTGGGATTGTTGTCCATAATGTGATTTAGCTCTATAAAAACACTGGGTAAGCATTTTTTATTTTCTTCCATCTGCATACGTTGGTCAACAGCTTCCATTGTATCTAGGACATATAGTTGAGAGAATTTTCTTTGCTATCCTTTCTCTGGATGTAAATGGGAAGTCGGATGATAAATTTGTCCTTGGACTTTAAAACAGTAAGGACCATGTCCTGGTACATTAGAAGCTAATGTTGCCCCCATAGATGCAAAGGATATGGCACTATTGTAGGATCTGATGTTTGTCTTAAAATGTATGTAGTTTGGAAAAGTAGGTTCAGTCATAATGTTTTGTAAATAGATTGGAAATGATTTTCTTTGTGGAAGTTTGAACTTGCCTTTTTGAAAGCAACTAATAAATTGGCCATCTCTGGGTCTCTCCTGTTTAAAATAATAAGCCTCACAAAACTGACATTGAGTAGTCATGTCCCCACAGCTATGAACCTCTACTGCTAAAGACTTGAGTAAAGGACAATTTGCAAAGCATATAGCAGTTTGACTTTCATATTCATCAGGTGAAATGTCATGTAATGTTTCAACAACAGGTTCTAAATGCTTTGGTTTTTCGTGGCTTTTCTTGGTATATGTTGTATTGGTTTCAGTAAAATGTCATGTAATGTTTCAGGAACAGGTTATAAATGCTTTGTTTTTTTGTGGCTTTTTTTGGTATCTCTTTTATTTTTTCAGGTAAAATGTCATCTGATGTTTGAGGAACAGGTTGTAAATTTTTTTTTTTCTTGCTTGGTAGTTTTTTTTTGGCGTATCTTAAATTTTTGCAGCGGATTGTCTTTTGCTTGCAAGTTTTTTGCGTTCTTTTTCTCGTCTAATTTCTTTCTCCTCTGGTGTCTGCTGGTCAGCCCATCTCTCTTGTCTTTCTCTAGTTTGACGTCTTTTCTTCTCTTGTTTGCTCTTGTTAGTAGCCATGTTAATCTGTAAAACAAAATAATTAAATTTAATTGGGTATATTGAAATTTGGAATTACTGTTAAACATTATTGTCCATAAGAGACAAATAAGAGGTAAATCAGAAATGTGTCAGTTATATTTTGTTAAAAGTTATAGGCCCTCATTGAATTGCAATTTGGCCAATTCAATAGTGCTGTAAA
This sequence comes from Discoglossus pictus, assembly GCA_027410445.1. Lineage (NCBI taxonomy): Eukaryota > Metazoa > Chordata > Amphibia > Anura > Alytidae > Discoglossus > Discoglossus pictus. Next base: position 272,442,784 of record CM050167.1, read on the forward strand.
TAAGCAGATAACATTTTTTATTTTAAAGAAGTTTTTAGATAGTGAAAACCTTGCTTGTGAATAGATGTTTACCAACTAAAAACTTCTTGAAAAAAAATGTGATGTGGTTATTTAGACATGTATTGAATTGGCCAAATTGCAATTGAATAAGGGACATAGTGCTTGTTCTTTTTTTTTTTTTTGTTGACATGGATGCAGATCAAACATGTTTATTTAGTTTTCTCATTTTTTACTTATTATACTGTACCTTGGTTGAAGTGTGAGTTCAATCAGAATGTTTGTTGGTCCTCTGTTGAAAGTCTTTGTCCGATGGTCTGGTCCTCTGATGAAAGTCCTCGTCCGATGGTCTGGTCCTCTGTTGAAAGTCCTTGTCCGATGGTGTGGTCCTCTGTTGAAAGTCCTCGTCCGATGGTGTGGTCCTCTGTTGAAAGTCCTTGTCAAATGGTCTGGTCCTGTGTTGAAAGTCCTGGTCCGATGGTCTGGTCCTCTGTTAAAGTCCTCGTCCAATGGTCTGGTCCTCTGGTGAAAGTCCTCGTCCGATGGTCTGGTCCTCTGTTGAAAGTCCTCGTCCGATTGTCTTCACGCAGTATCTATTGTAAAATAAAAATGGAAATGTTATTTGATTTGAATGTATTTGTAATAAAGCAAAAATTTCATTATTTTGGTGTATTGTATCTGTTATGGTGAATCTTTCTGTCATGCTGCTTTTTGTGCAACCTTTTAAAAATAATTTAAATGTATTTGTATATTCCAGTTATTTCTTTTTATACTGTAATTATTAATGTTGTTCTTATTTCGGATATGATTGCAATGTTTTTAGCATTTTCCTGTTTTGTGTCCACTACTTTTGGTATACAAATGTAGACTTGTTTGTAAGTGTTATAGCTTGGTAAACAGTAAATAATAATATTAATTTACTTTGCTATTTGTTTGTGTGATTTTTGGTACAATCCTGTTTTGTGTCTACCACTTTTGGTATGCTTATTTAGGCTTCTTTGTAAGGCTTATAGGTTCTTAAACATTAAAGAAGAATATTAATTTAGTTTGATATGTGTTTGTGTGATTTTTGATACAATCCTGTTTTGTGTCTACCACTTTTGGTATGCTTATTTAGGCTTCTTTGTAAGGCTTATAGGTTCTTAAACATTAAAGGAGAATATTAATTTAGTTTGCTATGTGTTTCTCTGATTTTTGGTACAATCATGTTTTGTGTCTACCACTTTTGGTATGCTTATTTAGGCTTCGTTGTAAGGCTTATAGGTTCTTAAACATTAAAGAAGAATATTAATTTAGTTTGCTATGTGTTTGTGTGATTTTTTGGTACAATCCTGTTTTGTGTCTACCACTTTTGTTATTCTTATTTAGGCTTCTTTGTAAGACTTATAGGTTCTTAAACATTAAAGAAGAATATTAATTTAGTTTTCTGTGTGTGTGATTTTTGGTACAATCCTGTTTTGTGTCTACGACTTTTGGAATGCTTATTTAGGCTTCTTTATAAGGCTTATAGGTTCTTAAACATTAAAGAAGAATATGAATTAACTTTGCTATGTGTTTGTGTGATTTTTGGTATGCTTATTTAGTGTTCTTTGTAAGGCTTATAGGTTCTTAAACATTAAAGAAGAATATAAATTTAGTTTGCTATTAGAGATGTCGCGAATAGTTCGCCCACGGACTTTTTTTGGCGAACATAGCATGTTCGCGTTCGCGGAGAACAGCGAACATATACGAGATTCGACCCGCCCTCAATACTTTATCATTGAGCAAACTTTGACCCTGCATGTCACAGTCAGCAGACACATTCCAGCCAATCAGCAGCATACACTCCCTTCTACACCCTTCTACCTCATGGACAGCAGCCATTTTGGGATCATAATTAACTTTCAGTCTTACAGAGAGGAGGGACAGTTTGGATGATGCTGCATCAATAGGGAAAACCATAGCTAGGCAAGTTTATTCAGTGTCCAGTGCAGTGCTGAAGGACTCATCAGACCTCTGCTGTAAACACAGCACCCCAAAAAGCCATTTTTAGGGCTATAACATCATTTTTTTTCTTTGTTTTTTTCTGTGTAATATAACTTCATTTGCCTGTCTCCCTGCTAGCCCCTGCTTGCAAGTGTGTGTCACAGCTTATACTGTGTGTGCACAACGCATACAATATAATATTGTTTACTAGTTGTCTACTTTTAAAAAAAACAAACTTTTTTTTTCTTAAATGTAAGTGCATTTGCCTGACTGACCGTCAATCCAAGTTCATTTGCTTGACCACTACCCATAGTGTGTGTCCTTTTTACAAGTACTGTGCCAAGTTCAACCAATCCAGTCTAGTTGGGGTACCAACAGTCCACATTTAAAAAACCCAAACTTTTTTTTTCTTAAATGTAAGTGCATTTGCCTGACTGACCGTCAATCAAAGGTCATTTGCTTGACCGCTACCCATAGTGTGTGTCCTGCTTACAAGTACTGTGCCAAGAGGTTGTGTGCATGCTTGAGCTCCAAACAAAAGGCTTTTTAGGGTCTTAGTCCCTCAAATACAAGTTTTATTTTAACACCTTTTTGTTAATAAGCACTTTGTGCACGGTGTTGTTCATTTTTGGGAGTTTTTGTGGTTTTTTTCTTAGTTTAATTTAAGTTTTAGTTTTCTGGGGGTCAGGCTCAACTCTCTATCCCAGGAGAGTGAGCTGTCTCCTGGATACTTTGCCACACCCCTCCCTTAGCACTCTACCTTCACTCCTGGAGCTTTATTTACTTTGACTTTTTTAAAAAAGTTTTTCAGGTTTTGTTAAAGTTTTGTTTGTTTGGTGTTGGGTTTTATGTTTTGGGGGGAGAGAAGACAAGTAACATCTTTGTAGGCAGTGGGGGGGGGAAACAATTAGAATTTTTGTTTAAAAGGCTTTTTTAACATCTGACACAGAGACACAGAGGGGTTAAAAAGCCTCTGTGTTCTCTGTGTTGTTGCAATTAGCAACACCTTGCAACAGACCATTAACCCTTCCACTGCCAAGCATCACCTCTCTCTCTCCCTTAGTTTTGTCTCCCTTAGTTTTGTCTTTTTGTTTCTTTTTCCCACTTTTATATAAAAAAAAAAAAAGCAAACAGTAAAAAATCATAAAACACAAAATAAAAATAAATAAAACAAATAAACTAAAAAAAAAGGGTCTAAACATGAGGGATAAGACCACTAAGAAGCCTCAGGGGTCAAAAGGGGGAATAATGGCCCCTGAAAATCCTAGCTGCAGCACTGCACAGCATAGGCCCCAGGCAGATAAGGCAGCCACAGCTCCTGGTGGTTCTGCCAGCAGACCTACCCCTGTGGCTAATACCTGGTCACAGGTGGTTTCTGCTGGCCCCAGTAATACCACCGCTGGGGCTGAGGGGCAGATCACTAGGAAGCATGGGGTTAAATGTCAGATGTCTGGGGTCTACAGCATTGATATCTATCTGCGTGCTGCAGCTAACGTCATCAGCCCCTCTGTTATAGTAGCAGCCAGCAAAATGTACGGGAAAGCAGTTTTCTTTACCCGTACGCTGGCTGCTGCTCACATTCTTGTACAGAGAGGCATCACAGTGGGGGGATTATATGTCCCAATAGAAACCCTGGAAGGGTTGGGCACAAAAGTAACACTCTCTAATGTGCCCCCCTTCCTACCAGACTCCCTCCTGCGCCCCCACCTGCTAACCCTAGGGGAAGTAAAAACACCATTTATTAAAATTCCCCTGGGGTGCAGAGAGAGAGCACTTCGTCATGTGCTCTCTTTCAAGAGGCAGGTACAAATGTGCCTGCCTCAGGGCGCAGAAAACATAGAGGGGTCTTTTGGGGTTCCATTTGAGGGGGTGCTCTACAGGATTTTTTACAGCACTACGGGATTTTTTACTGCAAGGGGTTGGGGCATACACGTAGGAATTGTCCTAATGTAAAGCATCATGCCCCAGCCCCAGCAAATGGCACCTCCGTCAGTACAGCACCCATCCTCGCTGAGCCCATAACAGCGGGGACCTCAAGGGTCATAGCCCCCCCACAGAGCTCAGGCAAGGAGGCCGTTCCTCAAGCCACCACCATGGCCTCCAAACCCCCTTCTTCCCCAAAAAAGCCATCTGTGTCTGTGGTCTCCAGCAAGACTGCAGACACGGGGAAAAAGGGGAAGAATGTCACCGATCCTCCCAGTGTCACAGCTGCATCTCCCAAGTCCCAATCTGCCCCCACCATAATTACAACAGTTAGTGTGGGGGCACAATGTAAGCAGAGGGATAATAAGCCCTCTGCGGGGGAGGCAGCTAGTGGCAGCTCCTCTTCCAGGAGTGACGTCCCCAGGAAGAGGAAGCATAAAACCAACAGGGAGGTTGCTGATAAGTGGGAAGTGCCCTATAGTGGAGCACCTACCTCTAAAAGCAAGAAGAGGAACAAAACATCTCCTCCTCATCCGGTGACATTGTCTGGCCCGGTAATTAAGCTCAGCCAGCCGGTGCCAGACCACACATCTCTCTCTCCAGACCCTATAGGGGTTAATGTGGAAAAGGGTCTGGAGGAAAAGCAGGGGCAAGAGGGTCTCCCAAGTGAGGCAGGGGTAGACAAGAAAGATCAGGTTCTGCCTCTGGCCTTTGAGGGGGGTCCCAACAAAGCCCCTGCTGAATGGGTAGTCAGTGTCCCTGAGGTGCTGAGCTTCAAGGGCACCAGTCAGTCTCCTCCTCCAGTGTCACTCTCTAGTGACATACCTCGGGCTTTGTTAGAGCCCCAGGCCGAGTCATTACTGGAGGGGGGGAATATAGGCATGACCCCCATTCAGGACCCCATGGATTTGTCTGTCAGGGAGGATGTGGCACAAGGGGAAGTGGAAATGGGGGAGGGTGATAAAACAGGTTTTCCTGTTAACATCATGGGAGAGCCTGTCTACCCTCCTCAGCCGTCCACTGACCCTAACATCGGTGCCATCCAAGCTGAGCAAGCAGCGGTGGAACTGGCAGAGGAGGCATATAAAGCCTCCAAGGCTTCCATTAAGGAAGCCATGCCAGCCACTGCTGTCCAGCCAGCTACCCCTGAATGCACTCCTGAAGCTACAGGGGTGCAGCAGCAATCCAAGGGTCCATTATTTACCTTGAAGGGTGCTAAAGGGACTCCTTCTGTATCATCTAAGAGGGGGGCCCTGAGAATAAAGCTGAGGAAACTGACTTCAGCCAAGAGGAGCCCAGGGGTGACCCACTAGAAGGAACATCAGATTCTGGGTGGGTTATCCCTGTGAAGGAAATAGATCTATTCCTTGAGAGCACCCTTCATGGACAAAAGAAAAAGGAAGGTGCGGCTGGCCTTGGAGAGGTGGAAGAATATGTCGTTTATTCTCCACTCTCTCCAGCAATATCTAGTAGTCAGCACTAGGGCCAAGAATTCTGGGACTGCGGAGCATCTCCGCGTCCGGAAATTCTATAAAATGTGCGTGTCCTATCAGCAGTCTCAAGGGTCTGAGGAACGCACAATTCCTGACACGCAGTAATGGCTTTGCACATCAGCACGCTAAATACCAATGGCTGTCAAGACAGTTTCCGCAGGTTCCAGGTACTCTCCTATTTATATCAGGGAGGGTACTCTGTGAGCTTCCTGCAGGAAACTCACACCACTCTAGAGGCTGAGGCCTTGTGGCAACTGGAGTGGAGAGGCAGGGTCTTCTTCAGCCACTTCACATCGGCGTCATGTGGAGTGGTGACCCTGTTCTCAGAGTCTTTTCAGCCAGAGCTGCTGCTTGTGAAAGCTGTTATCCCAGGCCGTCTAATCCACCTCCGGGTCCGAGAGCAGGGTAGCATCATTAACCTAGTTAATATATATGCCCCTGCTGGAGGGCCCGAGAGAGTGAGGTTCCTCGCCAGACTGTCCCAGTTTTTGGAGACGGTTGACGCAGATGAGTGTTTGGTACTCGGGGGTGATTTCAACTGCACCCTCGACGCTCTGGACCGGAATAGTCCAGAGCCGTACCCGCCTTCTGCGTCAGCGCTGCGGGAGATCATCGCCCGCTTCTCCCTGGAGGACATCTGGTGAGAGCAGAACCCAGGGGCATCAGACGGTTTCACCTACGTCAGGGTGAGAGCCGGTCTGGTGTCCCACTCCCGGATCGACAGACTATATATATCTAGTCACTATATGTCACGAGTCGGTTCTTGTGCCATTAGGCTGGCTCCGTTCACAGACCACAACTGTGTGTCTGTGACGGTGGCGCTAACGCCAACAGCGCCACGAGCCGCCTATTGGCACTTCAACAATGCTTTGTTGAAGGACCAGGGGCTCGTGACATTGATCCGGGAGTTTTGGACGGACTGGAGGGGTTGCAAGGGAGACTTTGCCACGTTAACACTGTGGTGGGACGTGGGCAAGGTTCATTTGCGACTTCTGTGTCAGGAATATACCAAGGGTGCGAGTGGGCAGCGTGAAGCTGAGTTGGAGTCACTCCGGGGGGAGGTACTCCATCTGGAGCAGAGGCTGTTCACTTGTAGGGACCAATCCCTGCAGAGCGAGTATGTAGAGAAGAAGGGTGTCCTCTGTGACCTGGAACGACACCAGGCCAAGGGGGCATACGTACGCAGCCGCTTAGGTTTTCTCAAAGATCTAGACCGCGGCTCGCGCCTCTTCTATTCACTGGAGAAAAAGGGGGGTAACAGTAGGCACATCACCTGTCTTCTAGATGAAGACGGTGCCCCCCTTACAGATCCGGAGAGTATCCGGGATAGAGCCCGGAACTTTTATAAAGATCTTTACTCTCCGGATCCCATTTCTCCAGATGCCTGCAGGGTGCTATGGGAGGGGCTCCCCACAGTCAGTGAGGGTGTAAGAGAGCGGCTTGATATACCACTATCTTTTTAAGAGCTCTCTGAAGCCCTCCGTGCCATGTCCTGTGAGAAGTCTCCAGGACTGGACGGACTGACTGTAGAGTTTTTCCAATTTTTCTGGGAGACTCTGGGACCTGATTTCCATCTGGTCCTTGGGGAAGCCCTGGAGACCGGGGAGATGCCCCTGTCTTGTCGCAGGGCAGTACTTGCCCTGCTGCCCAAAAAGGGGGATCTCCGGCTTATTAAGAACTGGCGACCGGTCTCTCTGCTCAGCACGGACTACAAGATTGTAGCTAAAGCCATCTCGCTTAGACTTGGGTCTGTGCTGGCAGAATTGGTTCACCCTGACCAGTCCTATGCGATCCCGGGCCGGACTATATTTGATAGTATCTTTCTGGTCCGGGATCTATTGCATTATTCTCGCAGGACTGGTCTGTCACTCGCCTTTCTCTCTTTAGATCAAGAGAAGGCGTTTGACAGGGTGGACCATGGTTACCTCATAGCCACTCTGCAAGCGTACGGCTTTGGCCCACAGTTTGTGGGCTTTATAAGAATGCTGTACGCCTCTGCAGAGTGTTTACTTAAAATCAATTGGTCCCTAACAGCACCTTTGGTATTTAGACGAGGGGTGCGTCAAGGATGTCCCTTGTCTGGACAGTTATATGCACTGGCCATTGAGCCTTTCCTCTGCCTACTGAGGAAAAGGCTCACAGGGCTGGTGCTAAAAGATCCAGACATGCGGATTGTCCTTTCAGCTTATGCTGACGATGTGCTCCTCGTGGCCCAGGATCCAGTTGATCTTGAGCTGGCAAAACAGTGCCAGGAGGTATATTCAGCTGCCTCCTCCGCTCAGATCAACTGGTCCAAATGCACAGGCCTTTTAGAGGGTAATTTACAGGTAGACTCTTTGCCTCCCACGTTTCGTGACATCACGTGGGAGGCAGATGTCATTAAATATCTGGGGGTCTACCTGTCCGCTGCGGATGCTTCCGTCCCAGACAACTGGAGGGAGTTAGAGGGCAGTGTCCTCTCTCGTCTGGGACAATGGAGGGATCTAGCAAAAATGCTTTCCCTTAGGGGGCGGACTCTAGTGGTGAATCAGCTGGTGGCTTCTCAGATCTGGCACCGGCTGATTTGTCTGAGTCCGACCCCCGAGTTTGTCACCAATATCCAGAGGAATTTGTTAGATTTCCTCTGGATGGGAAGGCATTGGGTCTCTGCAGGGGTGGCAAGTCTGCCTTTGGTGGAGGGTGGACAGGGAGTAGTTTGTGTGTACTCCCAGTTGTCCACCTTCCGCCTTCAGTACCTGCAGAGATACCTATATGCAGATCCCTCTCCGCAGTGGTGCGCACTGGCATCCAGCTTTTATCGCCAGTTGCGCAACCTGGGGTATGACCGGCAATTATTTCTGATCAGGCCCGAGGGGTTTGGGAGAGACCTCTCGGTGTTGCCGGCATCCTACCAGGAAACCCTCAAGGCCTGGAGCATGGTCTCCGTGACCAGGCAGGGCGTGCCTTTGGGGGATGAAATATTCACGGAGCCCCTGCTATTTAATCCAGCAGTGGGGGCTCCAATGTTACAGTCCCCCAGTATCATCCGCCGCCTTAGTCATGCACGGATGACCCGAGTCGGGGATCTCCTGGAATACGGGCGTTCTGATTGGGTGTCACCCCAGGAGCTTGCGCTCCGTTTGGGATATGTGACGCCCAAAGTCTCAGGGCGCTTGCTTTATTACTTTATTCTGATTTAGTTCCACGACCCACCGGGGACTTGAGTTGGAGAGTGCTCCATGGTGCACTGAGCACGGGAGAGTACTTAGCTAAATTCACGGACTCTCCCTCCACTTGTCCATTCTGTGGCAAGGGAGAGTCCGTGTATCATATTTATTTTAGTTGCGCCAGACTGCAGCCCCTCTTGTCACTCTTGAGGGGCCTCCTCCTGCAGTTCTGGCTGCATTTCTCCCCTCACATTTTTATTTTTGGGCGCCCAGTGTCCCGGGGCAATAAGGCCAGGGACCTCCTCGTCAACCTGCTCCTGGCATTAGCCAAATTGGCTATATAGGAAGCAGTGTTTGATAGGGGGGGTTCCTTTGTCACCTGAGGCCATGTTCCGGGTGCTGGTGCGCTCCCGTATCCGGGCAGAGTACCACCTGGCTTTGTCCACTGGGGGAATGGATGAGTTTGTCTCCCAGTGGGCTGTAGATGGTGTGCTCTGCTCGGTATCCCCCCATTCGGTTTCTTTTTCTCTTAACCTCCTAAAATGATTTTTATTTAGTTTACAGAACATGTTTTTCTCATCATTTTAAAATACACTGTGCCAGAGAGCATGTTGTGTGCATGCTTGAGCTCCAAACAAAAGGCTTTTTAGGGTCTTAGTCCCTCAAATACAAGTTTTATTTTAACACCTTTCTGTTAATAAGCACTTTGTGCATGGTGTTGTTCATTTTTGGTAGTTTTTGTGGTATTTTTCTTAGTTTTATTTAAGTTTTAGTTTTCTGGGAGCCAGGCTCAGTTCTCTATCCCAGGAGAGTGAGCTGTCTCCTGGATACTTTGCCACACCCCTCCCTTAGCACTTAACCTGCACTCCTGGAGCTTTTTTTACTTTGACTTTATTTTAAAAAGTGTTTCAGGTTTTGTTAAAGTTTTGTTTGTTTAGTGTTGGGTTTTATGTTTTGGGGGGAGAGAAGACAAGTTACATCTTTGTAGGCAGTGGGGGGGGACACAATTTGAAGTTTTTGTTTAAAAGGCTTTTTTTTTACATCTGACACAGAGACACAGAGGGGTTAAAAAGCCTTTGTGTTCTCTGTGTTGTTGCAATTAGAAACACCTTGCAACATGCCATTAACCCTTCCACTGCCAAACATCATCTCTCTCTCTCTCTCCCTTAGTTTTGTCTTTTTGTTTCTTTTTCACACTTTTATATTTAAAAAAAAAAGAAAACAGTAGAAAATCATAAAACAAAAAATAAAAATAAATAAAACAAATAAACTAAAAAAAAAAAAGGGTCTAAACATGAGGGATAAGACCATTAAGAAGCCTCAGGGGTCAAAAGGGGGAATAATGGCCCCTGAAAATCCTAGCTGCAGCACTGCACAGCATAGGCCCCAGGCAGATAAGGCAGCCACAGCTCCTGGTGGTTCTGCCAGCAGACCTACCCCTGTGGCTAATACCTGGTCACAGGTGGTTTCTGCTGGCCCCAGTAATACCACCGCTGGGGCTGAGGGGCAGATCACCAGGAAGCATGGGGTTAAATGTCAGATGTCTGGGGTCTACAGAATTGATATCTATCTGCGTGCTGCAGCTAATGTCATCAGCCCCTCTGTTATAGTAGCAGCCAGCAAAATGTACGGGAAAGCAGTTTTCTTTACCCGTACTCTGGCTGCTGCACACATTCTTATACAGAGAGGCATCACAGTGGGGGGATTATATGTCCCAATAGAACCCCTGGAAGGGTTGGGCACAAAAGTAACACTCTCTAATGTGCCCCCCTTCCTACCAGACTCCCTCCTGCGCCCCCACCTGCTAACCCTAGGGGAAGTAAAAACACCATTTATTAAAATTCCCCTGGGGTGCAGAGAGAGAGCACTTCGTCATGTGCTCTCTTTCAAGAGGCAGGTACAAATGTGCCTGCCTCAGGGCGCAGAAAACATAGAGGGGTCTTTTGGGGTTCCATTTTAGGGGAGGCTGTACAGGATTTTTTACAGCACTACGGAGGTGCAGTGCTATCATTGCAAGGGGTTGGGGCATACACGTAGGGATTGTCCTAATGAAAAGCATCATGCCCCAGCACCAGCAAATGGCACCTCTGTCAGTACAGCACCCATC